>JAOVYW010000007.1:6955792-6968536 GCA_025775045.1 Hiodon tergisus | reverse complement strand
CTCTCCCCCCCAGCTATAAGAAATTCTACACTAACCTCTCTCCCCCCCAGCTATAAGAAATTCTACACTAACCTCTCCCCCCTCAGTTAACTCAGTTGTTTAGAGTACTTTGGTTAATGATCAGGTCTGATTTGGGATAGTCCTACCGAATATAAATCTGACTAACTTTCAAGCTGTCAGCACTTTTTTTTTAAAGCCACATCATACCAGGGTCAAATGAATCCCCAAAGTCCTTCAGAAAAATGTTATCGATCATTCTGAAAGGATAAGAAAGCCATTTCTAATGCTCCACGGAACCACGGTCAGAACCATATTGTCCAAATGGAGAAAGTTTGGGACAGTAGTGAAAATACAGAGTACTGGCTGTCCTACCAAAATATCTCCAAGAGCATGGTGTGAAATCATACACTGGGCAAAGATGGGATTTATGGCAGAGTAGCAAGCCGTGATCCACTGATCAGTATGAACAATATAGGAATGCTCATCAAAAAGCACCTGGATGAACAATGTTCTATGAATAGATGAGTCAAAAGTGGAACCTTTTGGCCAACACGGGTCTTGGTTTTTGGATGCCTTGCGATCATTGAAGGAGGCATGATTCTGCTCTGTCTCAGAGAGTTCAAAAAGAGAATGTCAGGCCGTCTGTCTGTCTGTGAGTTGGAGCTGAAGGGCAGCAGAGCCATGCAGCAGGACAAGGGTTTGAAACACACAAGCAAGTCTACATCACAATGGTTGAAGAACAAGAAGTTCTGTAATGGCTTAGTCCAATTCCAGATTACAGAACTAAACCCCATTGAGTTCTGGTATGGCTTTAAATAAGCAGTTTCTAAAACCCGCCAATGTCACTGAGTTGCAGCAGTTCTGCATGGAGGAGTGGGTCAACGTTCCTCCACCACAGTTAGACGATAGACTAATCAATTATTACAGGAAGTGTTGAGCTGCAGTTATTGCTGCCGTAAGGTGCCCTGACAAGTTATTGAGTCTAAGGGGGCAATTACTTTTTCACACAGGGATATTGGGTGTTGCATAACTGTCTGTAACAAATAAATGAAATAAGTACCAAAATGTTGTTATTTGTTCCTTCGAGGTTCCTTTCATCTTATATTCAGATATTGGTTGAAGATCTGATAACATTATCCACGCTTATGGGTCATTAATATGCAAAAATTCAGAAAATCAGACAGAGGGCAGACACTTTCCCACGGTACTGGGTAGTGGTGTGTTGTTTCGAAAAACCATCGCTAAACTGCAACTCACACCTGGCTTGATTCTAAATACCGTTGCTTCTGCATCGAGGTAGTTTCAGAAGTTTCAAAGAAGAGGGATGCACGTGCAATTCCCAAGCAGTAGATGGAAATGGATGGGGTGAAGTAAGAGTGTTTTATTTGGCTGGCTTACCAAACTCAGAACAGTTCTGACTGATGATTTTATTTTTTTCTGTCAGAAACATAATTTCAAATTGTCATGAAACAATCAGCCACCAATGCCTCAGATTGAAATTTCTGTAAATTTATTTACATTTCTTCCATTTCCTTTTCTAAATTTCCAGTAAGTTTGTATCAGCTTACAATTTTATTAAAGTTACACAGGCTGTAGAAATTATATTGCAGTCTAAATAAATTGTGCAAAATACCATGCTGGCTGATTTTCAACAGAGAAATACATATTGACCTTAAATGGAAATGATACATTACTGTGCTGATTTTCTCTTATAAATACTGTTTAATTGTTTCAATTGTGTGAATGGAATCGGGCAAACTACAATAAAAGTTTGTTTTAGATCCAACCAACTGTAAGGAATGGTCATTAACCCATAATGGTTTATGAAGTATGAATGTTTTTACATTTATGTCTATGTTTTCATTATGCATACTTACAAATACTTTTTAGTACTTTGAGTGAGAGGCAAAAGCTGTTGTTAGAGCTTTATTCAGGTTTATAAAGAATTATACAGGTATGAAGTAAGGACAGGAACAGGAATTGATTCAATCAGATGATCTAGGTATTTATCCTTTACTCTTTTTTAAGCAGGTGCCTCTTTCTGTTTCTACCTACATCTGAGTTTAGTAACAAGTAATACAATTAACAAGTAATGTCAATTATGGCTAACAAAAGTAGAACTGGCGTTATTATTATTATTTTTATCATTTGATGAGATGATGTGGAACAACTGAATATCAGATTCCTTTAGTTATTGTTAAAATTGATAATTATGCTCAATATAAGACAAAATGTAATAAAGTTACTGGAGCTACACAATTATTAAATTTCAGTAAGCAACCTAGTTTATGCATCCTTCATAATGCATTCAAAAATAAGTATATGTAACCAGAGGATGAAGAAAACATTTTGTTTGTGTATTTACCTAGTCAATATTCTAGCGTAGATTTCCCCCCCAATCCCCCGCCCATAGCCCAAAGGGGCTTTGATAAGCATGGTGCTCCTAAGATTTGATGAGCATATTAGTGTATTGGTTTTGTGACAAGATAGATTGCATGTTAAAAATGGCCCTTGATATTTCAAAATCCACAGCAATTAACAGCCTCTTATTTATGACAGTAAACAACATAAATCTCTATCACGAGGCTTTACCACAAACCCTCAGCATGAAACCGAGCGCATTTCAGTGGAGCTCCTTATCGCTACGAAAGTGCCTCAACTGGCGGCTGACTCCCTTTCCACAGTTCCACTGTTAACCCATCACAGCCGCTATCAACATTACAATAAGGACGTTTTCAAAAGTTTTCTGTTTGTACATTTCACCGTTAAGTACGTAATTGATCGCTATGCTGACCCACCGGAATCTATGTAGCCCAGAAAAGCAGGAGTCCCTCTGCTGGACGAAAAAAACAGTGCAGGTAATTTTTCAGTATTTTCCATAGAAATCAAAAATAGGGATCTAGAAGATGATTTTTCTTGTTTTTCGTGTTTCAGTGTATGATTGATACTATGATTGTCCACTTAGACAATCATATATGCATATATTTAAATTGTTTATAAATGTAGTCATCATGACTGTGGTTCCCCAAAATTACTGATTTATTAGATTTGTTTTTATGCTCAAAATAAATCAGACATTTGAACGTACTTTATATACTTAAAAAAGATTTACTCCAACATCGATAAGTAAAATAAAGTAAATACAGTATATTCCCCTTGATAAAAGATTATATTGAACTAAAAAAGCAATATTTCCTAACACCCAATGCTGCTGTTTAATCTTGTCTAAATCTCTCCTGCAGAGTACTGCCCCTTCGTGTTCTGAGAAGTCACCCAGGAGAAAGGATAAACTGGGCCAGGTTAGCACTGCACTGCGTTTCTAATGCTGGCTGCTTTGCACTTTCTGTTTTCTGTCCGACTGATGAAGGTGTAAAACCAACTGGCCATGCCCGTCGCAGGAAGAAACTGATATTTCTTTTGTTTTTGCAGCTATCCCAGTTAACTAACTAGTTAAAGTGTGGTAAGACCCTCCTGATAGAACAGTTTAAATTATGGTACTCTGCTCTGTCCTCAATCCGCCAAAACACCACCGCCATGAGCCAGCATGGTGCCAATTAGTATGTTGCAAGCAAACATATGCCTCTCCTGTAGTTCCTGATTAAAGTTCATATTGATGGTATAAATTACCTTAGAGTACAATAGATTGTTGGGCATATATATGTAAATGTTTAATTAACCCAAGTCTAAATCACTGCACAGGTTTGGAGCAGAGGTATTAATCTACCGATATCAGCAATAACCTGGGTCCCTACATCCAGACTGTGGCTGAATGTGACAGATTAATCGGGGGTGCTGTAGCAGTTTACCTCTACTCATTAGCATAACAGCTCATTTAATTTATCATAGGATTTTCTGTGTGTTGGCAAATTTTTGTATAGTTGTCATGGAAAGCAAGTCTTAAAAAGTCAACATTTGAGCCTTCCCTGTAGTCAAATTTCTAATGGGACTCGAGTATAACAGACTCGAGTATAACCATTATAACCCCAGGGAGACAAAAGACAACTGAAAGTTCAGACATCGAGATGCAGGCAGATTTCAAGGTTTAAAATGGGGACTTTTTAATTAAATTGGGTTTTTTTTGTTGCATTGACCTGACCGTCTGTAAATATTTTATAAATATTTATATAATGTATTACCTGCTATTGTATGTCATCTTTTTTGTCTGGTTTTGTATAACATTAAAACATTTTTAAATGAATTTTGTTATCTTTAAATATAAACTTATCTTTAAATACTGATTGGAGGTATCTTGATATTCAGAACAGTTATTACAAACAATAATTGAGTAAATCTTATTTTGAATTATCTCATTCGGTTGGATATCCTGAAGAACTATTTTAATTTTAAAACACAGACTTCTGTGTAAATGTCTGTGATTCAGCAAGGCCTGCGCAGACTTGATCCTGGCTCTTGCTCCCAGTCCCCTCTCTGCTGATTTGAGTGTGCGCACGCAGGTGCTGATGGGCTCCTGTTTCTGCTTCTGCCTCAGATCACAGGGGGACCACGGGGCCCCGGCGAGCCAGTCCCTGAGGAGCGCGCTTTTGTGCCTCTGAGGTAGGAACAGGGGGCGATGGATTTCTGAATTAATCACCGCGCCCCGCCGCCGTGTGTGTATTTGGCGGGGGTGGCAATTACGGTGCCCTGACTGGCCGTCCTGTCGCAGTGACACCCTCCCTCGGGCGGCAGGAGGGAGGTGGGGGCAACGTGGGGCAACGCGGCTCAAAGCCTCGCCATGAAAGAGCTGCCAGAGACGTCCCTCCGGACACCTGCCTCCACCTCTTTTGTCAACTTTTGTCCGCAACAGAAAGGGGCTCAGCTTAGTTAAATCCATTTTCTTTCCATGTAATTAATTAAACAGATTGAGTGAGGTACTGGGTTTTTCGTTAA
Source organism: Hiodon tergisus (assembly GCA_025775045.1). Classification (NCBI taxonomy): domain Eukaryota; kingdom Metazoa; phylum Chordata; class Actinopteri; order Hiodontiformes; family Hiodontidae; genus Hiodon; species Hiodon tergisus. The sequence goes on along the minus strand of JAOVYW010000007.1, from coordinate 6,963,649 downwards.
GTTTATTAAATTAACTCACACTATCCTGTAATAATATTTTTTTGTCTAATAAATAATTCTGGCATGGTCTATTATTTAAAAAAAATTCTTCTCTCATAGGCATTTTTTGCAGTTTTGTTTTGTATTAAATTAGAGATGAGAATGCTTTCATGTGTTGCGTTAATATAATGATTACTTACATCATGAATGAACCGGCTGTTTTGTATATTTGTTTGGGGATGATGCTTAGGCCTTTTTTAAATGAATTTTAAATGAATAAATCACTCAAATGGTTACTCGAAGAGTTTTAATTACTGTGAATGTATGGTTGTCTTTCACAAGGAATGGGAAAACATCTCATCAAGAATTATCCATTGAACTAGGCATGTGTTTCATATTGTTAGAACGCTAGACCTACCTGTCACATTGTAAAATACACATTATTATTTAGAAAACGTACATCTGTTTAGTGCTTTAAATATTTGTTGCTTTGTTAATAGGCAAATACCCTATTGACATCTCAATGACACAAAATGAAATCTACGTTAATATTTAATAGCCTTTAATATAAAGACGTGTGTTTGCATCATACAGCAATACAGTTGTTTGTTTCCCCAGGAGATAGCGACATTAAAGCTAACCTCACTACTCTGGAGAAGAGCTGCTGTCTTTGAGAATGCTCATTCGGGCACTAAGATTGGAATGCTTGGGTTCCACAAGCAGAGCAAATAAACACTTTAAAGACAGGGTTTCCGCCAGAAAAATAATATCGAAGAAGGAAATGTCATTAAAAGCATGCTGCTAAAGATAAGCTGTACTTTAGTAACATAATGATACAAGATTTTTTTTTTTCTCTGTTTGTATGCCATACATTCTTACATGCAATGTTTTCAATATAAAGAAGAATCACATAAATATAGGAAAATTAGAAATTTTTGCATTTAGATTTGTATAGTTAAACGCTGTATTAACATAATATATTGAATTAATTTCCCTACATCGGATAGCTATGCTTTTGAATGGCCAACTATGTATACTACAAATTTTCAATGATGGAGTATCATTCATGGGGGGATTTCGTTATTTAACGATGAACGCCGTTTTCATCCTTGTTTTTATTTTAGTTTCAGTTAAATTGCACACTACATGTTTTACTCCGTTTAACTAAAAAAAAAGAGTGTAAAAGACGTTACAATTGACAAGGCACTGCACATGGTTTCTTGTTCCTTCTCCGAATTTGGAGATGAATGTTTGACAGAAGGGATCTTTGGGGAAACCTTCGCTGTTGGAGGAGTGGAGAGCTCTGTGAGTGACATCCTCTCTTGGAAGTAAGTGCAAGCGGCAGACTGCAGGAGTGTTCCCCCTTCCCACGCTCGCTCTTCGCTGTTCTCAAAATAATCCCCTCTGCCTGCAGCGATCACTTTAGACTTTTTAGCACACGTCCGATCCAGACGGGAAGCGGCAGGAACAGGATCGTCCCGCGCCTCACTCACTGGGGGGAAAGTGACAGACTGCCTAATTGGGACTAATCAACTGGCAGCTCAGGTTGAGTGGCACTGTTGCGATCTGAAGGGGGATGGCATTGACCCAAAGAAATAGGTGCTGCCTTGGGCTGTGCGGGTTTCGCTTCATCGCGCCGCCTCATAGCGTATTCAGATCCAACTAGCGGTTTATTCGGGATTCTTGGGTCAAGAACAAAAAACTCAAGTAATCAAAAAAGAAAGCGAAAGACAGTAAAAAGAGCAGCGCTTGACAATTTTCCCACCGCACATTAAAAAAGAGCGGGCTTGTTCCGAAAGAGCGCGCTACATTATTCTTTTTTATTATTTCACTTACAGCTATTGCTTTGAATTACAGAGGATTCTTTGTTAAGAGCAAGGGAGAGGAATCAAAAATTCATCAGAAAGAGTTCTGGAGAGGGTGAGAAGAATGTATTTTGTGCTGGAACCAACATTTGCAAAAGTTCCAGCTCCTTAAGCAATTATTAGCGGTGATAGTTTGACATGCTCAAGAGTTGTCAACAACTGGCTTTAAACAAAGTACAAAGCAGAAATAAACACGGCCCCGGGCGAAATGAACTTGGGGACGTGCCGCACTGTAAATTATACATGCTATCCATAACAGCAGAAACACTGATACACCAGGAGACCCCTCTTCCTGCTTATGCCGTAGAATCAGTGCACCTATATCGAAAGGAGCCCGAAAAATTAATGCAACGGAGGGGAGGGGGCTATCTTACCATATAAACGTGTTGTATAATATCCAATGACACCTCATAAATAGCGTTCTCCCCCGAGGGCTATTGTCAATTGGTTTTCTTTTCATTTGTTTTTTCAGCTCAATTAACTAGTCTTCACCCAGAAATGAATTCTTTTCCCAAAGCCCCCTTTTAATCCAGCTAATTAGCCAACTGCTTAAGACATGAAAGAAAAGTTTTACCTCTTTAATCTCTATCTTGTTCTTAGAAATAAAATAGGACTGTGTTGAAAAGCTTTTTTTTATATTGCAAATTGTACTTAAAAGCATTCGGGTACATACCGTTTTTGTTTTCCTGATTTAAGCTGATATGTTTCATCCCACTACTACTGTATGGAAATGGAAGATTAAACCTTGTTCTCACACAATCTAAACCTAAAACATCTTTAAGGATATGCACTCTATGATGAGTTCAGAATTAATCTGGATACGGGTATGCACAGTGCATTAAAGATGATCAGATGAAGGCCAGGCTGATGCATGCCATATAGGGATACAAAGCGGAACAATTCAAGTTGTGGATGAAATTGATGTGCTTGGAATCAGAATCTGGATGACTAAGAGAAAAGAATACGAAATATGGATTGTGTTTGCTCTGATAGGGGAAAATCCCATTGTTTTTAATTCTGCTCGATGATGAAGCAAAACCACCATTAAGGTACCATGTATACGTTGGCTTCGTCTCATAACGAATTCTGTCAATTCATGCATTCGCAGTTGTAATTTCAGGTTCATCGAAAAGAATATTAGGCTTAAGTCGGAAGATAAAAAACCCCACAGATTTAGGAGTAAAGACATGACAGCAGACAGAGCTGTCAGAGTTAGACGAGATGGAAAACATCACCCTTATGGCTTATTTCCCACTATTACCAACATAATAATAAATATTTGAAGTGGGTCAGGTCACGATCCAGCGCTGTTCAGCCGATCACCTCGCTGTTATTCACACCAAACACCTAGCCTCTTCCCCCTGGCAAAGTCATCACACTCTTATCTTTTCCTACCGCCCTTGGCCATTATGAGTTGTTTTGTGCACTCGTATTCAATCAAAGAACACTGTAATGGTAGCCTGACTACAACTGACTAATCAACATCAGAGAATGGCCCCAAAATGAAAGTGTAGCTATGGGGAAAATTATGAATCCTTTATTGTCAGGAAAAAAACAACATAGTGGACTTTTATCAATAAACATATTTTTTCTATATATCTTGTATGCATCATTAAATATTTTTCAAAAGACAATATTAGTAAATGTAATGAATAAACCAAATTTGAATGGCATTATCTCAGCTCCCTGTGTTAGTATCAAACCTAAGAATATGTCACAAAGTGGAAATGAAACACCTTTTTTTTAAATAAAAACAACTGCATTTTTTCCTTTACCCTGTCAAGTGGCAAAAAGCTGGGACTCTAAAAGGAAGTTCAGTGAGTGGAAAATTATCAAAGTGAGCTAGCTCGAATCGGCAGCAATTGGGAGGGCTGGCTTTCTTTCCACAATTTTTTCTATCACTTTCATTATTCCAACGACACCCGCGAGATATGAGATACGGCAAACAGAAGACAGTGTCTTGCAGTCTTAATAGCAACAAAAACAACCAGACGGATCTTGGCAACGGGCGACCGAGAGACATGTTTCAGATTTTTCCTTTTCTTCCTATACCCCTGTCCCTCATTTCCGTAGCTGATTGCAGGCCTGGGAAGACCAGAGCATTAGGGCGGTGGGTGGACCATGGAAAAAAAAAGAGTTGTTTCTAGACCCTCTTCTCAATATGTATGCATTATGCGTTCTTAGTGGTTTCCATAGCGGTGTTTTGAACCTTTTTAATATACACTTGAAAATGTGAGTTTAATTACAGACTATGCATGAGAGGCATGACTAAGAGGGCAGTCACCATTGACCAACTGGACCTGTACTATTGCTCCCAACTTTGCCAGAGGAGAGGGCTGGCAAAACTGGTGTGGGTTTTTTGGGCTAGGATATTGTGGTTTTTCCAATGCTGTACCAGAATTAATTCTCATTTTGGTTACTTTGCAACTGTGTTGTGCATACCTGAAAAATTTAATTTCCTTATATTGAAAAGTTTGGGTTGGTGGTTGATCCATGGACGAAGCAGTATTGTCTCCCATTATGGGGTATACACATCATTAATTTATAGTGTTAGAGCTTTTGAATAATAGATGTTCCTTGCCAAAAAATATGAAATACTTTAAGGATTGTTCAAAATTTGGTCAGAAGTGTAAATCTCATCAGACATATTTTAAGGTGTATTGGTGCCATATTTAAATAGCTCCTCATTCTACAGGGTCATTTATTTTTACTCCAAAGGTTGTTAAAAAAAGGGATTTCCAGTGGGATCAAATTCCCACTCTCTTCAGCTCTGTGAACCTTTATCTTCATCTAGCAATAGCCTCGCTAGTGCCATCTGCATTTATACTTCCTGAGAATTACAGAGAGGTTTTTTGTTTTCTTAATCAGAACCTTGGAACCAATCGAAACTCTTCCGTCATAAACTGCTACTTAGTTACATTCTCACAACCTCATACCTACAGTAGCTGCCACTGTGGCTGCTCCCCAGAATACTCTATTTTGGTCCCTTTGTCCATGTACTGACAGTATAGTATCTTCCTTTAAACTGTCTGCCCACCTACATCACCACAACTTATTTCTCCTGACCTAATGAGACAAGTTTGAAGGCACCAAACGCGCTGCTTTGTTTGTTCACTTGTAATACTTTGGTTGCAGTGGACCATTCAAGGTCAACTTGCGAGACAGTACTGATTTGTGGCACCATTCTCAACAACTTCTATGATGAGTTATTGTACTCAATAGGTCACAGAGGGCCACTGGGTGCTAATACTTTTATCACAGTTAAATATATGATTAAAACTGTACACTGTGTATGATTGCACGTAAGTTAGATAACATGAGATTACTGAAGAAAACTACCGCTCCGACTCCTTATAAGTCAATTCACAGCATTTTGCAAAAAAAAAGCCACCCAACGACTTTATATAGCGATTTTTTCACATATTCCGTAATATATGTAGGTTGCTATATGACTTGAGTAAAACTAGCTGTTAAAATAAGCTCCCAGTCCTCTTTATAAGCATAAGCGTTCTTAGGCTGACAGTCTGCCTAATATCTGCAGCAAGAACAGCTTAACACAGCAGAAAAGCACTCCTTCATTTCGTTGTCATAGTTCTCTCTTCTGTATAAATACACTCGCTTTCCACCCCCGACTCCTATTATGCTTGTCAACAAAAAGTAAAATGCCATGGCCATGATGGGACTGTTGATGGTGATGAATTCATTGCTTCACTTTAATAAACGTGAGGATAAAGATATAAATCATGCGGCTGTTTTTCTGTTCCTTTTCTGGCAGGTAGGAAACGGTAAACCCTGGAGCCCTGTGAGATTCACGTTTTTGTCTGAACTTGTTTTTATCGCCACGGATCTAGTTTGTACCACACAGTCTTCTCGTATCGAGCACATTTGGACTCTTTGAAGGGATATGTTGCCATCAACTAAAAAGGATGACACTACAGATTAACCAACAAGACTAAATATATAAATACTAAATATATAAAAATATAAATACATTATGTCAATCTGAAATTATGTCATTGGTTGCTGACAGCATTTTAAAAAATGTCAGTTCAAAATGAATTTGCACGCATAGAATTTTCTCTCATCATATAGTATTTGCATGCAATCTGCCTTTCTTTACATTAACATTTTAACAGTGCAATAAAAATAAATACAAAAGATTTGTTTGTCTCTTGTTCATCTTTTAAAGAATCCAGCTTTTGTGTATGGACCAAAAATGTTTAGAAGACACAAAATGTTATGGGAAGGTAGGTCTCTAAAGAAACTATATTTATTTAAACCGCCCTGTCTTACTGTATTGCAGAATTATGCAGATTAAAATGTGTCCTGCCACTGTATTCTGGCAGTAAGAAAACACTCACCTCACACAGTGCCGTGGCATTAATAATCTAATTATCAGCAGCCCATGAGTAAACAGAAAATGCTGGCCTTAGCATTTTTAAAAGGAGCATTTTAGCATGCAGCCATTAACTTATCTCTTGGTTATTTATTTCCTTTCCTTGTTATTAACACTGGAAGCAATATTATTCTAATTATATCAGCCCAATCAGCAGTATTGCATGTCTGGGCTCATTTACATTAGCAGAAGCTTTGTCTTTCACACTGTGATACTAATTCAATGAGACATCAAACATTTAAATGGACCCAAGATGCGGAGGTCAGACGGTTTTGCCCTTTCTCTCTATTAGCGCTCCAGTGTAATTGTGTTTGTCACTCGCCGGATGACTAATAGTACTGAGGTTCCTATCTGAGCACAAATGAACATCACACTAATACATTAGTTTGCTCTATAGTATCAATATGTGTTTAGTTCTGGGTGGGTGTGTCTGCCAAGTTTACTTGTCCACTGTTCAAGGCATATGTTTTCTAGTAATTAATCAATTTCATCTGTAAATGCTGAAATTACTGGGCAGTTGTTTGGACAAAATACGGTGGAGCAAATACACAGTAGACAGCTTGATTGTCCTAAATGACTTAATTTCCGATGAACTGCAGTCGAGTGATTGAGTGAAACCTAAATCTACCTCTGATGAATAAAGTAGGTAAGGCCTGAGAATTACGGAAATCCACGACAGTCTGTTAATTAAGCACGGCCTATAAAATGTTTCATCATATGTAATGTTTTGCCTATATTTTATCCGTTGCTAATGTACTGCGTGGCAGACTATATATATAATAAGAAATAAACCCCTGTATACGAGCGTGTGCGTAGGAACGTTAACCCCAATTGTAGTGTTAGAAAAATACAATCCCCTATGTCCCAGGAGGGACATGTAACTTGACACTCCCACTCTTTTTTGACCCATGTACGAGAGCAAAGCCAGGGAACTGCGTTTAATTTATCGCTTCCTCCGCTGTGTGACCTCTGAGTGTCCCGGTCCCTTCATCACCTCCGCAGCTGCTCTGCTTAATTGTCGGAGCCAAGAGTAAATGAAAACCAACTGGGCCAGTAATGAATGGAGCCGGTTACCCTGAGGAGTGTGGCTAAACGAGTGGCGGAGGTAAACAGCGTGCCGGGCCCCATGGTTCTCCACCCTCGCTGGGCCTCCCTCCACGTCCGCACGCTGAGCATGTGTAGCACCACCCCATCACTGAACAGCAGCTCACTGGCACCAGTCTACTTCATACTCATAGTGTAGAAAAAGCTATTGTATAGTCATATTGCTGGGGGAATGGACAGTAAAAACATGTGGTGTGATGTAGTGTAAAATATATTTTAGACACTGGTCCCTATGTGTCCAGTGTGTATTTTATAAATGTGCAGATTAAACTTGTTTCTGTCTTACTATAACCAACATGAGTTTACCAGTGAGTAAAATAGAAGCCCATTATTTTCCTGATTTTGTGAAAACAATGATTTCAGGCATAAATTTCAGAGATTAAAAATTTCAGAGATTGGCTCTGTTGTTTAAGAGTTCTGACCACAATGCGGTGTTTCGAAGGACAGACATCCGAGCACGGGTGTTCCAGAGACCCAGCAGATAAGCACAGGTGTTCCAGAGACCCAGCAGAT
>JAOVYW010000007.1:6916029-6935929 GCA_025775045.1 Hiodon tergisus | reverse complement strand
ATACAGTCCTCACACATCACCAGGAAGTCGCACCCGTACTGTCCTCACACACCACCAGGAAGTCCCACCCGTACTGTCCTCACACACCACCAGGAAGTCGCACCCGTACTGTCCTCACACACCACCAGGAAGTCCCACCCGTACTGTCCTCACACACCACCAGGAAGTCACACCCATACTGTCATCAAGAGATCAATTACCCATGCTAATACATCAGTGACCACTGTTGGCTATACACTGAAACATCCAGCTCCTTCGTATCCCTACCTTAGCCCCAGAAAAAAGAAATTTCCAAGTTTAGGGGATGTATTTCTATGGGAGAAGACAGCCATTGAGGGGAAATATGAACATGACCTACACCTCAAAACTGAAGATTTTAGATATGTAACCGCATGCATGGACACCATTTTCTGCTGCAATGTGCACTCCATTCGGGTGTGGGTGGACAACGGAGTGTCGTGGAGAGGACATCACTGCTCATAAATAATGGCTGATTCACAGGAACGGCCCGGGTCTGCAAACCAATTTGATGCCTCATCCTTTGACAATTTTCTACTTAATGAATTGATTGTAGCACATAATTTACATACCCCATCTCCACTGCTCGATACACATATGTCTTAATTAGTTGCTCGTTGGCTGTTTAATTACAAGAAAACAGCTGACAGCTGCCAAGTTGCTTTCTAATGGCAGCTATTATGAAACTGGGGTACAACTGCTGTTGACAAGAAGGATTTTTTTTATTTTTTATAATGCTGTGATTTATGGATTGAACTAGTGTTCCTGCACATATCATTAAAGTCCTTCTATGGCTGAGGTAATTAACAATCATTATGAAACATTGCAGCAGTTTATTTTGCAGCTTTATTTAAACTAAACACTTATCATTGAAAGAGAACATGTGGATTCCTGTGAAAAAAAATACAGCCTCTCACATACTGATACTAATGACTTGGCGGGTGACAAGAAAAACACAAAATAAGCCAAACTTTCCTCACAGAATCGTTGGGCTATTTCAAACATTACAAAAGGCGCCTTCAGTAAAAGCATTCGGAGAGGCCTAAGAGATTCCCTCGTTTTGCGCTGATATTCAGTGAACCTTTCAGAACTCACGCGCTCTATAAAACTGCGCACTTGGATGCAAAATTGCAAAGAAAAGGACTTTCCTCGGGGGAAGAGTTCAGCACAGTGCATCACTGTGCGTCACACACTTTACCATTTTATTAATGATATTTCCAATTCACACCTTTGCTACTTTGAAGTTCGGTCGACATTTCTTTTTCCACACAGCTCAAAACTTTAAATTCCGCAAAGCAATTCTTTCAAAGCTCCTTGCGAGCCGCAAAAACAACAGAGAAGAGCAGAAAAAACAGGCGCAGCTGCAGCAAAGCGTCAACAAGATTTCCATGACAGCACGTAGGAGAAAAGCCAGCCCACAGTTCTCAACCAGCTTACCTTGCAGCCTTCGCACGTTATCACGCCATAATGGATTCCAGATGATTTATCGCCGCAGATCTTGCAAGGAATAATTTCGATTTGAGCTGGAGATAGAAGAAGAAGAAAAAAGTTTCAGGATTTTTGCTGTCACCTGTCACATCAAAGGCCTCTACTACAGCCAAACATTGGTACATGAAAATGTGCTTCAGAAACATCAGAAGGCTTGTGTCTTCCCACCTTCAGATTTTACAATGTGTGTGTGGTTGATTCTGTTTTATATCCAATACAGCATTCAGCTATCCATTCTAAATTGAATTATTAAACCTCAAACTTGCTTTAATTCCCACTGCTCCGCTGTAAAACTTTGCCCAGAGGTTTTATTACAGCGGTTCATTAAAATCCCATAACAGTACTTTTTAGACAAGGCAAACTTCACTAAATGTCACACATCAAACATCAACATCTTCAACCTCAACATCAAAGCCTTCAAAAAAATCCCCGCTGAGAATGCCCCTTGAGTTGAGATGTAAAACGTTTGACCACAAAAGTCAAAATATCCACCCCGCCACCAGGGCTGTGTGGGATGGTCCCAACAGTCATTTGATTATATAGATCTGTGGCAAAGCTGTAAAGTACATGAGAGGAGGAAAGCGTCAGACCCCTGGAAATGTCTGTTCACCGGGACAGAGGGCTTTTACACAGCGGTGAGAGAGACATTTAAGAACGGCAGTCATCTGTCGCTGATCCTCCACACATGAAACCACAAGAGAGCTGAGAAAAAACTGCCTGAGCCACAGATATCTCATCTTCATTACTGTAGCCTTTGACGCAATAGAACACTGCCTAGATCTCTATCACACAGTGCGTCCCTTAAGAATGCTTCCATTTTCATCCTGCTATTTTCATAGCACAAAACAGGCAACAGGACTGGACAACTAACTCACTCCCATGTTCTGGCGGTCCCAGGTCATCTGCAGAAAGGTGGTCCTTCACAATCACTCAGATTGGAATTTTCTAACTGTCTAATAAATGATCTGTTACATGTAAAGTTTGGGACAAAATGGTTGTTGACCATTGCCGTCCCCCAGACATTCATTCATCTTCTTCAGCTGCTCCAAGCGGAGAGACATAGTGCATGAGGCAGGGTGCACCCAGCGTGGGATTCCGGTGCACTGCAGGCCATGGCTGTTGCCGTCATGCAGGCCCATCTCACATGGCACGATGGTAAGAAGCATTGGGAGGTAAAATTGAACGGGACGTGCTTCTGACTTCAGTCACGTTAAATACGGCGAAGGAGCCTCTAATTCAGAGTGACTGAACAGTCACACCGGTACCTTTAGGAATCCAAGCCTTCCGTAAGCCTTTTGCAGCACATTTCCACCGAGGACAACAGCAGCCGCTCCCATGCTCCTTGGGTGTGCCTTGAAACCCAGTCGTCTTTGTGCCTTCGCTTGACTGTTCCACCAGCACTGTCTCTGTGCATTTGCCGATGTTGTTGTTGTTTTTTTTCCTCCTCCACATGAATATTAACAGCTCATTGTATTTCTACTCCCTTAGCATTTTCAGCTTCATTACTTACATAATCTGTTCTGACGTGCACTCACAACAACTCGGGCGTGCTGTAATTAAGGCTGGCTGTGGCTGACAGAGCGGGCTGCACGTGCAGCGACCGAGCAGCAGGTGGCAGTGCAGGTCCGCGGGCTGCCTCCTCGGGGGCGCCGCTCGCGGCGCGTGCACTCGGAGGTTCCAGGCTCCTGCCCATTCTGTTGTGTCTTTTGTTTTTTTTGTTTTTTTTTCCCTTTCTCCCCCAGTCCCTTTCCTTCGTCTTTCTGAGGGCGCAGCCCTGAGATGCCTTAATTTCCCCAGAAGAAACAGGGCTGACTGAAGACTCTGTCAAGCCTGACAGAGGCTGTGCCACATCGTGTGAGGGGGGAAAAGGAGTGGAAACTGCACACTGCCTAGTCGGAGAACACCTCATAGCCCCTGTCGGGGGTGGTGGGGTGACCTGATGGCACACAGAACCTCACCAGTAAACACAGTTAAGCAGCGAGATGCTCACTCAACACACTCAGTCACGCTTCTTGTCTAACAGTTAGAAGCAGCTTCCACTTTGCCCCAGCTCTACACCGCAGCCAATGGAGGCTCTGTCGCCTCCTTCACAATGCAAACGAAAGCAATTCAATCAGAAATGTGCTTTTGCTTGTGGAAAAATCAAACGAGCAAACTACCTCTGAAGCGCAAGACATATCGGCAAAAACAAAATATTTTAAAAGCATTATATATGATTCAGATTAATATTGAAACAACATCGTTTTTTCCCCAATTTCTACTTTTGGATTGTCATATGTTGAGAAAGTTACCTGTGAATTTAATTCAGTTGAACCTTTCTAACCAGATCTTTACAGAAAACATTAAATGTGGCTGGACAGCCATGAGGCTCACAATGAGAGGACAGGTTTATATCGTATTTGACTCGAGGGTGAAACAGACAGGAAGGGACTGGGCAAAGCACCGGAGATCAGTGAGTCAATACCCTTCGTCATAAACAGCCACATACTGTGCCTCGAACGAACCGGTCCATTCTAACAATGCCTTCCCGCCAGTTTTTTCGGAGAGAGCAGGGCCATTGTTCGCAATATCAAAGAGACACGCTCTCTGAGAAGGATGGCCGTGCGGCTCCACAGCTCCTCAGTATTTCATACCTCGCCACGTTCTGAGATGGCACCCACTCACGGGCCAGATCAAAGCATGCTGGGAAGACAGAGCTACATTTAGAGAGAGATTTAGTTTGGTGCAAATTATAGGGCAGCTCTGCCAAATGTGAATAAAAGGGGGAAAAAAGGGGTTTACAGCTTCCGACTTTCATCAATTATTGAAGCCTTTTTTAAAGAATCCGCTCCATAAAATTGCTGCATCTCCAGATCCGTCAGTTTCCACAGAGAAATTGATATATAATTTTTTTTTTTTTTTTTTTTTTGGGAGTGTAACCATACAAAGCATTGACATTTTAAATTCTATTCCACAGAAAACCCAGTGAGACCCATACTAGGCAATGAAGAAAAGACCTTTTAGAATAAGACACACATCTGGCCCCAGTGAAGTAGTACGAGAGGCCCTGAGCTCTGCCACTGACACATATTCTTCTGGCGTTGGGTGGGGATGCGTAATCAATCTTTGATGCGCACTGTCTGGTGCTGCAACAACAAAGGAGACGAAGCTCTGGAGTGCCCCCAGAAAGCCGGCTCTCTCATTAAACAGAAGACAAACGCTTCAAATTAAACGTGCACGCTGCTTGCCAGGCCCTGTCAGAGCTTAGCGCGTGAAGCTCACTTCCTCCGTGCTTTACCGCTGACATCAGCGTCAGGAGGAGAATCTTTTCGGAGTGAGCGTTTATTCTGTCAACGCTTAAAAGCACCATCTGTTAATTTGTACCCGCCGAACACCATTCAAAAGAGATCCAAAGTGCGATGTTGACACAATACGTTGAATTTGTGTAAAATAATTTTTTTAAAAGTTGCTTTGCTAAGACTAGAGTCTACACTTTTGCCAGAACTGATTGAAGTTAGTGAGCTACTCGTAAAATGATAGCAGATTTAGTAACGAGGTATTCCCTCAATTTTGAAAACAACGCAGTATAGTCTGAAGTTTTATAAATTTCATAAAAACTATTGTGCCATGTAACACACTATTTAAACATCCAGTGGTTCACAAACGTATATACCGGGACAAACGAGCACACGCGAAGGGTTGTACGTGGGATTACCTCAGCAGGGCACTGACTGAAAGGTCGGTGAGAAAAAAAAAAGAAGCTTATCCTGGTTACTCCCAATGCAGACCAGAAACGACTTGAACCCATGAACTATTGATGCAACCTTTCCGGGTAAAGATTATCCTTCAAATTATGGGCTAACGGAAAAGCCCCAGTCATAATAAAATTCCACAGAAAGCTTAACCCATCTCAAGTATAACTGACATTCGATTGTCGGGCAGAGCGGCAGGCGCCACAAGGCTGCATTGCTTGTCTGCCATAAAAACTAGCAGTGGCTTCACCAATGTCTTTATCATTGGTGTAACATACAAGGGAAACCACATCGAAATCAGTGACTGCTTTATTCCTTTCTATTAGAGAAACCCCATTTAGAGGTCATATATTTTATTTGTGTGCTTTGACAGCTGTGAGTGATCAAATGACGCTAGAGGGAGGTACCACGTTAGTACATTACATAATCTTATGTAAGAATGGATCGAGACACTGGGACTCTGTACTGTTTAGTAATACATGGAGAGTAATGAATGTATTATTCAGTGCACAAGGACACACATAAACACTTCAATCAATTTCTGTAATATTACAATTTTGCAACGGCACACGCTAAAAATGAATGCATGGTTAATGGTAACTACATATCTCTTCAAATGCTAATTCCTTTAGAGTTACATGGAAAGGAATCCTTTTACAATTGAAAGCAGTTTAAATATAAGTTATTAGGTACTGTATGTACAAAAATTGACAAACTGACAGCCATTTGCCTCATTTATGCATTTCGCACTGTAACGGTGTTATGACGCACAAAAAATGCAATTTTGGATTTACACTAAGGTCTTGTAACAAGGGAAACATTTTTATCCCACACCCGTGACACTCAACAAGCAACATTATTTGAGTAAGAATTCCGACTTTGATATGCTGTGACAGTGCACTTAAGTAAAGTGTAACCAAACAAGTACCATTTCTTATTCCTGCTGAGTTGAAAAAGAGGTCATTTGAATGTCAGGAGCAGAGGACAGCGGCTGACAGTAAAGACAGAACAGAATAAGTGTGCCGTTTGTTTAGGGATTATTATATGTTGGCATAACACCGTGTGATGCGCCTAACGGCGTTTGCTTCACTGCACTTCTGTCAGTGAACGCAATCAGACACAGAGGCCCTTTTTTTCAAAGACTACAGTTCTTTTTTTCCAGTTAATGCATTCAGCTGGGGAAATCCCTGCATAATTACTGAAATCATGAAACAGTCTCCATTAAAGAAGAAAAATTCAGGGAAAGAAACACCTAAACCACAGACAGAGAGAGAGAGACAGAGAGAGAGAGAAAGACAGAGAGAGAGAGAGAGAGAGAGAGAAATGTAGGAGTGAAAAAAGAATCTCTAATGCTATATTTGAGCTCTTTTATCATTCTTAACTGCTTAATGCACCATACCTGGTTCAGAAGTCCTGACCATCTATAACTCAAGAGGGCCCGCTCAAGACTAATGCCCATGGTTCTTCACATAAAGGTAAATGACTGCGCTTTAAGGTCTTCATATTGGTTTCAATCGCGATGGTTGTGTAAACACACATAGTCCATCAGCCTTTTTAACCCCTGCAACAAAAATTATTTTTTTTAATTCAGCTGCGTTTCATTATTTACTTGACTCTCTCTCTCCCTCTCTTTTACCAGTGGAACAGTAATTGGGTCTCTAATTAATGTGTTGTTGTTGTTGCACAGACTGACGAGCTTCCTCACTGTGAGTCTTAGTGCCTGCACTCTTGGGAATAAAACAAAAGTTGGAGGTTGCAAAGCTGCTGAGCGCCTCAAAGCAGCTTCCCCTTTACCTGAAATCCGCCGAAACCCAGTTTAAGGGTTAAGCAAGGGACTGTAGTGCCAAAATTACACCTTTTGCTCAAGAACCGCATATTCATCTTTCTCTGTAGCTAGGTCCACTTCTAAAGCCCACTTGTGTCCACAGAGAGGTCCTGAAAGTGAGAAGGCAGTGAAACATTCAAATACCTGCCCCTTCTCCTCCCTCTTAATGTCATGAACCCAGAACAAGCTTCATCGTGAATACAAACTGGAGAAAATTACACTGGATGTATGGAAAAAACGTGATTAATTGGCTGTGGAAAACTCAGTTTTTTCAACTCTCGATGATATTAATACACCCTTTGTTATATTTTTAATAATCATTCAAATCTCCACATTTAAGGATTGAGAATATTGAATACTGGGCAAGTATATTTTTTTATCTGAGTTCATTTTCCGTAGATAGTACTTAAAGTCTGTCTTGGCTCACGGATTTGCTAAGACCCAATAATAATTTTTAAGAACAATTTGTGTCCCCTGAAAAGTAACACATGCCTCTGACATAGTGTCAGATGAACAAACGCCATTTAAAAGGGCTTCATCTAGAGATCGATAATTTTCGTAAAGGTTTCTTCCCCAGAACTTTCATGGCCTGCATTTCTGACGCCAAACCAAACTAAAGACTTGAGGAAACACCAGAGGAAACCAATCAGAAAGCATGGATGCATTGCGTTATTCTTGCCTGTTCCTTTGTCACAGGTTTCTGTTACACTATCCACCGATTAAGACCAAAACGCAGCATTTTTTCAAATAGGTTTCATGTAATAAATTTCACTCAGTTATAGCCAAATGTTTGCTAGGCACCAGTCATAAAGTTTCACAATTAGGTTATTTCCTACTGCTAAATGAACAGCACCAGTTTACTTTCAAGTTAGTTTGTTATGGGACGTCAAGCAAATAAAATGTACTACAGGCAAGAACAAAACGCATCCATGCTTTTAGATTAGTCACATCCTCGATTGTTTAGGCAATGATTTGTCCAGAGAGACGTGGGCTATGAAAGTTTTGGGAATAAAAAAGTTTCGTTAAATAGGTTTAGTTCGTAGTTTGAGTTTCGTAAAAACGGATCGCGCCGTTGCAAGTAGGAAACAGTGTCTGAACAATGCTCATGCTTACCACATACTGATTGAAATTGACAAGCGCACACGGTTTTATTGCAAAAATGCGGATTGCATTGCATATTACGAACGCAAAATTAACCATACAAACACGAATTCAGTGTTCATTACTTTTTCATAAATTGCGAATTACGACTACAGTATTTCGGTTTATTATTAACACCATATGTATCTCGTTGAGCTGGGCCATTATTGGCAAAATACAGACAGAAGTTTATTCAAAGAAAGTTTTAATTCAGGTGTTCATACATACAAGCAGGGCTTAGCCACACACACACACACACAGGAAGGCAAATTCTTCGAAATAATTTTTTAACTGTATAATAAATACAATAATGAAGGCTACATCAAACCACTTAAACAACAATCTATATAGCAGATGAAGTACTACTCGGTACTAAAACCAGAATCCTCTGCCATAACAGAAAGAAGCCCTTAGATAATAAAAAGAGGGCTTTTTCACTGCACAAGTGAGTACATGATGCCCAGCGTCATCAATGTGTTTCTCCAATAATAGTGGAATTACTGTGCATACCATAGCATTTTAGATCGGGACTAGTGGGAGTGAAAGCCATCCTTTTTGATCAAGAATATTGACACGCGCCTCCACAACAGAAGACGCTGACTTTGTGGAGGATTAAACACAATGAAGCACCGTGGCAACGGCATGCCCATATGCCGCCCATGTGTGGATACCACTCGAGGGGGCAACGCCAGCAGGGCCACAGACAGACGGCCTGCCTGCTGTGGGGGAAGAGGAGGTCCCTGTGAGATCTGCCCCATCTCCAGCAGATGCTCTGAGCTGCTGAATAAGGAAAGGACATGCGTAGGGACAGAGACCATTCTCATTTACTGCCAGTGTCTCAGAGAGCCCTGCTTAGACAAGCGTGTCCAGACAAAATGGACCCAAAGTTTAAGGCCACTTCCCTTCCTAATAGAATGCAAAAGCTGAGCAGTTCCGCAGAACAAAGACAACGAGATGCCGAGCTCAAGAGATAAACATTTTAGACACGCCTCTCTTCCAAACAGGAAATTTATGAAAAATAACAGGTGCTCTAACCAGTCTTTAGACAGAATGAGACAATATGAAGTCAATGACCCTGCATTCCCTCTCTGAAGATGATTCAAAGACACTTTTGTAAAGTAAATGCAGTATTTCAATTTATTATCGCCCTCTAAAATAAGCAGAAAAAATAATTACTTTACAGCCGAAGAGCAGGATCTGGATGTTTCCGCTGTTATTACAGTGAAAATTGTGTTTTTGTAACCTGTTCTCTGTCAACGTAAGTGCGGAGCCAAAGTAGATTTTGTTGTTGCGGAAGAATCACAAAGCACAAAGCTGGCATTTCAGCCACATGTCCACAGCCTGGGAGGTGAGAAGGGATTTACCTTGTGACCCATTGAATTGACTCCTGTGTGATATACTTCGCAACCTGGTGGACCAAAGCAAACCCTGGATTACTCACTCAGCCCTTTAAAAAAAAAAAAAAAAAAACCCTCCTGCAACTGCCACCACAGACATTCTATTTTCTCTGCCTGGGCTGGCCACATTCGTCTGACATTATAACTTCTGCAGTATTCACAGAATGTGCCACATTACTAACCAGCAGCATGATTCTGGTTTTCATAACAGTTTCCTTTAATACATTAGCGTCAGCTCCCGCAGAGGCTGCAGAGAATAGGTTTAATGAAAACATCACTAGGACAGAGTAAGATTAACAAGTAATTCTATGCCGAATGAAAAAGTTATTTAGCTTCCACTAGGATACTGGCAAGTCTTTAATGTTAAACACTGGTTCTGAAAAAGTAAACATAAACCGCTTTAATGAGCTGTAAAATTTCGGAGGGATAATTCTGTTATATTAGCAGGGTTACAGGACCTCCCTTCTCATGGATTGAAAGAGTGAGATATGAAACTGGATGCACCACAAACGTTAACTGTCTGTCTGGTGATCTTTGGGCTGTTAGAAAAAGTGACTCTTCCCAAACATTCAGATGAAACTCATTTTGTCTTGCCGCTTTTCAATTAGCATGCTTTCAATTTCACCCTCAATCTGCAATTTGATTTTGTTTGTGAGACCAAAGCATCCAATGGTTGTGCAGGTGCACAGTTGCAAAATACAGAGAACAAACAACTTTCAACAAGGCCACTTTGGCATGTCAGCAACTGGCTGGTAGGAAACAACAAGCATCACCACAGAAAACCTCAACTCTGATGCAAAGGCATAGACAAGCTGCCAAACGGCGCCACGCGGCTGCAGTGGGTTGAAGAGGACCCAGGCGCTCGCATAGCCGTAGATATTAAGGGCTTATTTCCACGCAACCTGCAAACTCACCCTTTGATCGCTATTTTCGTCTCAAAGGAAGGCAAATCAATTCGCGGGGGAGAGAAGTAGCCTGACTTAAAGAATCTAAATGATGAAGCTGCCCTGAACAAACAAAGTGGCCTCAGACTCAAAAGTGAATTTCTCTCCAGTTCTTTAAAAAACTTGGCAATTTTTAGCTCTAAACTAAGCTTCAGATTTAATGACAGTGTACTTTGCTCAAGAATGATTTTAGTAACAGTGTTTCAGAGACTGGTTTTCAACTTTTTTACGGATTCAAAGTGTATGCTATTATTTGAATCACATGTTTTCACAACATTATAAACCCTTGCAGGCTTTGGTTTAACATGGCGGGTTATGCCGACATGCACAAATCCTGCTTCACTCCAGCATGGGAGTGGGGGTGGGGGCTTGTGTTTACGGCTACCTATCAATGAACCTGCTTACCGACTGCCAGAGAAAGAGCCGATTCTAATCCCTGGTAAATAAAGAAGTGCTAAGATGAATGATTACATAAACACACCCCAAATAGCCGGGGAACAATAATCAGCCATTGTGCTTGTCCAAAGGCTTTTACCGTCAGCTGACAGCCTGAAATCCCACCCGTCCTTCTAAATGCGGGCGGTGTCCAGGTTTGGCGGCCTAATTAAACACAGAAAGCTGTCAATACTTTCCGTCGAGGGGAAGTTACCGCACCCCGCCCCCCCCTCCCCAGCTGTGGAAACGACTGAGCCAGGGCTCGGTGATGGGGTCTCTGATGGGATAACGGGAATTCTGGCCTTGTATCCCACTTCTGCGCTGCTGACCAAGTCCTTCAGCAGACGTCTGCCCAGGCCAGCAGGACTTTCTGTCACTTTTCACTGTCCCATTGTCTCCCCTTTAAAAATGGCATTAAAGCATTAAGAGCAGGGACGGTGTGTTCCGAGCCTCAGTTCAATGTTTTCAGTTGCATTCTCCAGTAGTATTCTATATCAGTGTTGATTATTAAAGAGACATGCGTATTATACATGCGTTTTACACCTTGTCACTGTTATGTTTAGTAATACATCATCATCAGCAAGTCACTGAAAGCATTAAAAAGCCATAAAATCCACACCGCTGCCATGCACACCTCATTACGTCCCAACGTAAAACAGTGAAGCTGGGCTGGGGCGAGTCGGTCCGCTCCACGGAACGGGCTGTGAGGTACGCAATGCAGGAAGAGGGGCTGATTGGGAGAAAGTAAACAGTAGGTCCGGGGGACCGCTGAACGTGAAAATGAGCTGAAAGGCCTTCTCCAACATGCCACTCTCCAATATGAACACGGAAATAAAACCAATTTAATGAAGGGTGAATGGGAGGGCCTCTGGGACCCCCGAGGCAAATTCATTAGGAGATGAAAAAAGAGCGTTTCCCACAGTAAAGTGCCTCCTGCCTCATCCAGGACACATTTCATTTAGGGCTATATGCAGCGGAGTCAGATTGTCCGACTCCAATTGCGCAGGCTAGCGAGGGCTGATAACGGGCAGGAGTTGCCGGGCGGGGGAGAAAACACACTTGAGCGACGGGGACTAGCCCCTGGCTGCACAGATGCCCTTTCTCACACTCTGACTGGGTGCTGTGTGCTGCCCTCCCATATAAGAGGGCCTAACCCTCCCTGCTCACGCAACGGGACCAGTGCCGTACGCTCTTCAATCACCGTGCACAGATAACCTGAGTATGGGCTTTCCAGGCAAACCCATAGGAACTCCAGCAGCCTTGCATTGCTTTTTTTCAACAATACAACGTGAGACGAGAAACCCGCAAACCTACAATTACATTTGCTAG
Organism: Hiodon tergisus; assembly: GCA_025775045.1. Lineage (NCBI taxonomy): Eukaryota > Metazoa > Chordata > Actinopteri > Hiodontiformes > Hiodontidae > Hiodon > Hiodon tergisus. The sequence continues at coordinate 6,923,622 of JAOVYW010000007.1, read as the reverse complement.
GAGTAAGTAATTGCCCTCCAAGTAAACCGGTAATTCAATTAATCAAACATACACTAAAATTAAGACATAAAAATTTAAATGCATTTAATTAAAATTATTTTTTAACACTGTGGAAAACACAGGATACTTTTTAATGCTAGGCCCACTTCCAGCTTGTTCCAACACCGGCCGTTTTCTTCCATACTGATAGTTGTATGATGGGATTTCACAGGAACAGGCTTACATTGACTGACATTGACAGATCTACCCGACCGATGATGATTTTACCTGCAACAGCCGTCACTAATAAGGAGATGATTGAGACGTGGTCAGGAAGCGAGACACCTTAAAGGATCTGTTTTCTACTGAGGTTCCCATCTCTCTACTTTGGGAATTCTTTCAGCACCATCACAATTGCGATTGCTCTGTGATTTCACTTAGCTGTGTGTATTTTGCCCTGCAAATCGCCTTAGATAAAGAGACTGCACATAAATAGAAGTGTAAAGGTAAAAAAGTGATTTCACTCAGCACAAGCAAAGCAAAGGGTAAACCTTGTATATAGATTTCTTGTCCTGGCATCAATGCTTTATTTATTAGGATGTCATGACCATCTCCTATTTACTATTCTCTTGGTTTTGTATCATTCTATAGGAACTCTAGGGTCACTCAAAAAAACAAAAACAAAACGGTTATCTTAAATAACAAGTTAAAATACAGATCTCCTTAATTTTGTTTATTTCGTTTTGTAAAGGTTCCAGTGAGAAATAATATTAGTGATGGAATCAGTAATGGGACCAAACCAAAAGTGTATATTGGAGAAGAGCAATTTCACATTAGCTAGCCCCAAATCTTCTTCACAGTCCCCCACAGTTCAATACACAAGCGAGCTGCAGCGAAAGACCAGATCTGTCACCCAGTGCTAACAACTCTAGAATAAGAGATAGTTGAACTAAACGTGGCAACTGGGCAAAATACATTATGATTACCGTATCAACACTTGAATCAGACATGCCTATCTTTAGAAATACCCTCCTCTGTCTTATACACACACCATGAATGTCCAGTGCCGGTCCTCTGGGTTCACAGCAGCTCCCTGCCATGCATTCAACTTGCAGATATGAGTAGAGACATGCAGTGACTGCTCCACAATCCAGTCAAGTGCATTTTCTTATCACCACTGCCCTTCCTCCGTGCTTATGAATTCTCAATTTATTACCACTGTCTACTTCCCTTGTTAGATACGTATATACAGTCTCGTGTAATTAGCTATTCCTAACCTTTGGAGCATTAATCCCTCCAGAATTATGGATTTGAACATCAAAGCACACATTGCAATATAGCCAGTGCTTGGAATTAGTTAATTTGAAACCTGCAATTATTTGTATAGCATGCTCGCAAACAGCCTCCCCTTTTATGTCTGCCAGAATCCCATTGGGTTTCTGAAAAGAATATTCAATCCATTCTAGTGAGGAACCAAAAATAACGTTTTCACTGGAATCAGATGCACAGCCAAAATACCGCAGTGCACGTAAAGTAGAAAAGTCTTCCATTTTGCATTCAAAGGCAAGTATCCTCACTGCCCAGAGGGATCAAAACCAATGGTGGAACATGTCCGTATTTCAAGCCGTCTGGTTTTTTTAAATGTATTCTTCTGATGCATTTATTTGAACGTTGACCAAATATCAACGTTACGTAATCACCGTGCAATGTCCAGCCCATCTAAACAATACCACACAGCTATCTTTAAAAACGTACTATTTGCTTTGATAGACCCTGCTCCGTTACCATCCAAGGCCACAGCACATTGTAGTGCAAATTAGAGATTAAAACAGAGGGGAAAAAACCCTCACAGCTAAAGATATTTGAGCATTTATGGAGGGAAAAGTCAAATATTAATTGATTTATTAAGAGAGCAACATCTGTACAAAGGTGCTGATTGAAAACATGAATAGAGTTAGAGACTTAACTAAGTCATAAAATAAATTTGCCTTCTTTTTTGTTCTGCACTTTGGGAGCGAGCTGGTATACCAGAACACTACAACCCAACCTCTTCTCATATTCCAATCAAAATTAAGCAAACTTCATCTTTATCTAACATTGAATTGCTTTCCACACTTTTATGTGACTCCTCATAAGCAAACTGTAACCCAAATATCTGTCTGAATAGTGTCACTGCTTTCTCATTCACTCATAACCACAGACATTAACGCAAAGGTAACGGGTAAAAGCTTCCATACACTTAGATAGCTAATATGCTAATACATGAACAACTTTGTTTATTAAAAAACAAAGTTTTATGAAGTTTATGGAATTCTAGGTCACTTATAGGAGCAACTCAACATTCACACAGGACAGACCAGCTTTCTTCTTCAAATCCATTTCCACATGAGTGAACTGATGAAGGAAATGTCAGAAATTTGCCAAAAAATGGGCTTTGACTGATAAAAATGACCGCTAAATATGCAGCTAAATAAACTGCTTTGTAAGTAACACATATATATATATATATATTTACTGCATAGGCTTCACACATTTAAGGTGAAATTTAAGAGAGATTACATTTTCTGTGTCACATCATCGCAAGAGTATTGATTTAGGTCTGTTTCTCACGTTTGAAGCTAAATAGTATGGCTAATTGGCGTAGTTTTCTTATTTTTGCTGTCACCTGATGGAGACCAGCTGTCAAAATGGTTAATTTATAATACTACATTACAGTTTGGTTTTAATGAGTCAGAAAATGCATTTGTTGTTTGTCTTGTTTTGATTGACATTTCTTTTTCATTATCAAAACCTCAAGAAGCTCAAAAAGTTGACAGGGTGGAAATTGAATACTGCTTAGCAGACCGTAGCAATGTGATGTCCAGTATTTACATCCCTGAAATGTCAAAATGATACAAATGAGTCTATAATCAGATATTTTGAGTAATAATGAGTCATTTGTGGTCCTAAATTCTCATTGGCGAGAAACGCTTAGCGAGTGTCATACTCTTATTTTCAGAAGCTTAATGCTTTAACAAAAGGGACTCAGGATAAAGTCTGCAAGTTGGGCCCGTCTGTGCAATCAGCTACATTCCTTGTTTTGGTTCAACAGTAACTCACATGCTCATGTCCATATGCGTATATAATAAATTATTTAGAGCCCAGCTTCGGGAAAGTGGTTAGAACACAAGCTAAAGTGTCCTTGGATCGAAATAAATGTTCCACTTCAGAAGTATATGCCAGCCTTGAATTTGCCCACGTTGGTGTATGATTTTATTATGTTAGACAGTCAGTAACATCATATAAGGATGTGAGAGGTGTGAAAAAAACAATTGGTGAGGACAACTTCTACAGAACAACTTCTTAAACAAGATGGCAAATTAAACTGAACATCAGCAGGCCTTCCCTCCAGTCAATCACGGCACACGGTCCACCGTGTAATAGGGCTATAACCTACTCACTGGCCTTGCTTTTGTCTCTTATAGTCTGCACTGTAACAATATTCTATCAATAGAAACCTTACTATTTGAAAGCCCTGTGGTTTTAATGTTACCATGATCCATAGATAAGAAAATAGCATCTGCGGACAATCCCCCCCAAACTGTTCTGTGTACCTTCGGGGTTGAGGTTAGAATGAGAGATTAAGAAATATTATATAAACAGACACACGCGTGCGCGCACACACACACAGCCACACACGCACGCTGTCATTAAACAATCCACAGCCACTCTTGGATTGTGGCCATGAAATAAATCTGAGTTTCATTGATGTAATCTACACGACTGCTAATGGATCCCTGGGCCCTTCATGCAGTGGTGGTGCCACAGTAAATCACAGGCCTTTGTGGGCGGTCCCGATAACGGGCAGAGAGAACAGGACACGGCGGAGGGCTGCTTTGCGCCGCCTTGCGGAGAGACGCGCGCTGCCCAAGCGGCACTGGGCCGCAGGCCTCGCCTCCGCCAGGTGTAAATTGATTCGCGGGCGGGGGGACAAATGTAAGCGAACAATCACCATCCCGGCGTAACGTATCGCAGATGACAGGACAGGGGTAAAAGCGGGGGCAGACGCGCTTGCCAGGGACCCATGTGCCAGGAAGAGAGCCACTGCTTCTGTGATCGGGCTGTTTATCCTGCCCCTGTCTGCCAAAGCCAGGGGGCATTTCCACCTTGCTGTATTGTCATTAGAAAATCAGTTGAAGGCTGCTCGTAAACGGTGAATTACAATTTATATACTGCTTAAACATCAAACAGAACTACATAGTCTCGAAGACTTGCCTTCATCTTACCTGTAAACTGCAGATAATTAGCTGCAGTAAGTGCACGTTGCTTCTGACAGTCTAATGCAAGACACCGAGGACAAAAGCGAGTAAAACACCCACAACTAATTCAGAACTCGTCGGTTCTATCACTGAAAAGAAAACTGCTGAGCACGGTGCTGTCATGAGAACACACTGATGCCGGCTTCATTACCAATTGGCCCTTCTGTACAATAGTGTAAAGATAACAGCAGATTATGCAACCCAAAATGAGATCCACGTTCAAGTCAGGGTCAGCTGCTGGGGCGCTGGAGATAAGTGCGGCTCTGAAGTGGTACGGAAGCCAACCTTTGCGTAACCAAACACATATATCACGCTAAAGCCGTGACCCGTGTAATTTGGACTTCAGAGATCAGGTGACTACAAACAAGCCTGATTCGGCAGGCCACTGTGGCGTGTTTGTCACGTACTGAACACACAGCTTAATCTAAAGACACTGTCACGTGGCTGTTTGTTCAGTATGTCCGACAAGGCCTAGCTTCTCATTCGTCCACCACAGAAATCCCACAAACCAAAGACGTTACCCGCCAAGCTGCATAACATAGAATTACGGGGTTAGCCTTGCCAAAAAATGTGTACGTATTTCGGCTCATTATCGTTCTCTGAGGGATGAAAATAATTTGATGACTGTTCTCTTATAATCTTGCCAGCGGGACTCAACAGAAAATATATACATTTTTTAAATAAATAATTATAATTAATATGTACAAGTAAAAAATAAACAAACAAACCAAATTAGTATACAAGATGCACTCCAATGTTTTGATTATGTAGGAAACTTAATATATTCTGTGGCCCTTAAAAAGACTATAGTACTTTCAACAAATGTAAAAATATACACCAGAAAAAAAATGATGGGTCGTAAGTACAATATTTCTCTTGGAATTCTCATTTCAATCACCTCTTCCCAGTCTGGTGACATGAAGAAGAGCCTGGTACCCAGTAATTAAGAAAACATAGCTGCAGGAGTTTTCCAGGAAGACTGTGTGATTCTCTTCTATGCTAGTGAGATGGCGACAAATGTATCAGCAAGGGACTGTTCTGCCTTGCCTCGCCAACCGTACGAATTCTCCCGGTGTATTTGTCAACAATGTTGCCTCGTGTAATTGGGAAAATTGTCAGGTTACTATGCAAAACAGCCCCCCTCTATGATGGAAAGGCAGGCCGTGTCATTAAAGGATCATGTTTCTGGAGGTGCTCCTGGAACGTGCAAGTGCGACTGGGAGACAGCTCGACTGATAAACCGACTGGCTGTGTCTTATCTCTGCTATGCATATGAAAGGGTTACGCTGTCTCCATGACAGATTCTATGCCTTGTCACCATGGGATTTACTGAGGTACACGAGAACAGACAAAAAAAAAAAAAAAAAAAAACATCGTATCAAATACACAGCCTCATCTTACCACTGTCAACCATTGCATTGATGTGTACGTGTGTGACAGAGAGCGCTGTTTCTCATTAGCAACCCCCTCACAAAAAACAACAACAACAACAACAACAACAACAACAACAACAAAAATAAAACAGATTCGGTCTTTGGATAACAAAATATTGATTTTCCAGCTCTTGCTCTACAGAACTTTGACAAAAAAATCTGGCCTTCGCCATAAACTGTAATGAATAAACATGATGGTAAACAGTTTACAGCGCCCTGCATTAAAAAAATATATTTCTGAAGGTCAGCAGGTCTGGTCAAGGCTTGAAAGCATCTCACGGGACAATGCCAAATGGTTTGGTGATGTCATTGGGAGGGGGCGGGGTTCTAGCAGACTCGCCTATCCTATTTAAATTGCTGGTTACATTAATCCTATCCGGACCAGATGCTTCTGTACGAAAATCCAAACTGCTTGATCCAAATGTGAACTTCACCATCCCAGTACATATGGGGGGGACCTGATTTACCCCATGAAGTGGCATTTCAAGTAAAATTTGTTCTCTACGTAACAATACAATTTTTACTGGAAACGTGCAGCTCAATTCCCTTTATTTGTACATTTTTCTTCCTAGAACAGGCATGCTGACCCTTTGATTTACTGTTATATAATTTGTTAGAACAGTAAAGTTATTCATTAATTTTAATGGTATCTATTAAATGGTATAGATATCAACACTTTGTAGACGGCTGTTGTAAATGCCTGTCATGCGTTACACACCGTGCTTGAGAAACTGAGAAAGTGTCAAAAGTTCATGTATGTTATGTTCATGTATTGGTTCAATCTTAGAACAAGTCTTACAGATATTTTCCCACCTTGTCTTTTTTTTTTCACCTTGTATAAACCGATCTGTCTTTCAGCAGAGACACGGCTACTGCAGAAACAAAGCCACGCGAGTCTGCAGAGTTCAAAGGGCAGCACACAGATAATAGCATTTCTGCAGCGATGGGGTCTTTTTGGGGTGTTCTGGGCGGCCCACAAAACAAGGCGCTCATTAGCGACGGCTGCGGGGGGGAGCAGGCCGAATAAATCGGCAAGCCCCAGGCGGCCCCCTCCAGCGTTCGGCCCGGGGATGGCTTTGTGTCGTGTCTAACGGGCCTGAGAGCGCGCAGGGCTAAGCCCTTCTCACCAGAGAGGGGAGCTGGACTTAATGGCGCACCTTTCCTCAGTCACTTCCCATCCTTTCTTAATGTAACGCCTGGGGGGGGCTAAGTGCTTCCCATGAGTTACAGGCTTTACCCCTAACATAACACACTCCGGATATACTGCAAATGTAGATGCTACCATTCTGCTTCCTTTGTAGCTACAGATCGTATTCATTGTGAAGTAGTATTTTAAGTCCCTAAAAAATGAATATTAGTGTTATTATAAACTGTCTCCCTTTTCACTGTCTGAACTTACCTTACCACACACCATTGAGCGATCACAGTCTAGTGCAGTGATCACAGTTTATTTGGATCGCGGTCTCATTAAGAGTCACAGTCAGATACATCCTGGAACACCCTTGAAGTGCTTGCGTAAGGTTGAAAGTGAGACTTGCATGGGAACTCTGATAGAAATAACAGCAAAAGTAAATGAAAAGAAAACAAGGCAAACTGGAGTTAACACAGAGACTAAGTTCAGAGCAGCAGCGGGGAGTGGGGCGTTCATTGCCATGCTGAGAGAGCCGGCTAGCAGCCACTCGAGGAGGGGCTGGGTGATTTAACTGCTGAAAATATGGAACTTGGGGAGACTGGATTCAACAGTGATGATCTCACACGACAACAGCACACATTGAGATCAGTTTTTCTCTGGCAACAGAATTACGGTCACATGCGTTTATGCACTACAGACGTTTACACTTGTAACACAAGCGCACTGACAATTAGCACAATTAAAGGTTTGG
>JAOVYW010000007.1:6853936-6878858 GCA_025775045.1 Hiodon tergisus | reverse complement strand
CGGGCGCGCGCAAACTCCTGCTCGGGCGCGCGCAGAGTCCGGCTCGGCGTGCGCAGACTCCTGCTCGGGCGTGCGCAGAGTCCGGCTCGGGCGTGCGCAGAGTCCGGCGCGGGCGTGCGCAGACTCCGGCGCGGGCGTGCGCAGACTCCTGCTCGGGCGTGCGCAGAGTCCGGCTCGGGCGTGCGCAGACTCCGGCGCGGGCGTGCGCAGACTACTGCTCGGGCGTGCGCAGAGTCCGGCTCGGGCGTGCGCAGACTAATGCTCGGGCGTGCACAAGGGCCTGACGCGCAGCTCGGACAACCTGCGGCACAGAGTTTCCAGTTCCTCCTCGAGTTCCTTCTCGAGCGCACCTTCTACATCCGCACACCAGCAAGCTAAACTTGTGAAACCGATTCTTTGGGTACATGACTGGTGTGGTAATAAAGTGACAGACTGATCTAAAACACTATTTACTTTATAACAATTCCTGTTTAAATCAAACGTCGGAGGAAGTCATTTTTCAATCACCCAAACATTTTACCATCAGTTGTTTTAGTTAAATTATTTGAGCGGCGTTAGCAAAACACAGGTAAGTAGCACCTATGACCTCTGCATTGTTAGCTCATGAAAAGTGGAACGCTTATCCTGCATTAAATGCACCACGCTCATTCTCCTCGTGAGACCTAAACCCTCAAAGAAAAATGTACACAGACCAGGAGGGTTCAAGCAGGGCGACCCGATCGGAACAACCTGCGACTTACAGCCACAGCACAAAGTCACCAGGGACAGTTCACACACAAAGTTATCTTAGCAAACTTTTCAACTTCAGTGACACAATTAGCTTAATATAAACTAGAAACACAAAAATGTAATGATTAAAAAAATAATCATTCTAATCAGCTACCCCCTAATTTTTGAAACACTTAACTAATCCACGGAGAGGCCATCTCTCCAGGGATGTTTAAGAGAAAAATGACTTCTTAATCTCCAGGCAGTTTTATTTCTGGTCATTTTTAATTGGTTTTACTTGTATCTACCAGTCAGAAGCTCAACAAGTCACTCATTCTTTTTTTTTCACTATTTGATTTTCTGTAAATAGAGATGAATTAAATAAAAATTTTATTTCAGAGCATTGCATATAAAGCATTTGTTACAGTGATTTGTTATTTTGAAGAAAATATTTTAAAAACCCAGAGAAAACGTTTGATGACACTGAAACGGAAATAATGTTAATACGTATAAAACAAGGCTCTGTAGAGCAGAAGCCATAGGCTAACGTCTTAACCCTAAAAAAAAAAAGAATGACCTTCAGGTGGAATGGAGAGAAGGGTAGAGTCGGGCAGAGTTAAACACTCTAAACACTCTAAATTGAGATTCCTGCTTGTGTGTCTCTGTTTTAATTGGTTAGTCTTCACTCCCTATAAACCCTATAAAAAATTATGAAATAAAGCAGATGCACTGACAGGCCAGTCAGATCCAAAGGAGCAACCAGAACGGAAGGCAATGTGAACCTGAAGGATCAGATAGAAAAGATTTGGAAGGAAATTGGTGAAAAAAACATAATGGTTATTGATAATGATGCTGGTACAGAAATTCTGTCAGTAGTGTGATTTAACAAAGCAGTCGCTGCGGGAGAACAATTACCAGATCCTGCATGGCAGCAGTGCAGAGGAAGAACCCTAATGACAAAGCAGTTATTATGTGGTAAACACTGGCGCATTTCATTATATGCAGTTTCTGTCCTCATTTAAGGAACAATTTCATCAAACGACAGTTTGGATATGGTGTTAATTAATAACCGAACACACATTAACAAATTAGTGTTTCTATCTAATGAGCTAAATGTGAAATCATGTGGTCTCATTTCCTCCATTGAGCTTCCTCTGCAAGTGTCAGTCCCAGTGGGACGATAGGTATAAGACACTTCCTCTGGGTGAAGGCCAGCAACCCAAGGCTGTGTACCGCGGTGTACCAATGGATCTGTGTACCGCAGACTCCCTGTAAAGGAGTCTGTGGTCTGGGGTAGGCCTAGATGGACAAAAGTGTGCCCTATAAATGACAACGTTATTTTAAACGATTAGTCTCAGTTCATTCGTCCATGTCTTTGTTTATATTTGGAATCACTAACTACCAGTTCATTTTCTACCCAATTTGGAATCTCGACTATTCCCCACCAACCCTGTCATCACAAAGGGAGTACAGTTTGTTCCGTCTGATCCAGTCGCTTTTCAAACCACCATCCTGTTTTACAGTGCAGGCCACGCGGCCCGCAGGAGATGCTCAGTGCTGTTAAGCCTGCAGGTGCTCTGGGAGCCGACAGGAGTCACTCGTTAGTGACCGGCTAAGAGACGCCCTGCAGATTTCCAACCACCCAGGCACAATCAGCACAATCAGCACATTCAGCAAATCAGCAAATCAGCAAATCACATGATCTGGATTAAAGGCTGTGAATTCCAGATCATAGGGCTGTGTCTGCTCAAGCAAGTGCTCCAGATAAACGCTAAAGTCCATTCGGTTGTATTGCTCTTTAATGGTATTCTTACATAGCTTCTCTAAATTATATTCGAATATAGGTCTAACAAATGTAATATTTGATGAGGCCGACAGAACGCAATTGAATGTCAATACAACCTTGAGCATGGTGAAAAAAGAGAATGCAGAGAGAAAGCAACCTTTTTTATTTTACTCTTCTTTTGACAAATTATTTTGTGCTCCTATACGAGTCCATTTCTCGATAGAGAACTGGACTGAGCAGTGGAGAAGTAAGGTTTCGACAGTAAATCCCTGAGCAAGGAACTACAGTGTCTGCCTCAACGAAGGAGCTTCCTTTTTTATTTTTCTCCTTGGGAAGTCCTTTCAACAGCGTCCACATTCATAAAACTGAACCAATTGACAAATATAGCACCAGGATATATATTGCGAGGCTGTATATCTGGGAGCCAATTGTCTGGCTGGCCCCCTTCCAGCGCTGGGCCGGGGAGACGCGCTGCGCCCCGGCTGGGGATCGGGAGGCCCGGGATGAAGGAGAGCAGACTAAATAAAGGCATGTGGTCGCCATCCCAGAAGATGCTAGGAAGCAACAATGAGCAGCAGCCCTCCTCTCTCCAGTGTGCAAAACAGAGACAATACACACAGAGGTGCTTCCTAATGATAAGGGCCTGCATCGAGCTGGACAGAATGACTCCCCCACCAGCTGCAACACAAAGGGAACTTCAGTAAAACACACGAAACACATCTGTTGCCACAATTCATACTGGAGCATCTACGCAGTAATACGCTCCTTATTCTTTTGGAACAGCATAAAACCCATTAAATTAAGCATGCGTTAACAACAAAATTTACATGACAGCCTCTAATAACTTCCTTTACCATTTTTACCATCTCAGTATTCATGTTTCACACGTTTCATTACTGTGAAACGCATCACATTCCCACGAGAGGAGACATATTCAGGCATGACTCTCCCCAAACTATCTGTACTTTATGAATAAATCTCAGTGTTGGATACTTGCCATCTCGTGTGTTTCTTCACGCACCCTGGGTAGTGATAAACTGCAAGGCGCAAACTCATCTTTCCTAGTATATAGATCATTAGAAGGGTTTACCCGCCATTTGCTTTGACACAATGCTGAAATCCCATAACAGCACGCATGTTTTCATGGCAGTTGGGTGGTTGCACTAAGCTGAATTTTACAACGACGGGCCCATTAGCAGTAGGTGTCAGGACCTAGCAGTAGTCATGTTATTTAATGCTAACAAAGACATGCCCTATATTTATATTCCTACAAATTCCTTGGCACTTCCTATCGGTCAGATGTCTGAGAGGAGCTTCATAGCATAAACGGCCTTTTAGAAAACCACAATAAAAAGAATCATAAAGTATACGACTCTAAGTAATTCTGTTAGAGAAGCTTTTTTAGCCTCGGCAAAAAGCATGTTAGCGTATTGGCTTCTGGGTGAACCCCCCCCACCCAGACACACACACACACACACACACACACACACACACACACACACACACACACACACACACACACACACACACACACACATTGGAAGGCTTTATGTTTGAATGCACAGCAGATTATGCTTAATAAATAGCTGTCTGTCCTTTTAAATCTCTGGGCTAAACAGATGCGCCTCCTTGAATTTAAAGACGGCCCAGGAAGCAGTGCCGATGAGCGTTCCCCCCTTTGTAGGGAATCAAGCGAGGGCTAAATAAACGGTCAAGCGGCTGTAAAAATCCGCCTAATGGATCCCAGGACCTCGTGTGAACTCTCTTGCTCTTTCTCTCAGACATCTCCACATAATAAAATAAACAGACGTGAAGTCAGTGGGTGAAGAGATTCATTGAACACATCAGTCCTTTCAGAAACTCAGTCCCAGACAGAGACGGACATATAGAAATGACTAATTTTGTTTACACCCCATCTATTTCAGTTTATCACCGGAAGGCCTCTTCTAACCTGGAATTAGCGACAGGCTCAGTGTGCTGTGTTTATGACACTGAACTCATTTGTCAGGGACCATGTACAATATGCCCGTTGCACCAAATTTAGCTTGATAGCTCATTTTCATCTTTAGTTCCAAGTGATGGTGAGATCTGGCTAAATACTGCACAAAGTGGGGAAAGCTACGATTCTTGGGAGTTTACATTTGGCCCACATTAAACCAAATCCAATCCAGACCGAATTTGCAAACTCCAAAAAACGGGTTTTTGTAGTGCAAATCTACCCTTGTAACTGCACGCAACACAATGTGCAGCTGGTCCAATGCTAGCGACGATAACAAAAGCAATAGTAGTAGTTGTCACACATTTACACATTTCATATTCCATCTAGTTAAATAGAATCTAGCAAAGTACGGAACGCCTGTAGTAACACGAAGAAAAATAAACTCATGTGAGCATGAAATAATCAATTGTGCATACATGTTATTAATTAGTGCACACAAGTTATGAAATTGTGAGCACAAAATACTAAATCGTGCTCAAGAGTTATTAATGGGTGCAAACAAAACAGGTCTTTACGGAGGAACATAGATTCTGGGTGATCAGCTTTTATTTTAACTTGGGAACGTCCAACAAATACATTTGTTGCTTTACCAGAGAGAGGGCTTTCTCTGTTAGCTGCAACTGAAATGTCCTATGTGCGAATTCATAAGAAATTAAAATATATAAATGAAGAAGACCTCTGTACAACAACTCGGTACAACTTGGCCATAACAACAGAATCCTTGACCCAATAGAAGAAGGAATTTATATTCCCTATTTCCCTATGTTTACATTTTTATTTAATATATACATATATTCAATGTACTCAAAATATCTCGAAACTTTAAATGTCAAGTTCTAGACAAGAGGTCTTGTTAGACAGAACCATGGACATGGCACGTAAAATCATTTGATTTTATTTAGCAGATACTCTGGGCCAATAATTGTGACATAGATCTCCCAGATACAAGGAAACTTATTGAATTATATGTAATTTCCCAGAAGGGATAGATGATCTGACTGAATTCTTAAATGGTTTGCAACCGTGATGGAAGTGAACAAAACTGAATGCTATCCACTGATTAACACATGTTCGAAAAAAGACTGGGTCATTATGGAGCCTGTCAAAATATGGAGCTGAAAATGCAACATTGCTTTTGACGTACACAGGAGGAATATTTGCAGTCTAATATACCACATACAACCAGGTTCAGTTGGGCAAAACACACCTGGATATTGAAGAAGGAATATCCCTCTTTATATTCCAGCAGTGAAAGGATAGGCCCAACATGGTTTATACCTATAAAATCGTCTTGTGCAACATTAACTGCATTTTTAAGTGAATAAGTAGCTGGTTCAAATGGGCATGTATTTATTTATTTTTTGCTGGGCAATTTAGCCCAAAAAAAAAACAAAACGTTGGATCGGGCTCAACACAACGAAAAGGGATGCCCCCTTTTCAGATTAATGCTGACAAATAATAATAGGGAGCAATAAGGAGCTAGGGCAGAATACACAGGCAAATAAGATGCCAACTTATAAACCATTTTCTCAGCACTTTACATTCATCTGTATCCACGGAGCTGCCCAGGACCTTGTAATTGCTCATGAATTAAATGAAAGTTCTAGATTAGCATAACCAAGCCACCCCACCCCGCAAGTCCAAATTCCCAAGTTAAATTTAAAGCAGCTGGAATCCATCCATGTTCCCAAGGAAACAATCTTTTTCATGTGCACCAATTGATAACTTCTGCAACAAAATTCATTTTTCTTTTTCTTCATGTAACTTATTTCAAGCTCACAAATTATTAAATTAAGTGGATACTACAATATGTGGGCACAAACTAATAACTTGTGAACATGCTCACAAATTAATTCATTCATGTTTTTTATTTATGTCACTTTAGAGCAGTGGTATTCAATCCTGGTCCTGGGCCCCCCGTGCATGTGTCTGGTCAAAGACAAGAAAATTCACAATATTTATAAAAACTTTGTTATAAACTATTGTCTGAATGGTATAAATAAGGAACTCTTCAGCCAAGATTATTTTGTTGCGTTTATTTATTTATTGGTCCCATTGACCACCAAGCAACACAAATATAGAACACAGAAGAGTGTAGAAAAGTTTTTCCTGGAAGAACCTAACCACCACCATCAGTTCGCATGGCCAGGACAATAATTGAAAATTCATTCTAAAATAAAATAAAAAGTCTTCCGGTTTCAGTTGAAACGTGACTAAAACGACTTGCTAAAGTAGCATGTGAACAATATGTGAACCAAAGGTTCTTTAATATGTTTTCCTGGGGGGGAAACGAGGCAACAGGAAGTGTTGTTAGTTTATTGAGTTTTCCATAACAATCCAAATATATACTCGGGGGCTTCCTATGCGAGCTGAAACAACAGTGGGACAGGAAGGTGCGGTAGTGGCGGACACAGCTAGGACAGGTTATTCAGAGGACATGAACTAATAACATACCGCCCTCGACCAGACATTCCACAACACCCTCCCCATCAGGGATGGTATTGGTTCACTGAACAGTGATGGTACTGATGAAGCCAGATGGAAGGGGCTGAAGGCATTCACAGAGCAGAGAGCTAACCTCTCCAGCCATTAGAAGTATGCGCAAAAGCCCTTTGTGAGTTTTTATAAATTCCTTGTATTCGCAGGTCTACTTTACCTACTGGGTGTGATTGATTTTTATAAGCATTTACTGGGGTTTTACTGGGGATGTGAGCATAAACATTTCCAAGGTTGAAATCAGAAGATCTATGTGATTTTGCTATTTATTTTGGTCCAGGAGTGAACAGATTCATTTTCTTAAGGTGTGTCTAGGACAGAGGAGAAAACTTGAAATGAATCATTTAATCCACACCATATCAGTGAGTACAAGATTTAATATATTTATGTGTTCTACACGCAAAATGGCAATACATTCAATATTTACATACTATATATATATACAGTCTCCATTATATTGTAGGAACAATATAACCGAATTTAAACATTAATGAAACCAAAATTGCCGATCACATTTTTTAAATATGGCACCCTCAATTACATTTTTGAACACTCTAATGAAGAGACTAATAAATGGGCCTTCAACAGGCGTCGTTAGTACAGTGTTTCATGGCAAGATAATATATTAATCAGTACGTTTCTGTGCATTTTTGATCATTCTTTGTGTCTTAATGCTTCGCAGTTATTTATGGATGGTGCACTTTCAGGATGTTCTCACGGTGGTTTTTAATCACCTGGACTTAGTGGTGAAGGCACTGAACTCGAAGGTTGTCGAGTCAGAGCTGAACCAGGGCTATGGGATAGGCTATACCTTTACAGCAATAAAGGATAGTAATAGCTAAGCAAAACAGCAATAATTAATGTCAAAGTCTATACGAATTCCATTAGGTGCAAGCAGCTGTCATAAACATCTTAATTAATTTAAAAAGCAAGCAACTGGGGAATTATGGCGCCGTAAAAAATCTGCTTCCTTCCCCTGCTTCATGGCAGTAGAACAGATCGGGCTTTTAAATTTTTAAACACGCCTTTCATGTTCTCTAGAGCACTAAAAAGCCTTTGAAAAGTCAGCTTGTTAGGAGATGCACCTAGCGGCCCCGTACCTTCAGGTCGTCCCACCAAGCCTTTAACGCGGTGATGGGAGTTTCTGGTCCATATTAGCGCCGGGGCTGGGGGGGGCTTCTCACAGACCCTTTACGTTTACTGCTGACTTCCGGTTTATTGTTTCCGCACAACAGCGCTCCCTTCGTGTCTCCTGACCATAAACACAACCGGCGGAACACCATCCCATCTCTCCTATCCCTATATTCATTGCAGGTTTTTTTTTTTTCTTTATTCCAGGCGCTTCAAAATTTGCATGACATTTCGGCGCAAGTTCCGCAGAACCAAAACAAATGGTCGTTTGAAATGAGCCGCGCTGTTACAGAAAAAGCTTAATATTTTGTGTTGGATTTGATACCAAGGATGTTGTCGTCGCATTGTTTTCAAGGTTGAACATAAAGGAAAGGGAAATACTACTTTTAAAAAGAATTAGGGCAACACACAAAAAGCATTTTAATCTCTTGAAAACAACAGCTGCTATGAGTTGCGTAAGAGAGTTCTCTCTAGAGAATATTTAGTTTGGTCTTGGAAAAAAAAGTTCCAACGGTGATTAAAAATGGATAGTATCTCAGTCACAAAGAAGAGGAAAGAGAGTGCTTTTGAAAAATGTCTCATATTCTTATTTTTCTCACTCAGAGGAAACCCTGAGAAGGCTAGATTAAGCTCACCCCAATGTGTGGAGGCAGCTTAAAAATATCATTTCAGAGCAAGTATATGAGCTGTCTCTAACCTTGGCTGGGCTGAAATTGAATATGGGCGGTGCAGAAATCCGCTCTGACTCGGTCGGACGCTGAAATTTCACAGCTCTCGCTGTGAATGAGAGACAGAAGGCTTCTGCTTCAGCCTCGGAGAAGCGGACTCCTCCTCGAAGGTTCCACTGGGGAAGCTAACTTCCTGTTTCCGTCTCATTTCCACATTTTGGATGGTCTTACTGATGTCAACAATGGCAACCAGTGCCACACAGAAATTGATTTGCCATTAAGTGGCTGGCGCGCCAGACTCATGCCAGCATAAAGTAAGACCCCTCTGACACAATGCCCTCAACATAACATCATAATACTGCACGGTTCACTCCTTTTCCTCATGCCCTTCCCTTCAACTGGAATAATGCGCGGTCTTCTCCTTGCTAAAGATCTGGTAAAACAAAGCTGGCGTGTGCTTTGTTTGCAGTTAGAGACAAGACCCTTTGCCGTGGCACACTGACACAACCCTGCTCAGGGTTACATGAACCCGTCCATGCGACAACGCTCAATGCTAAAGCACTCCCTGGGCTAATGATCAAAGTCAGCAGTCAATCCACATAACACTGTGCTGATTTGATATTTTCCAAAGTCCTAACCTTGCAGGTCGAGTCTTTATTAAATGCTTGAAAAGACCTCAAAGATAGACCAGAGGGCGAAAATGAGCACGTCTGAGCACTGATTCCGCTTCTGTGTTAAACTAGACTATGCAGTATAAGGATTAACAAATTGCCTCTTTTCCATATAAGGTTTAATGTAATAGCTGTAGTTTCTCGGTATTGCAGATACAGCTCTAATAAAATCGAATTATATGTATTACTTAGTTGTTTCTGGTATGACAGTGTGCTCTGCTGTTGTGGAACTGCCATTTAGCCTGGCACTGACATTCATCTGTATTTATCTCAAATTACCCAACAATCTAGAATAAATAAATAAAATTCAAGCCATGAAATAGAGGAAAAAAAGAAAAAAAAAGGAACATATATGAATAGCCTAACTTCACACGATTTCTAATGTGGTTTCGCTAACCTCTAACCGCTGTCCGTCGCTTTTTAAACCCGTAACTGTGGAAGAACCGAACGGTTCCACAAAGGCCAGTTTTCCTGATCTACTGAAACACTTTACTCTGGAAGCAGCTGTGTGGGCACGTGGCTCAGGACACATTTGGCCCGGGTAGCACATTCTATTCTTCTTTGATGGGAAACATTTCACAAGGAGCTGTCAAAACAAATCGCCTTCAGTAATGCAGCCCAGTGACACACTGACCTAAACCCCCCCCCCCACAAAAAATACATATCGATTTATGTAAGAGGAGCATGCCTTAAATAGCGTTGGCGGCCACCATGAGTGGGGCTGGCCCTTTAATTATTCTGCCCAAACGAGACGAGATAGCCGGTGTAGCATGAAGACCAGGTATTGATTTCTCTCTGACAAACAGGACCGGGCTACTTTGTGACAAGTTAGAGGGCTGGATCCTGGATGAGCCCTTTACGTTAGACGAAAGAGAGGAACCACAGCGGAGGATGGAAGCTAAAAGCCGAGCCCTCGTAGTCAGGAATAACAGGCTGTGTGGTACCCACATGTAACACCTCCCACGGGGATGTGCGCACATTCATGAAAAAAAAATAAAGGAAATACCGTCCTTTGCAACTCAACGTCCCGCTGCAGAGGAGAAATGGGTTTGACACACGGTTGATCTGTGCACTGATATGCGATTGATCTTCTTGCATGGGAAGTTTCACTCTGATTAGATGCTGCAGACTGGGGTATGGGTGGTCAAACTCTTCTTTGAAATGCCCCTGTTTACTGTTACTGTATTTTCCTAAGCACAGAAGTTCCACTGAGAGATCAAACAGAAATTCATATAGCAGATTAAACTTACGCCATTAACATGAATGAAAATGAGTCACGATTAGAAGTTTTGTCTATGAATTAAAATAGAAATGATACAAACCAAAACACACCCATACATGCCTATTTGGGGGTTTTACGTCTACGGTTATTCCTTTTGGTAGACGTTTAAATGATTGTTTAATTTTGTTTTGAATGTAAATAAAGATAAACCGGGGATGGCAGGGATAGGGCTGAACATTAAACCAAACATGTACTCAGAGTGAACACTGTGAGCGTCTGAAGGCAACACGGTGAGAGCCAGTACTTAACCGAACGCAGACTGGCAGGGGTAGACCCATTAACCTACAGTGTTTTTATGTCTAGTCTGACTGGGTAAAAAATGCATTAGATGAAGGGGAGGGGGGAGGGAGATGGGCGGGGGTGAAAACATTCCCCTGCATTCCTCTTGCCACTGCAGCCCAGGTCTCTGGTCCTTACATAATTTAGAGGGCTAAGGGGAAAGGGCCAGCGTAGGCCGAGCTATGGGGCCCTCGTGTCCTGTCCGGTTTGGGAAGTAGAAAAGATTAACGCAGGGGCGCAATGCAGTGGCTGGCGTGACGGCGACACGTTAGGATCTTCTCCGGGGGCATTGATAGATACTGAGAGTGATAGCAAAGCCTTCCATTTACTTAGCCAAGCAGAATGCAAACGCAACAAAGACAGAGCAAGACATCCCAGTGCATTAAGGGAACGCCGCTCCCAGACTATGGGATATTTATTTATTAATCAGCTGAGTCTGCCAAAAAACAGGCGTACGCAATACATCTGAATGGTATCGGAATCATACCTCAAATACAGTAATGAAACGGCAGGCAGATTAAATGTGGCGTCATAGGAAAATATCCTGAATTTTTGTCTGTGCGTGTGAGCTAGGTGCAGTGATACGTGCCAGTCTGCTAATTAACATTACATTATTCAGTTGCTTTGCAGACTTAAATAGCATTCCTGATTCAACCAGCAACCAAATGGGAACCTTTTACCCACAAAGCACTCTGCTGCTGTCTATGTATGTATGTGATACAGCACGATTTGTGTATAATATAATACAATTATATATAATTGATTTAGTTTAGGCTGACATTATATTAAGCAATAATACCCATAATACTGGACCTGACAGACTTAATGATATGGGTAACCAACTAAATAGAAATGTAAGTAGAAAATGTAAATGTAATGATTAGACCAGGGACCGTTTATAGATAATCACATCCTGGAGTATTTCAGAACAACTTAACACACAATTTAATTCAGTGCTTACGGGTTACTCAATGGAAATGTTTTTGCCAGCTGAGGGTAGCGAATCGGGGTGACGGCGGAAAGTCAGTTTTACAGGTATTGCGTGGTCTTTTCAGCAAACTTTAATGTAATATTTACAAATCATCTTCCCCAACACAGACTTCCTGAGCCTTTTTATGACATCCGGTGACTGAAGAAAGTTTTTGCCGACGGTTTATCAGTAGTTTAAAAAATTTAAGCATAAACTTCTGAATTAAGTTAACTTATCTGGTGAGCCAAACTGTTTTTCTCAAGTATGCCGCAGCGCAGTTACCTTCAAGCGTCTAAACGGAGACATATGTAAACATCCTGTCTGCCTTCTATCAACAGGGAGACCCTCTTTGTTGACAAACTGCACTAGCAAGTAGTTTGCATAAGTGTTTGTCGGCAATGACATCCTGTCAAGATGAACAACTCTGCCAACGAAGCATATCAGGTCACAAAGTAACCTAAAATCTTTGGAGGAGAATTGAATGTCTTCATACACTTCAGGTCAAGTGGCGAGTTCACAGATACCTCTGCAGCACTGTAGATATAGGAACATATTTAATAATAGCATCTATTAAAACTATGCTCCACCATTTTATGTACATTAATGCATTACATCATTAGATAAAGTTTAAAATTTAGAGTTTATAAAGAATATAAAACTTTAAAAAAGTTTTAAAAAAATAAGAATATTGGAAATAATTTACTTACGTATTTTGGCACAATTGAATGATTATAATAGAGTAAAGTGGAATCTGTTTGCTTAAAAAATGTATAGACACATAAATATGAATAATGCAAACACAAATAGAATAATTACAATATAGAATAAACCCACACAAAGGATATTCAGCAATAAAACACATATCTTCCTATGTGAATACATGAAAGCAAAGCTCTGTATAGCTGACTGGACTATGAATGAGTTCCATTTTAATGTCCTTTCCTTTCTGCTTTTGGCAAGGAGATAACGCTGAGAAAGGACGTTTTACTGCAGTAGCCAATAAGAGATGGTTTTATTTCTGTTGCATCTAAGTCAAGCACCGGTTTTGGGTTTTAAAAAGGGAACTTTTTTTCTTCATTATTTTTACATCAGCGATGATGGTGATATGATTTTATTTTGTTTGAATTCAAAACATTATGGGTCATTTCAAAACACACTACAACATCGGGATCAGGAGAGGAAATAGACCGCAAAGTAATCGCTAGCAGACAGGAGGCCGTCTCTTAATCGTTCCAAACTCCTCAACTCCTTACACTAAGGTAAACTCACATGGACAGTACATTTTAGATAACATAATGGGGGAAAAAACCTCTAGATCATGTGTAAAGGCCCCATCTAAAATTCAGATTCCAACTCAAAAGGAATTTTATATAGCAATACAAAGGAAATAATGCTTTCCAATATTAATTGTGAAGCACACAATACAATATAAAAAAGAAACTATAATCACGGCATATATATGGGGAAAAAATATGTTTTAAATTCTCACAGATTTCACGGGAAAAAAATATCGTTTTTCTTCGGTCTTCGGAAAGGAGAAATTTATTTCTGCCATCATCTCCAAATTGGAGGCAATTTATTGCCTCTCTAAAGCTCATTTCTCACCCGCTTGCTAGTTCCAGGCCATGTGTGCTCTCTTCCACTGGCCTCGAGTACTAATATAGGGAGGATGGCCCAGGAATACTGTGTCCACCCAACAGAGGAGGCACAAATCTATCGTTGATCGTCAAATAATGGGATGTGGGGCAGTTAAAGGGAAAGCCAGAGGAGGAAGGAGAGGAAGGAGAAAGGAAAAACAGGGTTTTGTCAGCTGACTGAACGCCAGTGCTCAGTCAAAGGAGGGAGGGAGTTATATAACAGCAGAGTCGCCACGTAGCCGTCAAACAGCTGATTCAGAGTCGGCTATAGTGGAGTCGACCCCTGACAGACAACGACAGAAAAACGTGCAGAGGGTTGCGTAACATCCGAAGCGGAGAGTTCAATTTGCATGATGGCTGCCCAGGGTGCACCGGCAGGCACACACTAGCCCGGCCTTGGTCTCCCCCCACTAACCTCAGCAAGCCGGTCTCTGAAGCAACATGGACGGCCGTGAGTGCAACGAGTCAGGGATGCATCGCAGCCTGAATTCGAACCCCGCCGCTGAGTGTAGTTAGCTTAAGGTGAAGTCTGTCCTGTGACCTTGCTTTCGAATGCATAAAGAGCAACGAATAGCTGTCACATTTCCTTAGCTGACAGCTGACACCTAAAGGCACAGGTGAAATATGAGACGTGACAAGTGATTCTAATTAAATGTAAAGGTGCTGGATGTACAACGTGAGGGTGGGAACAAAGAGTCGGTGTTCAGGATTCCCTGCTCCCGAACTACCCAAGCTGGGCTGTCAGCGGCGCCGTTCCCAAAAACCTACAAGCTCTTTACTTACAGGCAATTCACCTGTCCAAAGACTGACATGTTTCACCTTGAGGGTAAAAGAAATACAGCACACCGCTGTCCATCTGAAAATCTGCCGAAACGATATGGCAAAGGATATACGCAGGAAGATGCAGAGTACATTTACATTCATGTATGCTTTCTGCCTGCTGTTAGCACTGAGTCGTTTTAGCATTTCGTGTCGGAACGGCATCGATGACGCGCGCACTCACACAAGCAGAGTCAGAGACAAACTCCAGAAATCGCCAGCATTTCCACGACCACCACGAACTTCCCGAGGAAAGTGGCAGCCTCAGACCCCGTGGAAGGGAAGAGGAACGCGGAAGACTGCCCCTCTCAGAGGACATTGCTGAAGGCGTCTTCAGAAAAACGTGGCCACAATTAGACCCCTGACGGGGCGCCTCTGTGGTGTAGTTAACCTCAGACCTTCCTGGAAAGACGGACACTTTCTGAATCCCAGCCCGCCAGTCGACAGCCTATCAACATCATGGGTGACACAGTCTGGAGCTTTAGACCATGCCAACTGGCATATGCTCCCAAAAATGAGCCAAATTTACTCATAACCAAGTCAGAAATTGCCCATTCCTTCTGGATTTGATTTAAAACAAAGAAAAAGTTTAGCATTTTTGGTCCCTGTACAAAAAATGAGCTAACCTGATTTGCCGCATAAAAGAAAACTTTTTTGTTTGGGGTTTTACACTCAATGGAGCAGCAAAAAACAGACCGATAACCTCATTAAAACATTATATAAAACATTATACCCGTTATATGTGATTGACTGTTCCTACTAATGTCCCCCTTTCAGTGCAAACAATAATGGATTTGGTTATTAGAAATACCTTAGACACATTATTTGAAATGAAACTACTGTGAATAAATCGACACAGCAATGTTGGTTTATCAGCTACCTTTGGCTCATCTGCCTGTGGTGTAACCAACTGAGACGAACCCCTTCAAAACCTTTACATTTGACTGAAGATTTAAATGAATCCACATCCATTCACTTCAATTTGAAAAAAAAAAAGGCTAAGACACATTGAACATATCATTTCATATTATGATTTATATTAAACATATGAAACTAAAATCTACAAAGATAAATAAATTTAAAACAAATCCACAGAGATAAAGATAAATTTAGGACATAAACTGTGAATAAATTTTTTATAAGTTTAGTGGCAACACCACCAGTGCCAGCGGGATCACTTTCCTGCGTTAACTGAAGAATGTCTTTGAAAAATGTAATCGTGTGGTAGAATTCTTCTAATCAGTAAAATATGAAGACATTTTTAAACTATGGATATTTGTACTGGATTTGAGTTCTATCTTACGAAGGTGAAATTTTTCCCCATGTGGCAATTAAGTGGGACATATAATATTCACAGTTATATTTTGTCGAGTTTTATTTATGGAGTCAACATGATGAAAAAGACAGGCAGTCAGCCATCTACCCTTCTGTCCCATTTAGACATTGAGTGTAGTTGTACGGTTAGTTTTCCATTTTCCATTAGACTGTGATAAGCTATCAACGCACGATTGATAGCTGTGCACGGCTAAACAGCAGAGTAACAGATCAATTCTGCAGCTCTTTTAAAAAGCCGCACTCTAACCTAACACATCCGCATGGCAATCACGTGATTGTCAGGAAACTGAAATAATTACAAATCATAAACAACCCAGTCGGCACCTAGTCAGGCAGACAAAACTTTCTCTGAGAAACACTCAAAAACAAAATCAAAATAAGGTAATTAGGTTACACTAACCACTCATTACATTAAACACTCATTAAACATCTCAATGACCAGACTAAACGGGGAAATGAGCGGCACAACCCCTTATGTCGTTCTATTTAGTACAACTATAAGTAGTGCAGTGTAGTAGTGTATGCATTGTACTCTGAGTAGAGAGAATTTATGAGATAAATGATCAAATATAGCAGTATTCTGAGATAGTTACGAGCAACTTCTGGGAGAGACCCAAAATCAATCAAATTTTCCTGTGCTCCTATGGCAAATTTGAATGAATCATTTCATTATGAATCCGCCGTCCCACCGCCACTTTAAATAAGAACTGAGCTCGTATGAAAAACAACATTTTTGGGAATTCTCGAACATTTAAAGAAGGCGGGTTCAAAGCAGCTACGTTATTGGGAACGCCAACGATCTGATAGGGACTTCTCGCTTTGTCGAAAGAGAGTCCACAAGGAAGGGGAGAAACATTCGCATGAACTAGGAAAGAGCTCTTTGTGACAAATTCTGAAAAAGACTTCTGATTTTCCATCCCTGTAAATATCTTTGAATGCTACCCGTTTGGTCGTTTGGTTGTCGCAGAGAACGGCCCTAGACAGAGGCGGATATTACTGCAGGTTGGCTTTTACGACAGGGTACCTGACTCTCTCTAGCCAAATGCCATTGTTTGTTTTCCTCCTCCCTCAGTCTTCTTTCGAATGTTCCATCCCTCTATTTCTGGCAGCACACAAAGCCGCTGATGTGATTAGAACGGATGATGATTACAGTTACATAACGGCATCAAATTAATTTGCAGCCGAGCACAGCAGCAGCAGGAAATCACTCAGGCTCTCAAATCTCACCCTTACTCTCCTCCCAGCAACCTCATCCCCCCTCCCCCTCCTCTGTACACCCGCTTACACAAACACACCCCTCCATCACACACGCCCCCCCCCCCCACACACACACACACTTTCAGTCTATTAAAGCGACATCAAGGGATTATGGCGAAGTGGGTCAGTAGAGCACTGGGGGTGGGGGGGTGGCGGAAACCAAAAAAAATCAACTCAAACGTCACTGCCGACCTTGCAAGCCACAGAGGTTAAACATAGGAGACATTCATCAGAAAGGCTAGGCTAGTAAGGCTAATAAAACTCCGGTCCAACGAGACCAATGCTTGGGCTGCATGCGTGCAGGCATGCAGTGACCCGTGCGGGCCCAGCTGTTTCGGACGGCTGGGCCTGGACTGCACAGACAGAGAAAACTCGAAAACTCGAAACCTCGAAACAGTCGCAATCCGAAAGCACAGTCGGGGTTGGTCATGTAATCCGGTCTGGGAGATTCTACCTGGGGACTTGGGGGCCGAGGATTGAGGCTCTCCGGCACACTCCCACGCTGCGCTCGTGGTGAGTGCCACATGAGTGTGTGAATGAAACTCTGCATGAGAGCTGACTATGTGGCCTTTTCCCTGCCAATGGCTTACAGTTACTAAATTTAATACTTTCAAGCAATGGCTTTGCGTGCAACAGTATGCTAAAATCAAACAGAGTAAGGCGATGTGCCATTAACTGTAACAGTTGACATTGGGGTTTGCAGCAAAACAATGCATCCTCCTCTGTTCCCATACGTGAAAACAAATCTGCAGTATTTTAGAGCAAACAGATTTGTACCCAGTTTCTACACAACATACGTCATCCACTAATGCTAGATTTTCATTTTGCCAGATGTACACAGACAGCAGGGTTGCCATACACCCAGCAGCTTCATGTGAGCCAGGCGCACCATCATTACCATTCGCCTTTAGGAAAGTCAGGTTCTACAGAGAATTCAGTGTCCTGAAGACACGCTGTCGCACAGTTAAGAACAACAATGAGGGAGCGTAATTGCGCTCTCTGGCCTGGTTAGTGGCCCCGAATTGCCCCGACAGGAGTGAGATCCCAGTGTGCGCCGGGGCTGGTCCCAGCCGGGCGAGGTGGGGGAGAGAGAGGAGTCAAGCCGATTCTGATTGTGCCTTCTCATTCTCCTCCACTCCAAGGCCTCATTACAGGAAACTGAAATAATACCTTCAACAGCCGATAAGCTAAATACTTCCCCAAGTTGACTCATAATTCCACAGACTATCTAGCTAGTCTCCCAACTTAAACAGCAAAGCGGGCTCATTAACATGCATTCATTTTGCAGGCGGATGGGAAGGAATCTCATCCTCTCAACACAGGTTGCCCATCTTTAGAATTACATTCTATAAAAACTGTGCTTTATATGATACCTATTTCAATTCAAACACCTTCATGGAATGTTGATACCCCAACTTTAGCTTTTAATTAAGCATAAAATAAAACTAAATATGAACGAAAGACTGTCATCATTTCCCGGCTATTCCTTTTACAGCATTTCTGACACTGAATAATCATACAAACTTCACTCTGCATTCACTCTGGGTCTACTGTTACTCATTCCGCGTGTCAGCAGTGAGGTGATACGGCTGAATGCGGCATTGTGAGGGTGACCAGGTGTCCGCCAAGCTGGCTCCAAATCGAGAGCTCAGGGGAACAGCAGCGCATAGCTGGCGGCCATCCTCCCGCTCGGTGCTGGTGAGCTGAAGACGGACTGTGGAGGTGGATAGCATCCCAAATCCGGCACACCTCAGTGTGGGACAGAAGTGGTGTCTAGGCCTGATCCCTCACAATGAAATGTCCCAGTGCCATCACTCCAGGAAAAAAACCTTTAAAAAAAAACCCAAAAAAAGCCCAGAGCCACTTTCACCAGCGTTCATCGTAAAGTACTGACAGACTGATATGACTTCTTACAAATTCTAATCGCCAGGAATATCTTTTCTATAGCAAACAATAGGAGAGGAATATACTCAGTTCTCAGAGGTTTCTAACATTCGAGTTTCATTCATGTGTAATCAACAAGTAATCAACAAGTTGATTTTCTATTACCTGAAAAATCCAAAAGGGAAACTACTTCTTTTATTAAATTTAACTGTATTCTTGAAAATGTGACAAGCTATGTTGTGTGCAAATTCAATTAGTTATTTAAGACATACACTTTAAAACAACTTGATTTTTTTGTTTTTACAGTTACTGCTGTAAGAGGCCCTCATAACATTTTATTAAATATATATTTTAATTTAGCCTTGCAATGAGAGAAGATAAGCTAAGTCTATCTTCAGTGTGAGATAAGAAATCAGTAACGCCTGCCTTCTGAAGATCAGGGCAGCATTCTCTTCATAAGTTAGACCCTGGCTCAAACCTAACAAAAAAAAAGACACCATGGTTCTTCTATTTTATTAATTTTTTTACATTTGGCATCTCAGATTTATGACCACATGGGGAAAAATGTATTAATATCAATCGGTAGTATGTTTTGTTTCAGATACAGTAAAAAGCAAAAAGCTGAATAAACCATTTCAAAAAAATTTCTGGAGAGATTAGCCAAAAAAAAAAGAAGGAAAAAAAAGAAGAAAGATAAAACTACCGGTCAAATCTGAATTCCAAACGGAATCAGCTTCTCTATTCAACGCACTGCAAAGGCAAAGATGGGTGAGTCATATTTAAGCCGCAAATTGTTTAGTCTTATTTTTCCTTCCAAACACGCCTTCCTGCTTCCCCTTTGAAACATGCCTTTAGGAAATGAACTGGTTTACACTTTGGTTCCGTATTTCAATTCTGCGGCAGGGTGGATGGATATTCTAATCGTTAGTATAAATAGCTGAATTCACATGGGCTGACACAGGAATAGATTTCTTTTTAACTGCAAATCCCCCCCACATCCGTGCTCGTTTACCTCCGGCCACCACCCATTTGATAACATTCAACCCGCCCAGGAAAGGTCCGTGTTGCCGCCGCTCTTTTCAGCTCGGCCTTTGCTGAAACTGATCAAGGCATTTTGTTCCCGCGCTTTGTTGCAGGGGGAAGACAAAGGACCCGGCTCTGTGTCACTTCACAGAGAGAGGCTCACTGGAGAAGCTACCGGGGCTTTCTGTACCTGACTCCGGAGGCTTCTGGATGCGGAATAATGAACGCAAGTTGTGACCTTGAACTTTACACCGGAACGTGCCTTCTAGGCAGCAAAGTGCGCAGTGAAAAGGGCGGAGTGGACATTGTAAAGCCGCACCTTCTACGGTCCTGTGAATCTCAGAAGAGACGGGGCTCCTGCATCTTTAATTGTTCGGAGGAATGGTGCCTCATCACAATTATAGAGCATTAGGCTGCCTCCAAACTCATTTAATTCCCCTCATTAGGGAGCCAGAATCCACTCAACACAAATTTTACTTCTGCAGCCTCCGGCAAAAAAACATCGTTTTCAACATTAATAAGATAAGAAATTAAATAATCCCCCCCCCCCCCAATTTTTTTTTTAAAACTATGTATTGTTTCGCTGAAATCCTGCTCAGTGTGTCAAAGGGTCAGGGAATCAGGAGAGAAGGTAAGATTGAAGAAGGCTACCTACTTGTCACAGTGCCAAGTGGCTAACCCCCATGAAAACGATCCAATTCTCTTTCTTCTCCTCCAGGCCTGGAGATGTTTTATAGATGTTTTTACAGATATGTAGTACCCTCAACAAGAACGTTTACTGTTTTCTGCAGCTCACAGGGAAATTATTGCGTTGGTGTTGGGCAGTAGCAGTGGCTTAATGAGGTTTGCATCCTGTCCATAAAAGACTAAAGGCAAAGGAGTGTGCTTATACCTTCCACATAGCTGATATCATCCTTTGCCTGGAAAAGGACAAGTGGGGCCAGATACCAGAGGACATGGTAGTGAATATAGCTGTTCATTATTTGTTCTGAATGTGTCTCGGTTGTACCCAGCTGAAATCAGCATTTGGAGGCTGAATAAGAAAAAACACAGAGGGCCCATGAGGCACTTTATTTCAATGGTCTGGCTTTATGCATTTGCCCAATTAGTCTTGGCCAGTCGGAGAACATCGTGTTGTCGCATTTAACACGGATGGTGGCTGAGGTAAATTCCACGCCTTTATCAGACGAGACGCTCGGACCCTCAGAAGCAGACTGCGGCTGGGAGCAGACACAGGTGTGTCTGGAGGGGGCTCACATTTATTACCTTTTCATATTATCATATTCGGCCAGTCAAATCAAAGCTTTAAACCGTGGCTCTTATTTTCAGTTAAAGCTTGTTTTCCAAACAAATCAACAGGAATTTTTCACTAGTCTGTGGAAATTTGAGGCTAAACTATGAGGCAGTACTTGGTGCAACTAGGTGGTGCACAAGTCCCTGTAACTCATAAGGCCCTACTCACAGCATACTCGCACCCTGACAGGGATCACATCTGCTTCTTTAGTCGTGAAAACAGTCGCTAGTCTGGAAGGGGGGGGGGGTAACAATCATCATACTTTCCTTAATTATGGAACATCTGTTTTGCATTTGACTTCCACCCATAAGAAGTTTCAGGGCTTCCCCCCCCCCCCCCCCCCCGCCGTGGCAGACAGGAGCATGTCGTTGCTGCACACTGTGAACTGTTGCAAAGCGAACAGGCTGCACGCCATTCCAACACTCTACCCCGTCCCACTGACTGTGCTTGACCCCAAACTCACGTTCTCCTCCCATGCTAGCAGCTTCCCGCCCTGAAAATGTCCAGAATTCCAGCCACACTGCGATACAAAAGCTAACAAGCCCGAGCGAGATAGTTTGAGCGTCATCCGGCACGCTGTGGGTTCAGCCTGTCCGCAAACTGAACCGGGTGGTTAGTAAAGGCTGTATAAGACC
This sequence comes from Hiodon tergisus, assembly GCA_025775045.1. NCBI lineage: Eukaryota > Metazoa > Chordata > Actinopteri > Hiodontiformes > Hiodontidae > Hiodon > Hiodon tergisus. Next base: position 6,856,984 of record JAOVYW010000007.1, on the reverse strand, counting down.
AAATCTTTCAGTTCCACTTACTTAAAGAAAGAAGGAACAGATGACAAGGCTCACAAAATAGATTTAAAAAATACAACTCAATATGATTCAGTTGTAAATATTCAAGATTTATCCATCCATCTTTTAGACATGTGTGCATTTTCTATAATGGAAGGCACATCTCTTTTGAATGTTGCTTACCTCTTGCTGAAGAGATTTGTGTTTAGGAACGTCACCATGGAATCTGTTTCAAGGTGGAAACAACCATTCCATTGATAACATCAAAGGTGCCTACATTCTGAAAATGAACTTACAGGACCATGCAGTCATTTGTCTACCGTTGATTAATAACAGCTTTATAATAATAAACAGTTTCTTATACGCAGAAACACTAGTAAACCTTACAACAATTGTGTCAATCCCTTTCATCTGCATTAATTAGCTATTTGGAAAACCAACTCGCAATATGTTCCTAAGGTAAAGGCACAGGACTCTAGATTTGCCCCACACACCTAGTACACCAGGGTGGGGGCATAGCTGGCTGCCAGAAGTACCAGTAACCGGCAGAGTTAAGTCATGCACAGCGAACCAGTGATGTTGAGTCCCACAACTTCATTTAGCAACAGCAGCCTGAAACACATTATTATTTGGGGTTTCTGATTGTAAAAGCAGTTATACAGTAAATTAACAGACCCCCCCCCCCCTTCAAGATGGCCCAACTTCAATTAAAATTGAATTTAAGGAAGTACCAAGGGAGAAAGACTGCATTTGGTACTTTTCCGAGAACATGGCTTCTCGTTTAAATCTCTTCCTTATCTCCCTTGTTTCACTGATTCATACAGAATTATTAAAGAATGCTTGTACATTAGCATTATTAGCATGAAGGACATCAGGTGCAGCATCTCAAATGTTTCATTGAGGTCAAGGCAAACAAGCCAACCTGACAACATCTTGAAAATAATGGATTATAATCCCCTTTTTAAAATTCCAAAAGAATTTGCAACGTTAGAGAAAGCTGTGCCAATATTTTGAAACTGAATGTGCTGGGACGCTTCTAAACTTGAAGTTATACATTGTAATGGAGTTTTAACTTCCTTCGGTGTTATGTATGCTTAAAAGCGTGATATAATGTGAATTTTAACAATTGGACTTCACACTTAGAAGGTGATCAAAGAAAGTGGGGAAAGTTCTGGCAGAGAAATATCAGTAGGCCTTCTTACCAGGAGAGTATCAGCAGCTTATGAAAGATTATCGTGACAAAAATGACTGGTATCGGCTTCTGAAGATCTGCTAAGGTCTCTTTCTCTTCTTTAGCGTGCATTCCGGAGATCAATTTTTAATCACAAGAAGTGACAAACAGACACCACAATGAATTCCAGCTCTCTGTCTGACACCCGGGGATGAGAAGGAATACAATGAGCCCAATTTTCTTCACGGCAAACGGCACCGTGCATGGGTGTTCCGCTACTCTCAACAGAGAACAATAAGCCACCCCGCACCCCCCCAAAAATAACTCATTTGCATTCAATTGCAAGTGTAATTCAAGGTGTGGCTTCAATAACTGTATTAGATGTCCTTTTAATACACAACACTGTTGTCCTTTTAGCTGGAGAACATGGCAGGCAGAGCATGGCAGTCAGTCTACCCTGTGGCGCCAAACCAAGCACATGGGTATTATATTTATTAAAAAACAAGAAGCCTACATTCATGTTCTCAACATAAGTGGGCTTCAGTATTGTAATTGTGTGCTGCATAAAAACCGTCCACTGTCATTATGCGTCAGCACCAGCACAATCTTTGGTTCTTCAGACCTCAAACTATTGATACCCTGATATAGTTCACTGAAAAAAACTACTACTAACACAGGGTAAAATGAATAATCAGTTGTAATCAATTCATTCACCATCTCTGCCATTATTGTTCCCATAGGTGGCCAACAGTTCTTTTGCATGTCATTTGTTTCACTGGTATACATTTGGATTCACCAAAACCAGGTTTATAAGTGGTTTTTGTGTGCATGTTGATGAATCCCAGGTTTTTCTAAGCGACTTGCATACTGTAATATACATAAGCACTAGATGCCATCTTACTCAGGACTGTGGCAAACGCGCTATAAAAAACATGCTATAAAACACGCTATAAAACACACTTTTATTTATTATGCAAATTGGCCCATTGCTTAGTAGCACACAAGAATTCTAATTATCAAGTTGCAATCATGGCGGGCCGTGACTACCTCTCGATTAGCTTCTTTTTCAGACCTGGAAATGGCAGGTAAGATCATTTATAATCCACATAACCACCTAAACTTAACAAGTAAGGGCTGAGGTGACAAGCACAACAGTGGCCACAAAACCGCTTCTCTCATACATTCAATGTCCATAGACTGGAGTGTGCTGAAAGATGAAGTACCGCCTGATTTTGGTAACATTGAGTTATCGGCCATTAAAAAGCACCCCCCCACCCCACACATGCGCGCACGCATGCACACACACACACACGCACACACAGCCACATACACAAACACACACGCACGCACACACACACACAAGCACACGCACACACACACACACATGCACACAAACACACGCACGCACATGCGCGCACGCGCACACATACATGCACACATACACACACAAATGCCCTCTTACACGCACGCACGCACGCGCACACACACATGCACACACGCACGCACGCGCACGCACACATGCACACATACACACACACACACACAAATGCCCTCTTACACACACGCACGCGCACACGCGCACACACACATGCACACAGACACACGCGCACAAACGCACGCACGCGCACACACATGCACACACGCACGCACGCACGCACGCGCACGCACACACACATGCACACACGCACGCGCGCACGCGCACACACGCACGCACACATGCACACATACACACACACACACAAATGCCCTCTTACACACACATGCCCTACACGCTGTGGTCCGAACATCCCCACAATAGTTTCGAGGGAAAGAAAATTATTAAAAAGATTACAAACACAATGAATAATCCAACAGTAGAAAGCTATAGATACACAAGAGTT
>JAOVYW010000007.1:6815388-6834809 GCA_025775045.1 Hiodon tergisus | reverse complement strand
TTTTTAAAAACAGATATTTCTGTGTATGTATGTAATGAATTCCTTGTATAAGTAAAATTGTGTTTTAATACGATGTTAAGTTGTGATTTGAAAAGTTGACTTGATCACCACCCCATGGATGGAAGATGAAAATGCAGTAAAGAATATCTCTCTGTCCGTCACATATCTATTAAACATAATGACTTTACACATTAGACCAGGCATTAAAACTAATAGAGCGTTTGTCTCAGTCGGACTCTAAGTGGTGTTGCCTTTTGTCTCAGCCTATCTCTGTCCAAATTCAGTCCAACACAAGCCACTGTATTTTATTGACTGCACAAAATTAAATTTATTCTAAGCCAAAAAAAGATTAAATAATCTGTTATTCTATAACCCCTTTCTGGGTATTTTCCCCTCTTACAAAACATAAACGTTCCTCTGTAATAGCCTTTTCCTGTAATTAAAGCTTTCGAATGATCGGCCTTCACTGGCACTTACTTGTATTCAATTATACTCTACTTATATAGGTCTCATTGTGGCCATCTGTAACCACTGATCTGTGTCCTAGGAGACGTATTCATGATGTGTCCATGTGAAATTGAAATCATGCCACTTATACACAGATACTTCTCATTAAGGACTAAAGCGATTCAGATATGCAATGTAACACGTAGTTTTGTCAGAATATTGCACTATTTATTTGTAATTTATTATATACACACACACTGTGTTTCACAGTACTGTTTATTTATATATATATTTATTTATTTATTTATTTATTTGTGTATATATTTATATAATTTCACATTGAATTTGGTCAGAATTATTCTGGGTTGCAGTAGTATATAGAGGGAGTCTGAGAGACAAAATGACAGCAAAGTTGAAAGATTTCATGGTGCCTGATTTCCACCATCGTTGCCTAATAAAAATCTGACTAACTTTGGACCTTACCATCAGAGAGAAGCTGTCTGCACACATTTTAGAGGCACATCATGCCAAGATCAAAAGAATCCCTGAAGACCTTCAGAAAAACATTGATTGATGCCTATCATTCTGGAAAAGATATCAAAGGGCTCTGGGGCTCCACCGAACCACAGTCAGAGCCATAATATCCAAATAAAAAAAAGTTTTGGACAGTAGTACATCTTCCCAGGAGTGGCCATCCTGCCAAAATCTCTCCAAGAGCAATTCGTAAAATCGTGCAGAAAGTCACACTGAACCCTCAAACAACATCCAGGGATCTGTAGGTCTCTCTTGCTTCAGAGATGGTCAGTTTTCATGACTCTACCATCAGAGCAACACTGGGGAAAAATTAGATTCATGGCAGAGTAGCAAGGCGTGTTCCTCTGATGACAATGAAGAATATGAATGCTTATCAAAAAGCATCTGGGTGAGTATTGGAACAATTCTCTATGGATAGATGAGTCGAGTGTAAGTCTTCCGTTATGTCTGGCGAAAACAAAATGACGCATTCCATAATAAGAACCTTGCACCAATTTTCAAGTACAGTGATGTTAGTGTCATTGTACGGGGATACTTTGCAGCATCAGGACCTGGGAGCCTTGCCATAATTGAAGGATTCGTAAATTCTCCTCTGTATCAGAGAATCATACAGGAGAATTAAGGAGCACAGCTCCATCGTGCAGCAAGACAATGATCTGGAATACACAAGCAAATCTACATCAGAATGGTCAAAGGACGATACATTTTGTTTTGAAATGCTCGGAAACCCACAAATTTCACCGAAAGTATGCATGGAGAAGTGGGCCAAAAATCCTCCATGGTCCTGTGAGACACGAATTAATAACTGCGGGAATCGTTTGGTTTCAGTTATTGCTGCTAAAGGTGGCATAACCAGTTATTGAGTCTAATGGGACAATGTATTTTCATACATTCAGAACTTGCTAATAACGGAATATTCGACCATTTCTTGATTGACTATTTATCCAAATCAACCAGATTTCCTGTTATCATTTTTTAAAATGTTTTCCTGAGGTAAAACCAAAAGGTTTATACCCAGCAAGTAAACTTCCTTACGGATGGTGGGCCACCTGGCAACTTCCAGGATGAGAAGGGGTGTCTTTTTCAAAATGTGACCCCCTAGAGGGTTGTCACAAAAGTAGTGGAGAAACCTGTCTATAGTTTTCCAAAAAAGACTCATTAACAACCAGTATAATTGGACATATTCAGTGTTTGGTTACCTGCCAAAAAACTCTCAAATTTGGAAGCTAGGCACGGCCATACCCTCAACGGCTTGATGGCGTAACAGTCAGGAACTGGTCTTGGGCGACATGGGGGCTTATTCCCCATTGTATCGTTCTCAGAAATGAGCCAGGATAAATTGTTTATCCACAAAATAATTAGTGTAGTTCATCAGAGAACTGTTTACTTCAGTAAGAACCCAGGCCGGCTCTTTAATAGTGCTGAAAATAGAGAGTAATCCACTTGTTATAATGAAATACATTTTTCATCCCGGAGTTTTATCCTTTTGAGACAACGTGGGCTTTTTAAATAGACTTTAATCTAAATCTGACTATAACGCTTGCATGGCACCAGCTCAGCCAATAAAAAGCAAGTTAATAACTACTAATTAACTTCACACCCCAGCCCCGCAGAAACATGTCATCATATCTTCTTCAACATCAACAATTATGCTATGCCTGTACAGGATCCTGATTGAGTTTGTTGTCTAAAGCTAAAGATTTGAAATGGGTGATCTGGGCATATGGGACATTAGCAGAGCAGACCATTGCAAAAAGGCAAGTGTACCTATTAACCTAATGTGAGTATTTAAACAAAAAACACTTTGGAGCTAGTTGTTGGAAGGTCCCAAACTGGGTTTTCAAATCAAACAATGAATTACAATATAATTGCTTTTCCCTATTGCCAAAGAAAGAATATGTATCTATAATTTTATTCCAAAATTCTATCATATATTGGCCAACACATCAATAAAATAGTCACTTACATTAACCCAACTTCAGAGACCTAAAATATGTGGCTTTTTTTCATAGCCTGCACAGCAGGCAGTGCATTGTAAACATATCATTTGAAAATGGCTGAAGTGGATGGTTTGAAGTGCCTCTGATGAAAATTTATAGCAATTTGCTTTTTGGCCTTTCACAGTTGAGTATTCCATTTTAGAGGCTGCAATTCCAATGTGGTAAATCTAGTAATTATCCGTTTACATAAATTCAAATTTGATTTAGCTTTAGACTTTAAAAAAATGTTCTAACAGTAAACTAAAATGTTGGCACACACATTCTCTGCAACGTAGAGTAGGTAAGCACCTAGAATTTCATGATAATATTGGTCATGCAATACGTGTAATTAAATTTTGCTCTCCTGATTTTGTCTTGTTTTGGTCTGCACATACCCACTTGTGTGGGTTTTCTCCTGAAAATTTAAATTCAAGTTCAAACCATATTTTCTAGGCTGCAGCAGTACATATCTATAATATATTTTCACAATAGTTCACAGTAGCGGCAGTCTAATGAGAGGATTACTGGATAGAGTTTCTCATGATTACAGCAAACTCAGCCAGAGAAGAATTCAGACAAAACGGTTTGGATGGATACTGCTCTGGCCTAGGAAAATGCAAATGACTCAAGATCTATGGAACTTCTGTCTAAATATGAAATAATTTTTTTCCAGTATGCCTCTGTTTATACTTGATAACGATCAACAAACTTTTATCTTTATTGTTGCTTTTATTATAATTTACAGCCAACAGCGATATAGCAGGAAAGGTCTTTATTCCTCTCCTTGATTCTCCTTGTATAAGCTGAGCATTCAGAGGTCATTTGGTTTCTCTTTTTATGCATATATATATTATAAAAAGGCCCACCCCTTTTTATGTTCGACATCAATACAAATAAAATAAGCAAAGCAGATCTTTCCAGAAAACCTTATTTATATAAGTTTTTCAAATGGCAGTGTTTCAGCATGGTTTTAGCCGCAAACTGGGCGGCTAGAATAATAAAACAATGACCGTGACTGAAGGGGCATCGGCACTGACAGAGAAACACAGTCAGACATGACTATGAAACCCTTAGTCAAGAAAGCATACAAAACTATTACAACACAAATTCCCAATGAACCACTCCTGCAATGCTACTTTTCACGAACGGTAAACCATCACATATATTCCGATGTTGAGTGGTTCTGTCAGACAATTGTGACAAAGTCCTTTGAGTATATAAGCTCTTCTTTGCTCAGAGAAAACTTTGCTTTGAACAATCTTTTATTTCTTGTAACATATTGAGTCATTCACTTGGATTTTGATTATATAAATGCAATGGTAAGCTGTGTGTTCCTGAAGGTTGTATTTTATTTTTGAGTGTGGATCATCATTTTTACAGAGCTGATAAATTGTTATGCTGGAAGACAACAAATGAACTAATAAGCCTAAATATCAATGTTCCTGTAGTAATTGTAAGTAATTGTTTACACGTCATGTATCACATGCACAACTAATTTACAAGAGACTGGAAACACATTAATTTAAATTCATGCTTTCTTTTCTGAAGAATCCCGGATGGGTTCACATTTGCAATAAATCAAAAAAGAAATGATAAATAAGATGAACACATTTTAACTATAACTGAACTAAAGTAATCACAGGTAATAAAATACCACATTTTCATTGACTGAAAGGAACTGTGGTCCTCTTTTAGACTAAAGCAAGCTTTGTTTCCAATCTCCGCATGCAAAAACCAATCCCTAGCTAGGCATTTTGAAAAAAGGCAATAATAACAGAATATAACATGACACTTTTGTATGTTGATATGAGAAGTATGCACTAGTAAAACAAAAAGCAAAACAATCTGAGCTTGTTGATGACACCCTACGAAAAGCAGAGATACAAACTGCAATTACTCTTAGAGGTCGTAGTCTTTTACAACCAGGCAATCAACAGTTTTCCTAGGAAACTGGTAGTTTGAAACAGTATGAGACATAGGACATCCTTGAAAATCTCCCTCCCTGGGCTCATGTCTCAGAAGAGTTAAGGGATGATACAAGGTTAACACACATGCTCAACGTTTTCTCTGATTAATCAAGTGGAAACTCCCCCATGATTTTCCAATTCATTTGATGAAGGAAGGGCAGCCTTTTGATAACAACTAAGTATCTTGAAATGATGTGCCTCTGAATGTGTATTCTTTAATATTTTCTGCCCATGTTCTGAAAAGGGCCAAGTCCCAACTGCCTTGATCTTGATTGAGGGAAATTTCCAGGGAATTACCTGTAACAGGCAGCAAAAAAAAAAAAAGAGAGAGAGAAAACCCTTGTACTGGAACTAAGCAAAATCCTTCCCCTTCAACTCAAACTCTTTCTCCTGGTCTCCACAGGAAAACAGCAACCCCATGACCTACTGTATCTCACCTCCCTACCCCCTGATTCTAAACTTAGTTACTTGTTTAATGTTGTAAGAAAGTAATGGGGCCAGCGAGGGCAGGGCCCGTGTTTGTTTTGGGAGAGGAGTGGAAGTTCTTACTTCTCACCACTGATTAGACACATATCACAACCCCCATCTCATCCTCTGCTGAAATGTAAGATGAGGCAAGGACAAGTTTGAAGCTGACGGTTAATTTTTAAGTTATGATGAATTACAGCTTCCGTCATAGACTGGAGCACAAGAAGGATACAGCGGATCTGAGCTGGGCCGTGCTTCATGCCTGCCTGTGTTTAAAAATGATTGATTAAGCTGACACTAACTCAGAAGTGCACCAGCACTCCATTTTTCTTCCTCATTACATAAGGCAACATTTAATATCAACAGAGTACAGAAGAAGATAGCAAAGGTATCAGGACATCCTTCAGATAAAGTTAAAGCTCAAACAACAGTTGAGGGGGTTGTCAGTTGTTTGTACTTATTTTATAAAAACGTGGCCAGGCAGTCTGATGAAATACATAAAATCGAGGATATTACGGCAGTTCGTTTGTTTTTTCGAAACGTTTATAGTTCACCAAAGAGAAATGAATGTATTTACTAAACCAGCTGTAATTGGAGAGCCACCAATATTTTTTAGCCTGGGAGTTTCCCATGAGCTGGTGGTATTATTCTAATAATTACTGCTAATAAGTAGCTACTTATGATTATAAACCTTGGTCTTTTTTGTCGACCAGCTGCACAGCTAATTCTTTGGAAATAAAAGCATAACTGCCCATTTGTTAGCACAGTTCACAGACACTCGTCTTGTGTGTGTGTCATTCATTTTATGACTTAGAACTACAATTTTTATTTGATTAATTGCGAAAATAAAATACATATATCAGATGAATAATGTTGACGAGACCACACTGGACGATGATAGAAGCCCAAATACACAAAATAAATGTGGGAAACCGGCAACAGAATCTGCACAGGGAGACAGTGTTGTTAATATGGAAAGTATTTTACTGGCTGATGTACCTAGCCTTAAGCAACATAAATGTATCACATTACTCACTGAACATGCATACTGTAACAAGACAAATTGATCTCTTAAGAAAAAGAGGCCAGCACGCCTCTTATGTTTAACTGCACTGAATTAAAACGAAACCTTTGCCCTCCGGCGACTGTTGCTTAAAGAAGTTTCTCATTGACCCCTGACCACTTCTCTGGAAAGCAAATCTTGTATTACAGGGCTTTAAATGGATGTGAAAGGTATTTTTGCATAGCACTTTCTGGCAGACTGTCTTAACTGAGCCAACACCAATCTTTATTAAACACGAGGGAAGCCCTAAAGGGAAGCCCTCATATCCAACTTGACATTAGAACCCCCCACTCCCCCCCACCCCCCAATGTCTAACTGCAAAAAATCAACCATTTATACTATGTATGCTTGAAGCCAAAGCCTTGTATTGGAGGTGACAGGAGAGATAGATTAGTGTTGCCTCTTTGCTGGGTATCTGGGCCTTTCCTCCTGAAGGGCTGATTTTGAGTTGTTTGTTAAAAGTGATCTGCATGGTTTAGACCTCCGTTCACTCCTAATGGCAATGGAGATACAGGGTGCAGTATGTGCTGTGAAAGGGGAGCTTGTCAAACCAGTAGGATGGTTTTCACCTTTGGCCAGTGTTACACCTTTTAATTACACCACTGTAGTTCCTTCTTGGCACATTTGTCTTGCTTAGTTTATTTTGATTGTGTATTTATTGTATTAAGTGGTCTTTGGAGAGACACACGACCCTTTGATAACAACCCTGGACACATTGTGCATCAGGTTTCAAATACACACAAAAAACTTCATATTAAAGCTTCGGAGACTTCTCGATGTCCTTATGTTCGATAATGAGCTTATGCCATGGAAATCAGGAGGCCCACTTTAAAATGCACTCGTTATAATGGAAACACGATTAGGCACAAGCATTTAGTTCAAAATGCGGTAATACGACAAGCATTTCTATCCTGACGAACCTCACTAGAAAATTAAACAAATTCCTTGTTGTTATGACATGAGAGGAAATTAAAATAGAATAGTCTGCTCACACACACTGGCAGTTTGATACAATTGAATGCAAGGGGAGTGTTGTATCTGACAAAAACGTCAGTCAGGAAGACAGAGTGACACAACGGAGGTCATTAAATGTGATTAATGGTGTGATCTATGAAAGGCAGAATGAAGGCGCTGTTAGAGCTTGTCTGCACCGGCCTATAAGAGTACTCCTTGTCTAAGCTCCAGCCGGGACTACTGTCATACTATTGACGATCATTGGAATAACAGAAAATCTTGCTTTACAAAATTTACTAGACAGAATATGGGAGCTTTAAATAATATTGTTATTGATGACAATAATAACAATAAAACCAAGAAGTAGGATTATAAAACTGCCAAGAATGGTTTGATCTGATTGTCTAGGAAGACGAGTCTACTGAACAGTGCCATCTAGTAGCAGGCAGACATAACCCACATCTTTTCAACAATTTTTTATTTTCCTTATTTAAGCTATAAATCAAATGAGGAGCTAATAGTTACACAAACAGCCACCATTGGGTAGTTTGTCTATATTTCAAAAATACGTTGCATCTTAAATAAACAATAGTATTTAAATGCAATATATCACATCTTTTATAATGCAATTCCACATAACACAGGTGTGAAACAAAACGATGAATATGAATTCATATATATATTGATTTCAATTCCATATATGGATTTACTTAACAACAACTGTATAGCAGAGCTAGGAATCTAAATAATCTAATAAATCTAATAATCTAGCAGTCTAAATAATACTCTTTCTCTATTCTGTCATGTATCACGTGACTAATACAAAAATTATTGTTCAGTGGATTAAAAGGTTTTTTTTTTAATGAGTGCGGTTTTTAGTTCAAACTTAATAAGAAAAGTTGAACAGAGTTAACAAGAACTGAAACTGAGGTGGTTTTCTCAGTAGAAAACAGGGAAGTGAAAAATGGTATGGTTATTTGTACCTGACAGAAGTTAAGAGTTTCTCCCTGAGGCACAGGCAACTCCCCGCAGACCACAAGTCTTGGTTCTCCTCCAGCATCATCTCACCTTGCGAGAGGACATTGTGGAGAAGTGAATGTTTTGAAATAGTTAGGTAAGTGTAGCATTTGTTAAACACGCGCAACCGCTGTGCCGTGTTGTGCTGGCTAGAGAGAACAATCTTTGCGTGTGTTTGCAAGTAAGACTGTATCTTTCTGTTAATATGTTTTCTAAATAAGAGCCAGAATACTGATATTGAATGTCATATAACATTTTTTCCTTTTTATGTTGCGCTACTGAAAAGGGTCGCTTTTTAAGCTTAGTTCGGGTTTAGGCTGCACAAGTGCTATACAAGACCAGACCAGGAAGAGTGAATCTGTCTGTGTGGCTCATTTAAAATTAAAATGTAAGATGAAGGGAAAAGGAACATCAGGTTAAAGATCCCTCCACTGAATTATAGCTTCAAAACAATTAAAAAAAGAGTTCTCCCCCATGATGCCTTGAAGGAAAATTAAAGTGAGGCAGTCCAATTAAATGAAGAGATGAGGGATCCTCGTGTGATGCACGGCAACCTCGCTTTACTAAATCTATCAACAGATGTTCCCGGCGGGATTTACTACCCTCACAACGCCCACTAGCTTCCTCCTGGAAGAGATACCTTTCCCACTCAGGCAGTCCTAACCAGACCATTACGTGTAGCTTCTCATTATCCTTTTTTCACTATCTCAATTACAATTACAAGGCATGGGCACACAGATGGACCCTCTTCAACACAACTAATGCATAAATACTGATAAATGTGCAGCGTCTGTTTCGCAGTCTCCTTCTAATTCACTGTACCGGAATAACTGTTCTGAAGCTGACGGGGTTGGCGTTGCTAATTTAGCCTTTAGCTTCGTGGTACTTTAAATCATAACACTCAAGATGACAAATGTCAGAACACATGTCGCAAGGCTGTCTTTGAGCAGAATATTCCTTTAATTGGGTGAGCGGGGACTGGGTTCAATCCCCTACTTCCTCTGTTTCTGTATGTTAACACAAAGCATAGAGATGAAACAGACAATGTCTACCCATCCCTGCCTTCTGCCAGGAAAGAGCCGACACAATGTGGATAAAGAGGTCTGATGCAGAGCTTCAAGGAGATATTTATATAACTTCCAGTTTCATTTTTCTATTTTACTTCTGCCTCATCTGTTTGCGTTATATAACTTATCTATTTTTTCCATTTTGTTTATTAAAATCTCATTAATATTTCATAAAAACAACGCAACAAATCAGAAACGCGAATAAACGAATTACAGTTATATCAAACCGAACCTGGACACATAGGTTTTCATACAGCTGAAACTGAAGCAATGATTTGGAGCTGGTTACATATACAGCTATCTATATAAACTGAAAGTTTGAAAGTATTATTGAAGAGATTTTGAGTTTAAAGAGTTTGCCTTTGTAGCAACCAATGCACTTTTATACATCTGCTTGCAGACAAACTTGTAGTCGCTCTCAAAGAGCTGCTCTTTCAATGAAATCATTTTATAGCCATTATATTTATAAATTACGTTACATATGTCTGTTATCATTCAATAAGGTATTTCTCTGATATTACCTTGTGACTATCGGGCGGTTCATTTAGGGATCATTTATCACATTTTACCCTCAGTGTTATTGCTTTCACGTTATCGTGTTTATACCTGAAAAATGAAAAAGGGAATACCGTAGCTTTAGCAAATCCTTTCTCCGAATACTGTCTCCCCTTCTCATGAAAATACAAAATAAAAATCTCAGTACAGTTAGAGCCCACAGTGAGCAGTCTGCACTTTTTTTATATTGATCAACACACACTCCCAGATAAATTAGCTGAAAATGAAAGCTATGCTCCAGGGAGTTCAGTGTAACCAAAGCTCTTTGGGTTGCCATCAATTTTAATCACAGCCCTAATGAAGTGGCTCCTCTCTGGTGGGTGCCTATAACTCATAATATGAGGGTACCTTCCCCAGAAAAAACAAATCACATCATTTCTAAGTCCACCCTTCAATAAGACCTAGTGCCTTTTCAAAATTAACTATGAATTAATGAATGGTTAAAACAAAGAAACAAAAAAAAAAGCTTGTAATGGATCGTTGTAGCCAATACATTTGTCTGAAAAACATACACAAAGGCAGAACAGCACCTTTGACTTTTATTCTTGTCGTATAAAAGATAAAAACTGTTTTATCTGGTAGTATATTTGTCTCAGCATTATGAAAAGGGGAAAATAATGGCTTACTAATGTTTCTGAAAAAATTGTTTTGATGAATATGAACTCGGAAAATGTCACAAGAAGCTAAATGTTGCACAAAATTTTAGTGTGATTTCATGGGCAGGAAATGAAATGAAAATCAGGTTTTTCAGTATTACGGTAGAGTCTGTGCATCACATTAAAAGTTACAGTAAAACCCATCAGAAATTATACATACCATTGTGGTCTGGCTTTTACCATTTACTGTGGAAAGCTAAATATTCATTGCTTTATTTATCAGAGCTTTGACTTAGCCATGAACATAACTCATTCTGCGTTTATTTACCTCTGTTTATTATACTCATTAATCCTATTTTCAAACAGACTATTTGTAAAGCAGCGTTATTTTTTCATTAATTGAAAAGCATGCCTCTACAGTCGTAATCACAGCAGAGGAATGCAGTGCTGTGAAGTGCATTAATTTCATTGGGTCTTTGCTGTGTTAAAATTGGCAATGTGCAATCTGCAATCTGACACACAACTATAAATATTATTGGGTAATTGGTTTTGATTAAATCAGTATGAGCAATTATTTTACTGCTCCACTTAAATCGGAATGCATTAAAGATGGGATACAACAAAGCATGGGTTATGTATGGAGCCATGTTCTGTGTCTATCTATCTGAAATGAAAAATTTAAGCAGTTGTTATTGCCTATCACATCACCATTAGTTCTACCATTTATGAAATAATTTTCTTTAGAAACAAAAAAACTAAAACAAAAGTATAACGCAATCCAGCTGAAATAACATCTTGTTTTATTATGAAAAACCCAACAAGGCTCAGAAGGCAAACCTTGATGGCGTAACGACAAATCATTGTGACGAAAGGGGAGTTTGTCTCTTGTTTTCAGTCCACAAGGAAATCTGAGAATAGCAAAGCAAACGCTTTCAACTCTTGTTTCGGAAACATTGTTAAAAAATAAAATGAAATAAAAGAAGCTAAAAGGCAGCTGGTCAAATTAACCTCACTGTGTCACAGAACGGAAGGGTTATGCAGCTCATGTGTTTATTGATTTCAACACAAACGTTCGGACTGCCTTTTTCCCCCGAGAGGTCTGTTCTGTGCCTGGGCTCAAATTAGGGGGAAACAAATCAAACGTAGAACACAAAATGAGTACATAAACATTCCTACCGCTTGACGAGTCATCTCTTCTTTCTACTTCGGAAAAAATGGAAGTCTGGCAGAAAAAAATGATCTCAAAATCTTTAACAGAAAGGTGCAATGTTAACTGATACAGTTGCTAATGGAATAATCTGAAAGATCAGAATCTCTAGGCAACGTCGTCAACTGTTAATTTACAAAGGGTTGAGTTTAAGCTATAGGTCATGCAAATTAAAATTTGACTATGTATTGCATTTTACGTTAAACATGTCGTGTGTAAAAGTTTCAAAAGTGCACAAACTGATTTGGGAGACTTTTGGACAACAGTCGGATTTCCTTAGTTCAGCTGTTTTTCACAAATATAATGATAAACTAAACGGTACATTTCATGCAAAGCTTTGTGTGTCACTGAGGAATTTAATGTGTGAAATTGTGTCAAACATGACATGAATGGAACTAAATGTTTACACAGAAACCTACCTAATGATTACTTAATTGTGTTGTGATTTGTGTTTGTCAACGATGTCAGGCTGCATATCATGGGGATGACAATTCCACACCAAAATCAGGGGGGCAAACTTTCAGAAATGCCCAGTCAAGTGCAGTTATTTTTTCCCCTCAGAGTGTCTCTAATCAGATTTCAACAAGACTTTTCCACTAACATGAGTTGAACTCTTGTGACTACCAGATTCTTCCTCCAGGATCTGATTCAATGGCAGCAGGACCTTCCTTTTCCCTGGGACTGGCATTATCTTACCATTAGAGAGGAAGAGTGGGTACACGCCATTTTTTTATCATGTCCAGCGATTTGCAATGCCCTTTTGTGTTTCATAACTTATGATTTGAATCAGTCGGAAGGTTGGCCAGCCCTTTCTACATGGGCCAGATTGGGATTGTTTAGCAGGTGTAACTCCCTTTAAATGCACTTATATGCATGCCACTGTATATGCTGTATGACTATTGCAAAGCCTTCTAACCTAATTAGAGACTTTTTAAAGGCCATTTTACTGGCCAAAATAGGATTAGAGTAAAAAACACAAGGTTGCCCAACAACGATTTATTTTACACTTTATTTAATAGTAAACCAATTCTTTAGAATTATTATTAGATTATTATAGAATTATTAGGTTGAAAAGATGAGTGAACTTTATGAAAAGAGCAACCATGCAAAGCTTAATATTTGACAATATGGTGACATATTGATACTTCCTGGAAATTAAAATACAAATAGGAACATTTAGAGAATGTTCAAAATAATTACTAAATAAACATCACAGAAGACAGATGCTGCAACAAACATGAAATAAAATGCATAAGGTATGCAAGAATAATTCATAAATAATTGAAAAATGAAGCCTGAGTACAAACATCTGAAAAGTGTATCATCCATATTAATAACTGAAAAATTAACAACACAAAAGAGAGCAAAGTGTGGGAAGGAGTTCATTTAGAGTAATTATTCTCGTTCTGAGATTGACATTAGGCCCAGCATTCAATCAATTTATTGCAATATATTGAATAAGGGGTATTTAATAAAAACAGAATATAGGCTTGGTTGTGAAAACCTGTCTAGTTTCAAAAGTCTTTTTAAAAATATTTACAAAACCGCTCTATTTTGTGATCCTTTATCGAGTGTTAACAGACAGACGTCATAATGCTGGTAATCTACTGTAAAATCCGTTTTAAGAAGTTAATCACAATTCAGAAAGGTTGACAGTTGCATGCAGTGACTGGAGGATGCTGTTTTAATGAATTTCATCAGGCTTTGGGGGCTTTGCCCTTGATTGAGAACAATCTGTCTTTTCCCGTTTTATACATAATTTCCTGCATAGCAGTAAAAACAAACACCTGATTGAAACACCCCAGGGATATTGCCTTTTCGTCTGGAGCATTTTGAGTTCACAGTGTCTAAAATTATCGTAAGGGCCGCATGATGATCATTGTGGTTTGATCTCTCATTTCTGGCAAGCACATGGCGCCTCCTATTTGCATGTATTTATGCCACTTTGTGGATAGGTTTGTTATAGCCCAAGGGCACTGTCTGTTCTCATACAATGGCATGCCAGCCTACAGATCCAGAAAGGCCTTTTATCTGTTCATCTGGGGTGACCCTGTGATGTGATTACAGGGGAGATATCGACAGAGCCCACCAAGTCTATTTGAGGGGGGAAAGGAAGTCTGACAGGGATTATGCAAAGTTGCTTTGCTTTTGGCAGCTGAGAGAGGGCGTGGGGGGACACCACATGTAAATTAAATATCCTGCTCTGACTGAGGGAAACTCAGATTGGTTAAGGAATTGAATGTGTTAACGTTATGGGTTGTTAATCGCTTTGCGGGACCTACGTGAAAAATTTCAGTTTTTCCCTACATTAGGTCTTTAGTGCTGACATATGGCCCTATCCCCCAATGATATAAAAAGAGACAGATTTATCTGTGCACTGTATGGTATTAACAGACACATAGTCAAAATGGTCTACCCTTACCTTCAAACCATGATGTATAAAAGGCCCTGCTAGTAAATATTAAACACATGCAAAAATTAATTTGGTTATCCTCATTCAAAAAATGTATTTCAACATGTATGTCCAAAATGCCCCTCTCTATTACTGGCAATCAACAACAAAAGTGTGTTAAAATCTTGTAAAAAAAACCCAGGTTACCTGGCATGTTGGGAAGCAAAGATATCAAACCTTTGAATAACTAAAGGGATTCCTCAATGTTAGTCTAGGTAAACAGCAGGAAAGTTAGCAAGGGCTTCAGCTTTTCTACCAGACATGCTAGTGACTATCATCACAATTTATCATACAACCGAGCTAGGAAGTCAGAGATAGGCGTAAACTATAGTTTTAACTATGCGAGTGTTTCAATAGGGCGAACTACAGGCAGTATCAGTGTAAGCCACTGAGAGTCATCTGCTGTTACAGAAGAGCTCCAGGCCAGCCAGATTACGGCACAAGAACAGAGAGATATTTAAGTCTCATTGCGTTTGTAACAATGCAGCAATATATGGGTCCAAAAGAATGTGTGGGGGGAGGGGGAGGGGGGTGGCTTAGATAAAAAGCAAAGCTTCGGATACAATTTTTTTATAAAAATCTGCTTAGAACCTAAGATGAAGGGGTGACTTTGCAAAAACATGATTACCAGTACACCACTGGTCCCTGTTTAATCTTCCTTATGTTATTACACTCAATCTCCATACTTTCTCTCGTTTACCCATCTCTTCTCTCTGTCACCACACGTCCGTAATTCCAAAAGGTAAGTGCACTGTCTAATGATCTATGTGTCGTTACTGGCATCGCTCTGCTTCACGTTTTGTTGTTATTGATCAAATACAAAAAACTACAACAATGATGAGACTGAGGGGAAGTCACCTTGTTATCAATCTTCAAAATCACTCTGTGTTTTCTGGCAGTGCCATTAACATACATTTGCCATGGTCTGGAGAGTAAAAACAACATGTAGAACCCAGGGTAATTACAAAGTTTAAATCCCTTCATTCTCACAGAACATTTTTAGGAAATACTATCATAAGGATAGTAGGTATGTTACTACTAAGCTTATGCTGAAGTAAAAAAAAAATTAAAACTCACTAAAAACCTTTTCACCCCTCTCTGCTAAATCCTGCAACAATGTAAAAAATTTATCTTGTTTCTTCTTTCGTTTTTTTTACATTCCAAGACCCAATATTTTTATTTACCTGTTGCCATTGTATAGAAAACATTATTACCGTGAAGTCTGTGTCAATTTCATAAAGTAATTATTTTGAAAACGAAAAAAATGTGTTGAATATGAATACGTTGAATTTGCTGAAGAAATATCAACCCACGTGCCAGACATCATACACGCACAAAGCTGATTCTCGGTGATTGTTTCTGTCAAGAAATGCGCAGTTACAACAACAGCCCAACCAAACATTATTGGGCCATTTACAAGATTCAATGTTACGTTCATTCAGAATTCATATTTAAAAAAATAATATTAATAGAAAGAATTGTCTGTTGCTAAACCGTAATTCTTGATTATAGGCATTAAAAAAAAATCAGTTGTTGAACTTTTCATGTACTGTCCTAATTAACAAGTTTAAAGCTGTGATCCAATTTGTCAGTGCATTTTATAGCACCACATACAACAATAGGAGATTGATTACTTGCACTGATAAGTATAAGCTGGTTTATACAGAGTAGGAGAGAGCATGGAGAACCACAGAGGACTGGCAGGACGTGTGAAGGCACAGTGTTAAAAACTGGCCGGCATTATTGGAGAATAAATCGCCCAAGTCCAGTGACAGACAGAGCCCACCACAGAGAACATCGGCAGCCTTGCTGCCCTCTGTCTCAGTCTAATCTGACTGGGCCTGACTTTACCATGCAGGCTAATGTTCCACCAATGAGTTACCATGCTTACATTGAGGCTAGATTATTATGCAGCCAAAATGATGGATGGATGGATAAAAATATAAACTCCTTTGGTGTGAATAAGAGCCTGACCTCTCTGACTGTGCAGAATGAGTTCAGTGGAGAAGCTTTTTTGATTCAGTGGAGGAACGCTTAGTCTTGCAAGGCCAGTTATGTCCGCAGAGATGTGATTTAGCTTCCTCGCTGCTGAAAAAAGGTGAGTGACTCGCTTAGCCAAGTTTCTCTGGCAGCCTGCCGTGGACGTGAAACACTTGCACTTTGTTGTAGCCCAGCAACAATGAATGAAAAGACAACACAGAAAATGAGTTTAAAAAAATTAAATAATCATAATATGCTTTGAGAATGCAGATTGCCAACAGGGGGCTGTTATACATTTTGAATGTAGGAATGTTGAGTATATGGCATTGTTGAGCGCTGAAGGGCAGAGAGATGAATAAGGATTTGTTGGGCAAGTTTCTGATGTCAGACTTGTATGGCTGTGTCTCAATCTCAGACATGCGGGAGGCTATGGATGACTGGAGGCATGAGCAGGGTGCTTATGGTTAACCTTTTAAGGGAGTCGAGTTCTGAAGAGCCAAATGATTACAGTGGCTTCCTATGAATGGACATATTGCCCTTCTACGTCGTACTGGAGAAGATTATGCCGCTAATCAAAAAAGGGTTAAACAGAATTTAACAGGTTGCTAGAGGTTGAGCTATGTTAAATTTAAATGCAGTATTGATATATTATACTATAGATTCATAGTGGGCCCAACCCAGTATCATACATGTGCTGTGCTGTGAAGAAAGTCATATGACCCAACCATGTGAACTCATTGGTTGTTTAGCGTGGGACTAGTCGCAAAATATTCAACATGTGGAAAGATTGCAGGATGATTGAAATGGATTGCCCGATCATGTTGAATCGCGTCGCGAAAGCAGAACACACTGGCCTACGCGAGGGAGAAATCACACCGTTATTGATCACTTCGGGCAGTTTGGCCAGAGCTTTAGAGAGCTTCTCACAGCTGTGAAACTGCTCAATGAAGCCGCCAGCTGCTTTTAGCGCACATGGATGGAGAATTTCCCTCTGATTTCCCTCTGATTGTGAGGGTTTGTGAACATCACCATCAGCAGACCTGATATTCACTGTAGTGAAACTGCGTCTCAGATGAAAACTGAAATACCACAGATACTGTATTTTTTTTATAAATAACAGATGAAGGCCAAACATTTTAAAAGCATGTAGCTGTAAAATGTTCATTGTCTTTGAATTATTGAATTTTCAAACCCTGCAAATTCCCCTTGTTATTTGGTGTGCTCGTGCGTTCATTATAACATGACAAGCACAAGGGCTTATACACGATGCGCTGGCTCTCCCCTTCTTTGTTACACTCACCATCATGAGGTAAGAGCCTTAATTATTTATTTATTCTAATGCACTTGGCCCTTCCTCAATGCAAATTTGCAACATTAAGTTAGGAAGTTAACTTTGACAAAAAGGAAAATTAATCTAATTCCCGCTCCACACTCTAAGATGGTAAATGTTAGCGCGCCGGGTGCATCTGACTCCGTATCACATTGCCGTTATGAAAAATAGTTTGCTATTTTGGAACCCCCTGGCAGCCATACTGAATCACCAAGGACCCAGAGCTCATTCATCTTTTGTCAGAGATGAAGCCAAACTAACGCCATCTCGCAAATCCACTAAAGAACGAGGGGAAACAGAAGGAGGTAAAAATAAACCACAGGAGCTCAGGTAACTTCACAAGTAATGTGTGGCTTTTTAAAGCGGAGCTCTGTTGCTACTGCAGGAAATTATACTCTTTAGCTCACAAGCCTTCTGACATAAATCTACTCCAATTTTACAAATGGGTTATTCATTACCGCCTAAATGTAAGAAATAACGGCTCTGGGAGGAACGTTAATATATTTAGAGTCAATTCCAAATAAATTAGTATACATCTTGTCATGGGTATACTTAAGTAAAGAAATGCTTAAAATAATGTAATCAAATTTTTTTTAAACTGCCTGTCTGAAACGTAGGTCGTAGGTCCAAAAAATACAAATTAAAATTCCTAATTTACAGACCTGAGCAATGACATTACGTGACTTGTTAGATGCATATGAAATAGTTTTACAACAAATTTTCTAACCCATTTGTTTTCACACCTGCCTGATCCTTAATGCTGGAAGCAGAGTGGGAAGTACAAACATCAGTAGAGAAAGGTCAGTGAAAAGTCGTGTTTTCTCAGCTGTGGGTTCTTAATGCCGTGCACCTGTACAGTATAAAAGTATGTCTGTCAGTGAGAGGGTGTTAAAAATCCGGGTGTGATTTGACATAATGCAGAAACCTCACATTGCAAAAATCAAAGCACTGGTGAAAATGACACAGCCTATTCACACCGGAACACTGCAGATTAAAAGCAATAATTGAAAGCCTTGATTTATAAAATACACCTGCTTTGGTCTAACATATAAACCTGCTTTTAGGCAATAGAAACCAATGTACACAGAACAGAGCCCCAGCTTTCAGCTGTGAAGCATCATGAGAATAAATTTCTTCTTCATATCACAAAGTCCGAAACTGACTGAGACTGAGTGAATTTGGCTGAAACTGACTGAGGCCGAGTGAAATTGACTGAGACTGAGGGAATTTGGCTGAAACTGACTGAGGCCGAGTGAAATTGGCTGAAACTGACTGAGACTGAGGGAATTTGGCTGAAACTGACTGAGACTGAGTGAATTTGGCTGAAACTGACTGAGGCCAAGTGAAATTGACTGAGACTGACTGAGACTGAGGGAATTTGGCTGAAACTGACTGAGGCCGAGTGAAATTGACTGAGACTGAGGGAATTTGGCTGAAACTGACTGAGGCCGAGTGAAATTGACTGAAACTGACTGAGACTGAGGGAATTTGGCTGAAACTGACTGAGGCAGAGTGAAATTGGCTGAAACTGACTGAGACTGAGGGAATTTGGCTGAAACTGACTGAGGCCGAGTGAAATTGACTGAAACTGACTGAGACTGAGGGAATTTGGCTGAAACTGACTGAGGCAGAGTGAAATTGGCTGAAACTGACTGAGACTGAGGGAATTTGGCTGAAACTGACTGAGACTGAGTGAATTTGGCTGAAACTGACTGAGACTGAGGGAATTTGGCTGAAACTGACTGAGACTGAGGGAAAGTGAAGCAAAACAGAAACGTACCATATATGACATCACCATATGTTCA
>JAOVYW010000007.1:6800797-6815288 GCA_025775045.1 Hiodon tergisus | reverse complement strand
GTATATATATTTTTGAGATGTTTTTCTTTCATTTTAGAGAAGTTGTAAAGAAAGTCCAGGTGTACAATCAAGGGATATGTCTTACAGGTCTACAACTGTATCAGAGATATCACATGCAGTACTATATTGTAGAACAAATCCTTGGGATTAAAGCACATGTACTGTAAAGAGAGCTATCTGGTTGACTAATATCTGTGGCCTTGGTAGCAGGATATTTCTGCTCTAGGGTTCATTTACAAAGTGCCTCAAAATGCAGAGCACCATCTGTGGCAGTGGAGGGAACAACTGTTGCTTATTAAATTAGCCAGCTCCATCATTTTGATGCATCAATGGAGTACCTGGGCTTTCGGTGACCTTTCTCTCTCCCACAATCAAGCCCTCCCTTCCACTAATATAGATGCAAACTCAAGTAGGTCAAGCACCAGGTATAAATCTTCCCTGGCAAGGTGCGGCAGGCTTTGCCAGGCATGCACCGCAGGCTAGCGTGACAGACCGCGAGCAGGGGCTGTGGTTGGAGTTTGTGGCATGTGCGCTTGTGGCATGTGCGACCGTGCTCCTGCCAGGGGACTGACTCAGCTTGCCATTGGCCGAAGGGCTCGACTCCAGCTTGGTGACCAGTTGGTTGTTACCACTAGTTTTGAAAGCTGATATTTGTTATCAGGAGGAGCTGACTGCATGTTCGCAATGCCTCTGAAGAGGGACTGCCTCAGCTGTTGCATGGTCATAGACAAGGACCTGTGAAAAGAAGAGCATGAAAACTAATCAGATCGATTCATCCTGCTGAACCAAGAACATCAAATTTATCCTCAAAACCAAATTGTTTAATTGTCTTGGTAATATGACAGCCCATTATAATTGCTTATATTAAACGGGTAAGGGCAGCGACAAGGGCATAGAGCTTATTTCTCTTCCCCCAACCTCTACTGAAGGGATTATTTTCTCTGAAGTTGGTGGAGCATGCAGAGAAGGCTTTTAGTTGAACGGTATAACATTACGTGCGTGTGATGAGCTTCTTTTCCCAGTTCTGTGTTGCTCACTGGTTTGTGACTTCACGATTTAGCTGCGTTGGACAGTTTAGCCCTGTTGCATGTAATTGAATCATTTTTTACATAGGAGTGAAACATTTCTTTTCTGCGTCATATTAAATGTAATTTGAATGTGCAGCCATTTAAGAAAATTACCTCACATTCGAAGGGCGTGAACCAAGCTGGCATTTCTTCCAGTGGAAACTGGGATGAAGGACTAAATGGCAGGAAAAATATTTCAAAATTGCCCTCATCTTAGGGTTTATTCAAACGCAGTACGTGTGTTTTATTAATCTATAATTATCACAAGAATTTATAAGGTGGCTGACATTATTTGTCTAGTGATCGTAGAATCTATGGGGAAATTTCCAATAGTGTGGCATTTTTTAGGAGCTGAGCGTTTCACAGCATTGATGGGAAGTTTCATTCGAGAAACCACAGGGGCAAAATGCTCAAACCCTTTCATGGACAGGGTCCAGTTCCACTCTGGGCTCCCGCGAAACAGCCTCCCGTTGACCAACAGCTCCGACACACACCTGCGACTGATGTGTTCTTTCCTTTCAGCTCTCCCAGTTACATAAGCGCCATAACTGGCCCCCAGGTGGGAATGAGCTAACGCTTTGTGAGTGTTGACTGCCTGTGCTGAATGACTGGAACAATCTCTGCTGCCTTTAAAAGCAAAGTTCCTGGTCAGGGAATTATGTCATGTGGCTTTTATTTCCACAGCAACAAGCAGAGGGTCACAGCGTGCACCCACTGACTGACAAGTCAAATTTAAGACAGAGTATATTTCGCAGTGCCCTCTCTGTTTACTCATACTCCAGTAAAATGCAACCCAAAACATGACGCAACAGAAAGAAAATTACCATGTGTGATGCTTCAGTTTTGCTCAGATGGAAAATGGAAAATAAGTCTCATTGTAACACAAACAGCTCAGAAAAGTACTTCCAAAGAATGTATGCAAAACACAAAAAAGATAATCCTGCATAAAATGTCTGTTGTCTGAATATCTCCATATATACATAAATATGGAAGTATCTAGAATCATCACAGGGTATCCTTTTCAATGGGGTATAAGATTAGGTGACATCCAAAAACTCCCAAAGCAATCGTGATAACATACGACAGGAAGTGTCTTCTGAGCTTCGACTTCAGAAACGTGCAGAAGAGTAGATTAAAAAAGTGGCTTTCAAGAGCAAAAAACTTGGGTTTAACCAAAATAATGTAGACATATTTCCCAACTACCCCTATTTTTCTAAATGTTTTCACAAACCGTAATTTAGAAGCTTATATATACGACACACACACACACGTTTATATCAGAAGAATCTCAAATAATATCTATAGCTACTCATAATGTGTAAATGAATTCTATAGGTGTAACACAAATAATATTTCCCTCTTGGCACATAACCAGCAATAGATATAATTAAAATATGTGAGAGAAAGTGCAATGACCCAGACCACAAATGTAAAATAGAATTTAAAAAGGGTGCCAAAAGGGTTTAAGTTGTACTTAAAGAATATGAAATGGATGTGTACTGTGTTTGTAAGCTTGTGGCTGCCGATCGAGGAGATAAATAAACCTGCACGGCAACGTGGAGCAGGTTAGTATAGGCCACAGAGATAAATCGTCCTCCCCGTGCCAATTGAGAGATGTCCTCTGGGTTTTCCTGTTGCTGGGAATGATATTTCTGACTCCATTACTCGCAGGTCGGAAAAAAGCCCAAGGACATGAAAGAACTAAATGAAATGTAAACCTACAAAGTTACTAATCAAAATTTACATAATTCATTTTGATATATTTTCTCAAAAGAACTGCACTGCTTGGCGTGGAGGAGGTGATATGAGCCTAATTGCACTGGTTTCAGACAGAAAAAGTCCCTGTCTCATAAATAATCTCCCCCTGATCACATACAGTAGTGATCTTTAAGAATGGTGATAGCAAGTCTTCACCTGGCAAAACTGCGAGGTTCTCATGGTAGTGCAGTGTGGAGAACAGAGTGTTATTTTACCATGATAAGTCTGATGACTTCTTTTACTTTTAAATCCTTTTTTTCACTCTTATATTCAGGTTTTGAGAATGGTCGGTTATGTGCATCACAGAAGTTTCTCGTTTCATCTATAGAACGACCAAATGCTGTGGGCTCCTTGGATTCGTACAAACAAATGTCCACAACCATTTGATATTTTAGTGTCAGACTGCGATCGGGAATTAAACTTCCGTTATTTACACAGGAACAATAGAGGTTTTTTTTTTTTTAAATCCACCAATTATTGTTTATTAAAATTTTGGCAGAAAATGCCTTGTTTTTGTTCTAAGATGGAGTAGTACAATGATGGCATTTTGCCAAAGAGCGTTTTAAAAGTTTTTTTTAAAGAACAGAAGTTTTAAGATGGAAAAAGCCTAAAGAAATGGGAAAAGCTGGAGATATTACTTTTTTTTTTTTTTTGTTCATGACGCGCCTAATTCTGAACGGGTTTTCACAAAGAATGAACAGTCTTAACTTTCACAAAGTCTCCCACTAGTTTGATAAACCAGTCCACAGTGAGAGATGTCCGTCTTAAACTCTCTCGTCCTCCACCCCACCAGCTCACTCTTTTTTAGCAGAACCTCCCTGTTCTTTCTCTGCAGGAAAACTACAGAATAAACATAAACATATTACAAGCCAAACCAGACATGAGTGGATGAAACTGACATGCTGCCAAACACATTTAAAACAGCATTAATCAAATAAAAGGCATGCACATCTGCACGTCTGTGAAGCCCGTTCAGCAGACACCGGTTCACTGTACATGGGTCCACTTCAGACAATGCATCCGCTGGGGACTCAGTGGGTATGAGAAAGGACGGGATCCACTTCTTGGACACAAAGCGGGCCTGTGACCCAAGAGACCCGCTAATGCATTACCTGCAGGCCTTCTCCACATGTTGGCACTTTTGCTGTCTGTCACACTCTGAGACACACTCAACACTGGGCCACGCTCATTACGAGTAATGCCGTAGAAATCACAGCTTTTAAAGTATTCTGTTCTTTCGTTCTCTGCCGTTTCTAATCTGTGAAGTAAACGTGTATGACTACGTTCCTCGTTGTTTTCATCAAACAGCCAACTCAGTTAGATATAGTATATACACAATTACATAATAAGCAGTTGGGCCTGGATTTGTATTTTTTTCTTGATCTAATAGTTTTTTAAATGGCTTTTAATCATAAAGTCTTTCCTTATCCACATGTGTTTTCCTGTTTCATGCAGTGCACAATTAATAAAAACTATGTAAAACTATGGTTGAATCATTAGTTGATGAATCAGCCTGAATAATCACTTAATCGGAGTAGCCCTGATTATAGATGATATCCAATAATGTCCCGGAGAGCTTTGTTCAAATGAGTCCATATTGAGATCTAACTTAGGAGTCCGCAACGACCTTTCCTAAGGCATTCAAGACAGAATATCTGGCCCACTTTGAAAGATACTATTCTTAGTTTGAAACTTGAAAGTAAGCTTTTGCATACTTATTACATCTGTCTAGAAGTTTTGAATACTCTTCAAGTAATATTGCTTTCTGAAACTTTGCTTTTTAATTTGAAGAATCTAATTTTGACAATACCAAGCTTTATTTAAAATGCTATGACCAGGTAATGCTAAAATGTCTTAGAAGAATCACCTCGGCCTTGTTGCTACAAGGTTTTCAGAGAGAATGAAAATATTCCGGCGTGAAACACAGCCCCAGATTCAGCGTGATTCAGAATGTCATTGTGTGGTTTTGCAAAGTTCGGTCAACAGTCCTAGATTCAGTTGGTGATGCGAGAAAGGAGGGAGAGGAAAGGGGGTTGGAGGGGGAGGGGGAGAAAACCCTAGCGGGATATTGTGCCTGAGGTAAGACACAGGTGGATGAAGCCAGGAGCAGGGTCACAGTAAAGATTTATATTATGTACAAAGTAAAGAGGAGAAGAAAAATGGCCGTTCATGTAGCGCCTCAGTGAAGCGAGCGAAACAGCTGTTCACGGAGTGAAGATATGGTCAGGTAAGACAGGCTGGAAATAATAATCACAGGGCCATCTGCTGACCTGGGACTGCATGCCCCCGGGGCTCCCGGCACAGTCCTCTCCTGATGGAGCACGGAGCTGGGGAAGTTATTGAGTACAGCAAGGCCGCAGCGTGCCGCTGAAACGGCCACATGCCCCTGTTCAACGCGAGCGGCACCGAGCGCTCACACGTTCAGCGCTGCGCGACCGCGCCCCAGCAAACTCCTGCCCGCACAATATCGGGTCCCTTTCTGCTCCTATATAGGCCTCTAAACTTTGCGCATTATAAGTGCTATAAGTGTAATTGATAAACGCAGGCTATAAGGCACATTATAATATAAATGGACTGCATTACGCCTGTTCGTCATTACACTCTCTGTTACTCTGTAAGTAAATGTAATGAATTGTTAAGTTCTTTTCTAAATAAAAATGGATTTCAAACAGACACATGCCATTGAGCCCACGGCACCTCTGAGAGGAAATGGACGGAAATTCTCATAAAACCTCCCATCAAGACAGCCAACGTTGTTTAATTTAACCATTTATTTAGCTTGCAGTGTGTTGAAACGGAGAAATTAAACACATTTATCATATTAGTCTGCTCACAAGTGAATTTCATCTGGCGCTCCCTAAATATGCTCCCTCGGAACGAATCAATAACGTGTTATAATTGACCGATGAGAAGGGTGAAGAGTGTGAAAAGTTGAATTATAAATTTCAATAATTGGTTCTTGGTGAAAAGCACAGGATGTGATGGGAACAGAGGGCTCTTAAAATGTGTGTGGGGGGGGGGCTGATTATCCCTAAGATGAATGGAATTGTATGGAGTCATCACGCATTTGCTCAACCCGGTCTTTGCTCCTTGTCCGCACCTAGTTAACGAACCGTATTGACATCCTCTGAAGTCTCACCCTAAACCAAGCTTCTAATTACTAGCAACAGGACTCTACACATAATGTTGCGAGACACCTTTGCTTAGGCCTTCTGGTTAGTTAAAATTTTGGCAGCTGCTTTAACAAGAGAGTGGACTTCATTGATTCTCAGGCTAAAGGCATACACAAAAACGTGTCGTATTAACTGTGAAACAAATCACAAACCGTACAGGCGCAGTAAGATACCCTGATCTGTTAAAGCCAGGGTTCCCGGCACCCTAAAGAAAAATAAATACATTTTAAATATATATCTGAACTGCATCATTTGGATAATGCAGCTGTTTATGAGGCAACAAAGTAACTGAATAAACTACTGAAGAAAAACGACAAACCTGGAAACCATTATTATCAGTGCCTGTCAGAGATGACTGTCAGAGAAGTCAAAATGCCCAGTATATTCCATGTGTATCCATTTAGATACCTGTTTAATTAATTAATGAATACAAAACAATGTGATCGCCAGCATTATACCCAATGTCACATCCCATCCAAATAAACATTTCACAGCAACACAGTTCCCATGTGGACACACACAGACAATAAACAGTAAAGATTAAACAACCAGTTTAATAACTCCTGAAATCTTTAGAACTTTTTCCATTCACACACGCACACACACACACACACACATGCTCGCACACGCACACGCACACGCACATGCACACGCACACGCACACGCACACGCACACGCACGGGCACACACACACATTCACATCCAGATCAGTTTTTCTTGACATGCTGCCAAAAGATTTAATATAACAGTATACTTTAGAGCCCTGTAAATAGATATCATCTCAATGACACACAGTTGCTGACATGATCTGTCTAATGTGGAATGGACCTTTAAAGATAATAACATTGATGCAAACAGGAGAAAACGTTTTTCTGAAGAAACACTGAACTTCACAAAGCATTGCCCATTTGAATTGTATAAATTCGGCTTTACAGAAGTATACTTCCCCTGTAAAAGTGTTCAAGTCAGCACTGTCTTTTGCCAGCTGATGGGTGCTGGTATATTTTGAAAGCTCTGTGCCTTAGAGTTCTGCTTGGCACATTCAGTTTTGCCATGTGCAACCTCGCAACACAATGTATCAAACACAACATAGCTAGGAAAAAGTTTTTTAAAAAGTCATAATGTGCCCACAGTTTCATGACATTTTTAGGTGATGGCAGTAGAGATTTAAAAAAAAAGAGTTATTTTCACTGTTTTAAATTACCAATTTTTAATGGTTTTCCCCTGACACATGACAGACAGTGTTAAAAGAAACATGTCAGGTATCAACTCGTAATATGGAAGACTGGCCCAATCAGACTGTCACTGTGCCTGCCAGCAGAGAAAGAGAACATGGAATTGAATGGCTTTATTTATTTATTATTTCTTTAGCTGTAGATAGCCATTTTGCAAAGAGTAACCTATTAACATATGTTCCAGGGACAGATAAGATAAAACACATTTTTGTGAGCCAAAAAGTAGGAAAATGTTAAAGCATGCCAAGCTATCATATTTGTGAGCTTTCATGGAAGGTCATTTAGCTAAGGGACTGCATAACAGGGACTGTGAGTTGTTTTAAGAGCATGCTATTTGATCAAGCATCTCTGTGATTAAATTGTGAAGCGATGGGGAGGGTCTGCTCACGACAAAGGGGCTGAACAGTTTACAAACTTGATGGCAATTTGAAGTACATTGTGTTACCCACCATATCCACATTTGGCCTCTGAAGAGCAGAGGACATTTTTCAAATGTCACCTGAAAAGCTCATCAGTTCTTTCTGTCTTCCCTACATTAGAGGGCTTCTTTTTCTAGTGGGACATTTTCAAGACTGATCTACGCTTCTCCACTTCTGTTCTTTCCCATTTTTCAGTTTTCCTCCGTACACGATTACACTTGTGGAATCCTAGTGTAGTTGTTTCTGCACACTGGTTCATATGAAGTATTTTTTGATTAAGCAAATTTTGAAAGCCAAGCATATGCGTGCACGGCACTCCCTATGAAAGTCTTTTCACAGTTACACAAGATGACGTTAAAGTTTGAAGAGGATAGTTGTTTTGCATGCATTTACCAACGTTGTTGTAACTGTATGTTAGAGAATGTTAATACACTGACAACGGGCTTCTATGCAACCTGGTCTCATGGAATATTACTTTTAAAACACATGACGTGAACTATCTTCCTGCACCATGACATTGCAGAATTGATTTTGTTTGTACTGAAATGCTTTTTATGAATCAGTTATAAATCGTAGTCTGTCACTGACAGTTCATTTATCTTAGTTTATTCTGCAGCCGCGTGGTTTAAAAAGAACACAACATGTTCAAATGCACAAAGGAAACAAATAAAATACAACACAAAAAAGTGTGGTTCTTCACAGAACTTCTGATTCACTCCAAGCAGCATGTGACACAGTACTACTGTAGCGCTGTCTACACGCACTAACTCCATAAGCCTTCACCACAGAGTGCTTATTTAATTTATTCCTCTGAACAAACGTATAACATTCCCCTCTGCCACATAAAACTGTTTGAAATGATCCATGTTCCCCTCACTACTGTCCTGGGGCATAAATTAGTTCCCACCTGCCCACATGTGTCACACAGTTAGCGCCCTGTCCTGAAAGTAATAGCTATAAACTACTACCCCGGGCGAAGAAATGTCACCAGTTGTTTTGATGGTTGGGAGGGGTAATAGCACTATCAGGTTTGAAACTCTGACCTAAAGGTAATAGTCTTGAAAAATGCTGTCATCATTTTTTTTTTCTGCCAACCTTTTATTTTTTTTATTCACTTAGAGTAAAAAATATGTTTGTCACAGTTATTTCTGCTGAGTACAAAAATAGCATATGTTTTTAATGTCTAGTTTCCCCAGCATGGCACATTTCATTGGTGGTAAAAATATTAAGATGTAACTCAGCAGTTAAATGTGCATGAATTCTGAAGAAATAAAAAAACCTATGCTTTATTATGTGTCAGTGCAGCTGATATAAATATTTAATAATTCAGAGAAGATTCAATTATGGAAGTATTTTTTTTAAATCCACCATAACGCAAAACCCTGACTTTGACGTAATTGTTAAAGAGCTGATAAAAGCTCACTGCATGCCTAGAGCACGTTGAATATGATATACTTTAATTTATAAAAAAATAAATAAAACGTGGAATGTGGAAGAATTTCCAGTCATCAAATGTTTTGAATAAGCCAGACAGAGACCATCTAAGCATACAAACAGAAAGGCACTGTTTAATCCAGAGGAAACAGTATACATGCATGTGTTACACACCGATCGTTATTATAGGTAGTGTCCTTTTTTTGGCAGCAAACCCAGGGGTCTTAATCTTTCATGTTACACCAGTTTTCCATTGGCTTGCTCTGTCACACCCGTGCCTTTGCCAGAAAGACCGAACACTTTCACAATCCCCTCCAATGCACACAGACAGAGATCAAGTAAATTCAAAAACAGAATCTTGCTAAAATGTCGTAACCGAGGAACTAAGTATGAAAATAAATAGTAGTAACTAAGATTAACTGTTCTAGTACGTTCGTACATCTTTTTTAGTAAATGGTCATTCCAAAAGTAAAGTACTGAAAGTAATTAGTTGGACAGTGCTGTGGCCTGCAATTTTCCCACATGGTTTTATAAAAGGGCCTTGGCTTCATATTTGCCTCATACATAACATTAAATGATCTTAGATAAACCCCCAGCATTGATTTCTGTGATGTTAAATGCCTGGTGATGTCAAATTCCTGGTGAGGTTAGAACACCAATAGACCCCAGGCAACTATGGAGAATTCCACAGCATTGCTTCAGCAATGATCTCTGAAAAACACTATTAATTGCATCTGGGATCCCTTTACTTATTCTAGGGGAAAATGCAGGCAGCCCAGGAGGAGTGGTGAATTAATAGTGAGCGAGGTAAAGATCCCGTTGGGCCAGGACCTGATAGCTCTTTGTTCTGTATGATTGTATCTGAGACTGAGGACTGAGTTGCTTGAAAGCCAGAGAGATATGCTGTATCATCAAAGTTCTGCAAAGCCTTTAAAATACCAGCGAGAGATTAATCTTTCAAGAGGGGTCAATGCTCCTGATCTCTCAACATGATCGATAGAACTGAGGTTATGGGGTTGATATCAGTCGAAATGGGGCATGTTTGTTTACAGCCGCAAGCAGACTTAATGAATTCCCCTCTTATTTTTCGGTTTCATTGTTTTATTTGCTATTGCATCATGTTAGTTTAAATAATGTGAAGTTCTGCGTTTCACAGTGAGGGGTGCACACGCTGTCACTAGTAATTGACAAACACAAAAGAAACAAAGCTAAGTTGCAAACGCTGGAGTCTGGTGCAATCTTTAAAACCTTCTGTATACCGTGCCAGTCATCTCAAAATTTGTGTCATCGACAAGAGATTTTCATTGGCATTTAAGACAGGGTTGACAAACTCCAGCCCTCTGCAATGTCCCTTGTTTTTGTGACCTCCTCGCCCCTCCCTTAATGATTTTACCGGGGTTTGTTATTTAGAAACCAAATAATCTCAGCTAGAGTTTCACGAATTCCAAGTCTAAATTCTGTGACATTGTGCATCCTGGTGCCAATTGGATGCTGACTGAGATGGCTCAACGAGGAGCGGCGTGCTAACATTGTGGACTGAACCTGCCCCCCCTGGTTGAATGGAGTTCGTACGAGTGGCTGGATGCCTCTTCACTAATCTTGGACAGACCTCTTGCTCAGAAAGCTGAGTGTGAACTGTTGTCCTGTAATGAATCAGTAAAGCATCTGTACCAGGTCTAGAATGTGCTTAAAAATGCATTCAAGAAATGGTTTAAGCAATCTGTAAAAATGTGTTTATGTCCCTTTCATAGATGGACAGGAGACGCAAGAAACTCATATAAAACACTGAGGAATTGTGTACAACTTTGGTCTCCCAGCATTTAGATCACATTTTTCCACTCCTTTTCCCCTCTCCGTTCAACCTTGCTGTTCCTCCACAACCAACAAACTTGACTTTTTTATTAAGTCTTTTTATTAATGCAGGACAGAAGTTTACACACGAAGTGACGTGGGCTTCTCCGCGTTTGTCTCCCCTTGGGTCACTGTTGTGAGAAAAGGGCCAAAACTGCTGAAGAACCGGGCTGTAATTAGTTTGTTTAAAGCTCCTTTCTGACCCGACGCTAAAAGCTTGAGGCATGGAGCCGCGTTCCTGCTTCGTGAAAGGTAGTCAAGATTAATGTTATGAGCGACCAGTCCGCTCGCACCCGCACGTAATTACTCATACAGAGCGAGGTGTCCGTTCTCTGTGATCCACGTTAATTGTCAGGATCAGTGTTTCTCCCAAACACTCTTATCACCCTTGCATCTTGCTCCTGTAGCTAATGCCTTATAGACAAAACTGGATAAGAGAAACTGAACAGTGCACAAAAACAACAAAAATGTCATGGTTATTCAATACATTGTATTCAAACGGGTAGCATCTACACCAAAAACTCTCTCCCCGATACGTGACAAATATTGCGTTGATTTTCTTCACAATCACTGTCCTGGGGGAGTCTAAACAGGTGGTCAAAAGGCATCTGTAAATATTTTCAGTGTGTTGTGGGCTTGGGGTTTTTATGGATTGAAAAATATTAATTTGATTGATGTACTTGTGACAGCAAAGACATTGATATTTCCTTTTAAAAAGACAGAGTATTATTACCTTGTTCTTCCATCAGGCTGTCTTTCTCTGGTGTTAAACTTTCTGCTGTTACTGTCCTGGTTTGTCCTTGAACCTCAGCTGACCACTGACGGCCTCACTGCTGCTGTTGCATTCTGGGATGTCTGCTGGAGATGCTGTCATCTGAATAGCCATCTCCACTACAGCCTGTAATACAGAATTGTTCAAATTAAACTTTAAATCAGTGGTTATGACTCATTATAGTTTTAATTTATGTTATGACTTAATTGTATTATATTATGACTTATGTCGTTCTATTACACAAAAGGAAAATTATTTTTTCACTAAGGGAGACAAAAGTATCCAGTAGAAATTCTGTTGATTGTAACATTTCTGTTGCAAAATCTGTACCACAATGAAACATTGTTTTGTTTAAAGTCAACTAGAAAGAAAATAAACCTGATGCACTTCATTCACATTCCCTATCTGCAGCATATTAATCTATGACATAAAAAAATCCTTTTATGTGGGCTGTGCTGTAGAGCCAGCACACTTTATTTTACATGAGGGGTCTGAACTGTGGATAAAGTGACTGGAGTAAATTCATCTTCACTGCAGTATTCCGCATTTTTCAGATTAATTGGCAAGATGATAATGCATGGTATAGAAAAGCCATGTGTCACTGTAGAGGGAATCTATGTGCACATTTGTTAAAATATATACATGTCTATTGGTCAATGGTTGGTGACTGAAAAGGATGTATAAAAAAATATTAAAAGGCGGTATACGTGTAGAGGTTCTTTCTGCCTTTCAGACGAACTGCCTTTCATTATATTTCTGTGTATATTTTCATTGTATCTTTTTTCTCTGAAGCGGCTCCATTATACATCCCATACATCAGAGGAAAATCTTCTCCCGTTTGAGAGTAAGCTCCTCAAATCGAAAAGTGATCACTCCTCTCCTAATTACATTCATTTTATATTTACCCTCTTCAGAGCGGTAAATTGAACGCTTTCTCTCCGACACTCAGAGACATCTTGATGTGGCTTGGCGAGAGGCGAAACAAAAGGATCAACGCACCTAGTCAAAGTGCACTCCGCCGCCTGTCCTCAAGGCAGTGTCTTCATCTGCTGCGCCCGGTCTTTCCACGCCTTAAAGGCCATCGTTAAGTAGTTGAACCAGGCAAGCAACATTTTGGCTCTCAAAGGATTAGGAAATGGCAGAAACACTTTGTGAAAGGATGAAAGCGAGGCGGCGGTACAAACAGCCAGGACTCAGGCTGTTACATGGGCTGCCATTAGGACCGTGAGTGAGCACAGCGGGGCCAAACAACTTCATTGGTGGCCCCGGGGAGCGAGGGGGTCACGGTGCACCTGAACCCTTTACACGGCCTGGGACGGCAGGCGCGGCGCTCTCAACCTGCACTGGCCTCTCTTCCACACTGTCCTCCGGGGAGGAGAAACTGGCTCAGGAGAACCTTTGAGTCACATTGTTAATGCTCTGGTGGAGAAGCAACACTGCCACCTTAATACCACACAGAGAAGTGCACACTAAGCTTACACACCAACAGATTCCAGCCTTAGGAAGCAAAGCCCCGCTCGCTTTTATTTCTAAAGAGATTTTTCATACATCCCCAGCTTTGTTTTATATGTGTCGTTTCATATGCAATGCTGCAAAATAAATAAATAAATAACACATCTTGTAGATATTTTATATTTTAATTGCTAGTTTCTCTCTAAGGTGCTTTACTGTGAATGGCAGTACTGTATTAGAAAGTACTTTAATGTCTATTGGGAAAAAAAACTACTGGATCCCAATTATTTATTACATTGACAAATATCTGATATACATTTTAAAACTTTTGGATGTGTAACACAGAAACAATGCCAATTGAATCAAATAGGTAAAATCAGTCGAAAACATTAAAATCATTGCTAACAAAAAAGTACTTCCTCCAGCTTTTCAGAACTTCAAGGTGAAAACTTGAAGTAGCGTGACTTCATTATTGATGTCAGTTTTTGTGCTTGGTTATTTATCCTCTCCGCTTGGGCTACCGTATCGGATGACAGCACAGGTGAGTCCCAAAGAGAAAGCGCCTCTCTCTTTCTCAGGACGGCTCCGCTTTTAATATGCAACATCTGTGCAGAGTTTACGTTCCAAAATGGCTGCTCCTTGGAGGGCATCAATGGAGTCTGCTCAGATTTGGTCAGCTGCGCTTGTTACTGCAGGAGTCTACGGATGTTAGCAGTCGCAATGTCATTTTGTCCTTAGCCGCAATGGCTGGTGGATAACCGTCATTAGGAGAGTGCCTAAGAAAAAGAGAGAATTCTGAGTATCTTTCTCACACAGACGTGGGATATTTAGTCTGCCACGTGCCATGCTGATACCTACCTTACACTTACAGTACACCTCGGTGTGCAGAGGACTAAAACAACTACATTTACTCTGTCCTACACATTCTGTGTTTCTGAGGAGCTGTAGAATGGCCCAAATGGCTACTGTTCCCGACTGCTGTTTGGAGCGACGCAGATGATTGGACCATGCCAATGTGCTCATTGCCCCCTCTGGTGCACCTGTATCTCCAAGGGTAACTGGTCTCTCTCTCTCTCTCCCTCTCTCCCTCCCTCTCTCCCTCTCTCTCAAGCGCACGTGCACACACACACACACACACACACACTTACACACTCACACACACACACACTCTCAAACACACACACACACTCACACACACAAACACACACACACACTCACACACTCACACACACAAACACACACACACACACACTCACACACACACACACACACACACACACACACACACACACACTCAAACACACACACACACACACACACACACACACAC
>JAOVYW010000007.1:6774924-6795992 GCA_025775045.1 Hiodon tergisus | reverse complement strand
CGATAGCCCTTATAAATGGGAGATGCTGAGTACAGACTCTGGGTTTTGTCGCAGAGACGCGATAGCCCTTATAAATGGGAGATGCTGAGTACAGACTCTGGGTTTTGTCGCAGAGACGCGATAGCCCTTATAAATGAGGAGATGCTGAGTAAGGACTCTGGTTTCTTCATGCTGACCGGAGGGGAAATGCAAAAGAGTAGTCATGGCTCATTAGTAGTCCAAATGGTACATGTGCCCACAGGACCCTGTTGTGTCCTGCAAGCACACAGTAGTGCACACAATGTACCTGTCATGTATGTCTTCAAGCCTAGGTTCTTAAAACATGCTGGAGACAGACTGGTAACAACTGAATCTCCGCTGCAGCTACTGTAGTTAGTGGGGATTTTAATGTGCATGTGAGAAGTGCTATTTTCAACTCATGGGGCCCGTTGACAGTCAGTGTTATGGGCTTAACTGAGTATATGGCTCAAAAGAAGCACATTCTCAGCAGGCTATCTCAGCAACTATAAATCATTTTTTCTAACCTCCTGCAAGGTAGGAAATATCAAATATGGATTTAATAAAAACAGAAGAACCTGGTTTCTCAAGTGACCCATAAAATGTATCGCAGATTTGTTAACTGGCCGCAGTGGCATATTTTATGATGCAGTCAGAGTGGCAACTTGTACTTACATGTGGTATAGACAGGAGGTTGAGGTTTTAGACTGCTGTTCCAATGTGTTGCAGTAACGTTAATAAGGGACTTTGAGACGACACAGGAATGTTACCTTATGGCAATGTGGAGATGTAATTAGCATGGAACTTTTGCTGCAAATGCTTACATTTACCATATTAACCACAGAGTTCACACCTTAGCTAATCGCATGATATTATTGCTTTTACAAAGGGCATCATGGTATATAAAAACTAAAATCCTGTAACGACTTGCCTCTAAACCAGAGCGGTGACGGGGGGTGTTTTCAGGTCATAAGCGCGTCTTGAGAGTGCGTCTTTGGACTGCGCCGATACAATGATTGCAGAGCGCACAGGAGTAAATGTAGAATCTGTGCAGAAGGTTATTAAATGGGTTTCTGGGTTTGTTTAAGCGCGGCTGCGGATCCAGGCTTGGTTCTTGCTGACTCTCTGGGAGTCTTCCACTTGATTAAACCCTTAGACGGCCACACAGAAATATCCTCCAGCTTGTCATGTTTTCACAAGACGGCCAGCAGTAAATCTGGAGCTGCGGTGCGAGAGTGCGCTGCTTGCGATTTAAGGCAGCGCTAGCCGTATGTAGGAGAAAGGTATGTGCCTGTGTCTGTGTGTTGCACGCTCGCTCTCTGTTCATTAATAGCACGTCTCCATAGGATGACCTTGGGAGGCAGGTGCATGCTGTTCCTGGTGTGTTTGGCTGAATCAACACATTGACTGCAGTCGATTGCATGAATGGGGCTGGAGGACCCTAGATTGATTTTGGAGCGGTTGTGCTGCAATGAGGCAACTCGTAGGCTCTGCAGTGATGTGATGTTAGATGGCTATAGAGGCAGGTCTAGACTGCTGGAAAAGCCTCTGTCTTGTGCCAGCCAATGACCGTTTTCATTAGTTTGCGGTTGAGTTTCATACGAACATGGTATTGGTACACAATTCAGTACCAATGTGCTTCCATTGGAGATTTATATATATGTTTTGATGAGTAAGTCTTCCACTAATCTAATCTTTTCTTGTTTTAAATCTGATTTTTATTAGCACTGGATGAGATGGACACATAGGTAGTGAGCTCACATGATCAAGGATGCGTTATCATTAACACATCCTTACCGCAATTATATCATGTATGGTGCGATTTCACAATGTAGTCCAGAGACATTTGATCATATACTATGGTCAAAACCCTGCAAAACTGCAGGGAATTTCAAGGAATGGCATAATTGGGGAGCGTTTTTCTGACGCGATGGCTAGATGGGATCATCCTCAGCTTTGGTTCCGGTTTAATTGGAGTTGCAACAAAGGAATGTTTGTTACTGGCCCTAGAGGAGTAAGATGTTTTCACCCGTATGCCAGCCAGAGGCCCAAGAAATAGCAAGCTAATCTTTAGTCCTTTGGGAGGACGCGTGCGCAAGTACCCGTTGGGATCCCTCCAAACTATTTAAATAGGAGGTGCCCACTAATTGGGCACACAACTGTGCATTTCCACCAGAATCAACCTGGTATCCGGATGCTTTTGGGGATGCTGTTTACTTTTGCACATGGGTTTAGAATACGATCTACAATGTGTTCCGTAATGTAATCATGGAATATCCTTTAATGATGTGATCTGGTACCTAAAGCAAAGCTTTTACTTGAGAGGAAACCCTTATAGGAGCAATCCAGCCAAACAAAGAAAATGAAAATAAAAACCTCTCATATTGAGCATAATGATGCCAAAGACGGCATCTTTTAATCAAGCATTATTCAAGCTAAGTGAATATATATTTAACTTCTGTAGGATTTAGAAATTAGCTTCCTCTTAGACAGTATTTTAACTTTAATATTTCGGAAGCTTATTATGCTAATGGTGTTATTTCACAGGAAATGTGGTCATGATGGCATGCGGTAGATTGCGCTGGGTTTGACCTGTACACGTCATACACAATGGCCAGCGTCTAGTACACTCCCGATGGACAGACCTAACACCAAGGTCCCCCTAGTGCAACAGCCCTACACTCTCACCGTAACCTGTGCTGACCTCTGACACTTCTGTGGAAGAGGGACATGATGGATGTGCACACCTGTCTGTCACCCTGCTGCCGGGCGATTCCATCATAATTGGGCTGTTTGGTTAATGGGTGCTTCTGAACCAAAGAGAAAGCTGTGGATGGTATGTTCTGCACAGGTTTAATAAAAAGCTGCGGTGCAGGTCGATCTGTATTACTGCTGAGTCCAGGATTTACCACAGCGTTTACACATCGGCCGTGTAGATTGAATCGGACGGCTTGCCCTCTGGTTATTTGTATATTTAACTGAATGCTACTCTGACCATTCCCTGTAGAGAGCCAGGCTGTGCCGTGTGTAAACCTGAATGACTGCAGAGTACGTCTCCCGAGGCTTTCTGAATACCGGAATTTTACAGCTCAGTGTCATCCAACGTTATTCAACTGGGCTTCTCACGTTTCAGCCAGCAGGAATCAAAGCAAGTTAGTTTTTAAAAAAAAATGTTTTATTCCCCCCCATGTATTCTGGGAAAGAAATTAAAGTCCTTTGTAGTGTGCTTTTGAAAATGGGGAGGGGGGGGGGGAAGTCAAATTTGGCCTCAGCGAGCATTAGATTGATACAGTGAACAAATGGGACAGTAATGACTATTGACCAGTCAGGCGTGAAAGCCATAGGAAGCCTCAGCAGGGCTCTGTCTTTCCAGCTTTACCTCCCATTTTCCAGCCTCTCCGGTTCCTCCGTCTGTGGCACGTCTCCTCCGCTGGTGACTGCATCCGCAGTTTGCTGGGTTTGACGTGAAGGCCCCGGGCCTGGGCCTGCACTTGCGATGCCAGTCGAGCCGCAGGGCTGAGGATGGGTGCACATCTGGTGCCACGGCGACCCGAGCAGGATGCAGCGTCCTCACACAGTAAAATGCACAGCGTTATTTCTACAAACAGTGCCAAGGGTTTGGACTGAAAGCACTGTTAACCCACCGGTTATCTCTTTACTTTGTAAAAATAAATTAATAATGATAAATAAAATACGGCTTATCAGAGTGGTACTTCCTCCTGGCTATGCGTGGCCTCTGGAAATGCCACTTCTCAACAAACTTCACTCTGATTCAGCTGTGCAGTTTCCACGCTCCCCGTTTCCTAAAAATTGCTCCAAGTGCCTGCATTGGGATCTGAATAAGTCAGCACCTCAGTTTCTTACCTTCAGCATCATTTGGATCTAGTGCATGGAACACCTGTGCGAAAAGTTTTACTCGTCCCCTGATAAAGGTAACGGAGTAGACCACTAGGACCTTCTGTCTGCCAGGGTGACTTTTGGAACGTGCCTGCGCTCTGAGAACATCTCAACTTATCTCTCCTTTTTTTTGTTTTTCAGGGTCGTTTGCCGCCGCCGCTCTTTAAAATGACTGTCTGATTATGGCTTCTGATGTATTTTCTCTATGTCCGTATCTGACATCTGTTTGAGGTGCGGAATCTGTCCTTTGAAGCTTTGCCATTAGCTGAACAGTTGGCTGAACCCCAGGTTGTGTAATGAGACTCTCTCCTCTGACAAGCAGCTAGATCTGTCCCCCTTTTCTCCCCCTGGATTAAAAACTCTACCCGCCGTTGTGTGCAAGTTATTTCTTTCTTTAGATTTAGCTAATGTTGCTTAGTTCAATCGTGGTATCTTTAGACCTTGTGTTTCATGCTGTTATTTAAAAAGGTCTTGCCTTTGCAATGTAAATCGCACTGGATTAGGCGGTCAACCAAAGTAATTGATAAAACGCCTACAGTGCCCGTTCCTCTGAGCTTTACTCCCTCGTGGTGAATCCACTAAAGCAGGGTTGGTACAGCCCAGTGTTGTTCAGATGACGGTGTTATTTTGTTACAGCAGTTAAACCCCTCCCAGGCTGTCAGGAGCTTATTGTACTCCATACTCAGGAAATCAGTTCACTGAAGCAAAGCATTTCCCCTCTAAAATCTGTCGTTCACGGTATAGTAACCTTCATGTGCGATCCCCACAATGCGTAGTTTCTTATCAGCTGGGTTTTAAAGTTAATGAACATTTAATTTGATGGACCTGCCACGTCTTAGGCTCCCCTTGGAGAACTGCTTTGTGGAATGTAATCTCACACAAAGTTCTGTCATTTTGTAAAATCATTCCCTGATTGGTGTAATAAATGCCTACCCTGCTGTGAAAGCATTGTGGCTGGAAATTGCACTTGGGACCCTACATTGTTTATTACAGACCTTGTTTGGAGTTACACTGGAGGTTTTCAGCTTTTGAATTAATTCTCTGTCAAGATAATTTGACTTTTGTAGACTAAAATCAGTGTTCTGAGCATGAACAATTGTCTATTCAGCAAGTGCTCCATTTCTGTCCTTAAAAAAAACGTATTTTGTTTATTTGTCATAGCACTGGGAAAATATTGCAAAATATTATTTAATACATTAATATATGCAATGTTGTTTCTAGTCAAATTAATCAAACCTGGAGATTTAAAAAAAAAATAGAACTTGACTAACTGGTCAGTCTAGTAATGTTCTCTTTCATGGTTTCGGGGGACTGCACCTGGTACTTTTCATCTTCATTTAGCAATGCAAGTAGGAGTATAAATGAGGGTATGTTTTGTTTGTCTATTAATTTATTTTTTAACTATTAATTTTGACTTTGCCACTGCCCCTTACTGTGTTACATTTGCATAATGTGCTTGAACCAATGACGTTTAACTTCAATTTTCCCTCTTGTTAAAATGCTTCGGACAGTACTAACATATTAGTCTGTTCATGGATAGTCTATGTAGATAAGTTTATTCTAAGCAAATTAAAAATGACTTCCCACTGACTAATGTGACTGCTACATATTTGAGATTATAGAGTCCATTGTGCCATTATAAATTCTGAACTTTTTCTTTTTCTTTAAAGGTTAGAATATACATTTTTCGCACTGGGATTGTCCTGGCTGCAGCTAACTGTGCTGCCAGGCAGTACATCATCTTCCTTACTCTTCATTTTTTTAAAGCTAGATCCTGAGGTCCTAGGAAACAGTGGAATTGTTTAATAATGGACTGCTCTTTCTTTAACCCGTATTCAATCAGCTGTCTAGTTCAGTGCCAATAAAGCCATTTCACATTTTTGACTTTCACTTTTAAAGTGAATCCCGCAGCCATCAAGTCAGCCAAATCTAAATCAGTATAATGGTAAAAGGTTTAATAGTGGTTTCATCCTGGACTTGAGTGGTGAGTTTTCTTTAATTTGGCAGGAAACTGACTTCGGTCACCTTTGCCTTCTGCAGGTATATACACTGGTGCCTCACACACCATCCGCCAAGATGGTGGCCCTTTCGCTGAAGATCTGCGTCCGCCAGTGCAACGTTGTGAAAACGATGCAGTTTGAACCATCCACCGCAGTGTACGACGCCTGCAGGATCATCAGAGAGAGGGTCCCCGAGGCCCAGACTGGACAAGGTCAGTTCCCTTCTGGGAGAAGAGGAAGACCCTAAACGCCTTGAGGATGGCAACCCATCAGCGGAATTTCTATTCAACCTAATTCCTGTAGTTCATAGTATATAATACAAACAAGTCAGAAATTCCGATCTTTGTGCTTATAAAATGTAATGCGTGCTCCACACATTTTGTGCTGTACCTGTTTAAAGCTGAACGTGACGGTTGCTTCAGCATGTTCTCCCAGTTTGGAAGACTCGACTGCAGTTGATCTTGAATTCTTCCTCAAAGTGCTTCTGCTGGTCAGTCCGAAGAAAGACGACTCATTTCACCAGAGTACAGTGATCTGCCTGAGCAAAGTTGGCAAGAAAAGCACTGAAGCCAAACATTTGAAGTAACCCGTCTTGTGAAACTCATAACCTCTGCTGTCCCTTTCATTCTCAGATGTTTGAGCTGACTGAAGTGCTCCTCTGTGCTTTGTACATTTATTAGATTTTCAACCAGATTTTTATCAATCACATGCAGTGAAGGAACCGCAGCTGCTTCTCCAAGATGAAATCAAATTCCTTCTGTACAGGAATGTCAAGAAATGTGAAACGGGTTCCTTCCCTTTCAAAGGGGATGGCAATTCCTTTTATGAATGTCTTTTCATGAATTAATAGACATATTAATCAGGAGTACATGTATCAGAATACATATATATGAATGCATTTATCCATTTAATATGCATATAAAATCTTCTGTAAAAACAAATCTTGAAGACGGTCGTGACTTGACAGTACCTAAAACAGTACTTGAAACGATAGCGTCTCCTGAAATTATAAAAAAAAGAAAAGAAATGATCTGGATGCCAATTTCTCAATATTTCCCCGCAGTACTGACCAATAGTATGTTTCTGTTACAGCCTCTGATTATGGCCTGTTCCTCTCTGACGATGACCCCAGAAAGGGAATCTGGCTGGAATCGGGGAGGACTCTGGATTATTATATGCTTCGGAATGGGGTAAAGCCTAAAGTCTTAGTCTTAACATTTGACTTAAGGGATAGCGGTATAGGTTTAATAAGGGTGTCGTGTGATTTTAATTCTGTGTGGTGACACTAGGCCTGTGCTCTTGTGTAAATGTATTATCAAAACTCCTGACCCCTTTCATCACAGGATGTTCTGGAGTACAAGAAGAAACAAAGACCCCAGAAGATCAAAATGCTGGATGGTGCAATAAAGACTATTATGGTGGATGACTCCAAGACTGTGGGAGAGCTTCTTGTAACCATATGCAGTAGAATAGGTGTGTCTGTCCCGCTGTTTTTACGTTGTAGTTCAGTTATGCTGCAGTCTGGGGCGGGGGCAGCTGCCAACTGCAAATGTTTACAGAAACTTTTTCTTCTTAATCTACTGAAATTCTGTTTCATCTTCATAGTCAAGACTAGCCAAGCA
Source organism: Hiodon tergisus (assembly GCA_025775045.1). Classification (NCBI taxonomy): domain Eukaryota; kingdom Metazoa; phylum Chordata; class Actinopteri; order Hiodontiformes; family Hiodontidae; genus Hiodon; species Hiodon tergisus. Next base: position 6,788,476 of record JAOVYW010000007.1, on the reverse strand, counting down.
ATTGCACTTCTGAATTAGGACAACTACTTCAGTTGATACCATCACTCAGTCGAATAGAGGTTTAAAAGCCATTCTCTAATTGTGCTGAAGCCACACACTCCTTTCCTCTCAACTACAAGGCGTTATCAGAGTCATGGATTTCACTTACCCTGGCATGAGCTCAGGAGAAATTGGGCGAGAGAATTTTGCCTGGTGGATTTGTTTGTAGTCCAGATTGTTTAGATATATCTGTTTGGTTCATCTTCACTTAACCCCCCCCTTTAGCTTCTGGCGGCTTTCCGCTGTCGGCCAGGCAGCACGGCTAGGCAGCAAGATGGAGCTTTTGTGATGCGTAGCAGAGATGTGGTACTCCAACTCCTCCATCTCTGAGTTTTCTCATCCCACCTTTCAGGAATCACCAACTACGAGGAGTACTCCCTCATCCAGGAGCTTCCAGAGGAGAAGAGAGAGGATGGGACGGGAACCCTGAAGAAGGACAGGACTCTACTGAGAGATGAAAGGAAAATGGAGAAGTTGAAAGCCAAACTTCACACAGACGATGACTGTGAGTTGGGGCTAGACTGTTGATTTAATTTATTTATCCAAGTGAATTGCAGAAGGAGAGTACAGTGTCCAAGCGCATCTACACAGGAAGTTGACAAACTGCTATTGGGTTACATCAGAAGCGATAAAATTATTCCAAATATTTAATCCTTTTAATTTACAGTCTTCTACTCTTTCTCAAAGCACTGAAGAGGCTTAAGTTATTTGTGAAGAGTGGTCATGCATTAGCCTAGTAGCTTCACTATGCGTGACCACTGCCCCTCCAGGTAGATGTGCACAGAATGAACGGTCTTAAACCCCAATTCACAAACGAGCCTGATACCTCACAGTATGTTCACAAGTGGTATAATTGGACATAGCTGACATTTGAACTCCCAATGGCTAAGTTAACCGGCATATATAAGCAACGCAATCGTTCAAATTATTCAGTAATGTTAACTCTTATCTGATCCCTGGTGGATACATAACTGATAGTTTTTCATATAAAAATATGAATGCAGGTAACCTTTTATCTGTCTATATAGCCCAGTTATTGTTTTTCCATTGCTCACAGTTTACCAGTACTTAATTGGAAAGCCATCACCCGAGCCCTGTAGTCGGACTGCGAGTAACGGACTTTCCCCCCTCCCCCAGTGAACTGGCTGGACCACAGCCGCACCTTCCGGGAGCAGGGGGTGGACGAGAATGAGACCTTGCTGCTCCGCCGCAAGTTCTTCTACTCGGACCAGAACGTGGATTCCCGGGACCCCGTTCAGCTCAACCTGCTCTACGTACAGGTCAGAGTCTCACCCGGCACACTGCCCAGTGGCGTGCTCGCTAACGACGGCCTTTTAAGTACAGTGTCAGGAGCTCCTCTGTTTCCTTTATGGTAGGCCTTTAGTAGCTTGTGTGTAAAGGTTTTTTTCTTTTTCTTTTTCCTTCTCAGATATTTAATTGCTGTTTTGTCTGTAAGGAAGTTATACAATAATCACAAGACATTAAAAGGCTAAGAACCTTTTTTCCTTGTTTTCTTTAGTGTTAAATTAATGAGCTATTTAAGATAACGGGCAGTTTGTAGAGATTTATTGATCTCTGTACAGGGAACGGATTTGTCAATCTAGTGCTGTTTTCATTTGTTCTTTGAGGGAATTCCCACTGTTGAAACGTTAAATACACTTAATGTAGGAGTTCAGTGTCTGAGTAAACACTAAGAAATGAGTGAGATACCTGGGCTTTGGGGATCGCTGTGAATGTCGACATTTTGGCACCTATAAGATGCTGAAGAAAAAAACCCTAAATGTTTTGTAAGCTATAACTAAACTTTCCTCAGGAATTTAATTGAAACCAACTACCAGATAAATAAACTGTACTGTGCATCGTAGCAAGCATGCAAATTGGCAACGGGGCTAGAAACTATTCCAGCAAACCCCACAGCAGATGTTCCCACTGAATGCTGGGAGAGGCGACGTGGGAGGTGTGTCCTTTCGATGCCCCTCCCCCCTGTAGTGCCACATATGCCACTGGTGGTTTTTGTGTAGTTTTTTTTTACCCCGTTTTCTAAAAGGGCTTAGCACTGTTCCTCCAGGCTGAGCAGGCCCGTTCGGTTCTGCGTGACACTGGCAATTAGCATCGAGCGGATAAACGTATTAGCGGTCTTCTGCCTCACCCAAGGTACTTCAGTCAGTGTATGCCTCCCATGACCTGGCCCTGCCCTCGGTACAGTGTTGAACAGTAGGCCTCTTCTTCATTACCAGACAATTGCCGTTTACATGCTGGATGTGAATGTTGGCCATCTCTCTCCGAATTGGGAGTACAAGTAAAGTCATTGAATGTGGGCTGGCGACACTCTTAATAGGTTCATGGGTGCAAATTATTATATAAAAATGTCTGAAATTTCAGGATCAGAGCAGAGGGCGCATGTTGTAGTATTTGAAAGAATCAGGCAGCCTTTAAAGATACTGGAGCAGGCGTTTAGATGATGTACATTAGAAAGTGCTGCTCGGTCCCGGTTTTGTTATCTGTCACTCCTCCGTGATCAGTGCAGATTCAGTCATGCCGCCTGCTCTCTAATCCTGATGCCGTTTTAATCCTCCCCCTAACAGAGAGGGTGAGCGTCTTGAGCTCTAGAGGAGGAATGACATAACGCCCAGATGTGTTGAACAGTTCCCTGGGGTGCCCTGTCAAGCCTGTTATGGCTTCTGTCTCCTCTGACCTCCCGGCTGCCTCCTCTAGGGACGGGCGCCACTTTACTTCATGGCCCTCTGATGGAAATGGCTGTCTGCGACAGCAAGGGCACATAGGGCTCGTTTCAATTAGCATTCTATTAAAACCAAGCTGACTTTATTGTGCTGCCTCTGAATACTGAGGTATGACGTATAAAACAAGTGTGAAGTAATTCCACACACCGATGCATTTTTCCTTAGAGCTGTGCATGCATGTGCATTTCTCAAAAAGTCCCCGGGGAAAATAAAACTTTATCCTTACATTTTTATATCTGGATAACAGGATGGTTTTTAACGGAAAACAAAAACACTTAACACACCTGCCCCTGCTCCTTACCCCCTAACGGCACGTATTTTGAACAGTGGTTTATGGGTTTGATCTGCTGTTCAACGCCGGGGTGGACAACGCGGACGCCAATGCTGGAGATGTCAGTTGGCTTTTGCTGAGCCTTTGATTTCCTGGAGCGCCTTTTGCAAAGATTCCCTACCCAGGTTGCAGTATTGGGTTCAATGATGAACAGGTATTGGGCAGAGCGCAGATTGGCAGCCCCTGTGGCCTATAGCAACAGAGACCGCCCCCTACTCCGTTCTCAATGTGCCTTTCTCTCAGGCCCGAGATGACATCCTGAACGGTTCCCACCCGGTGTCCTTTGATAAAGCCTGTGAGTTCGGTGGAATTCAGGCTCAGATCCAGTTTGGACCACACGTGGAACACAAACACAAAGCTGGATTTCTGGAGTAAGCCCTTGTCATATCTGATTGGCATTTCATCTATTATCTAATTGTATTCGTTTTCCATGAATTATGCCATTCTATTACATGAAAATACGTTGTTTCTGAATTCAAGTGGAAAAATCTTTTGGAAATCTAGTTGTTATCCGAATGTTTATAATGTAAATCTTTCCCTTTTTGTTTTTTTTTAGCCTGAAGGAGTTTTTGCCTAAAGAATATATCAAACAGAGGGGGGCTGAAAAGAAAATCTTTCAGGTACAGTTATTATTAATTCATGAAATTTGACAAATTTAGTCTCAAATGTTTATAGCTAGTTTTGACCTATAGAGGTGAAGTACCATTTTTTTAAAGGCTGCTGCTGTGATTCATCTGGTGTTCAAACATAAGTTAGTCAGATCCAGAATCTTTCTGTAAGATGTACACTGCTTTGTGAGTTCTTAGTAAAGCCAACCTTAGTAAAACCAGTTATCTTGTATACATTATCAAAACAGTGCCTTAATTTCCCAGTGAATGTTCTAAAGTTGACCTTAAAGATTGAACTCTTGCGACCCCACAGGAACACAAAAACTGCGGCGAAATGACAGAGATAGAGGCCAAAGTGAAGTATGTGAAACTGGCGAGGTCGCTCAGAACGTACGGCGTGTCCTTCTTTCTGGTGAAGGTAAGCCGTGAGGATGAACACAGAAATGGAGCAGCCCAACTGTGTATTATTACTCAACGGTAGTCCTAAAATGGCTCATGGACAGTTTGCGCAGGGCTGTATCATTCCTGAGGAATTTGGGCTTTTTGTGTGACCACAAAAAAAACAGTTCCACCTGAGGAGCAGGCTTTGCGGGTTGCCAGATGTTTTTTTAAAAAATAGTTCATCCGGCTTGTCCTTAAGGTTTACTTTTGGTTGAGAAGAACCATTTTAATACTCCTCATACTAACCAAAAACAAAGTATGAATAGGAAACAGTTTCTAGTGAATGGTGTTGCAGATTTCGCTACAAACACTTAATTTAGAATTTAAATAAATATACATAATTTAAGACACCGGTTAAGGATTTCACATAGATCAAAGTGTCTTCCCACTTTGTCGAAATTACAATAATATATGCTTTTAATTACTCCTGAAGGTAGCCCCCCTCCAAGTAGTATAGTGCAATATTTTTGTCTGAAAGCTTTTCCAACATTAAAATTGTTAGGAAACTGGCCTTTTACTAAGATGCTTCTAATAGTTTTCCTAAGACGAAAAATTCTTCAGATATAAAACTTTTACTTATTTTTGCTTATCTTGGCATCTTTCGAGCCTTGTAATCTATGTAGCGACGACAGCTTGAAGCCGTAAAAAAGGTATTTTGATTTCGCCCTTCCCCAACTCTTAGTTCCGTTCTTGTTCAGTATTCTTGGGAGGCAGCCAGTTGTGGGTTTGTGTTTGGTAGTGAAGGATAATGATTTTTCACAGGGAAGGGAACGGCTCACTTGCAGTGGCGAAGCTTGGCTTGTTGGTGAGGTTCCCCCGGCTACAGCACCTGTAGAGGAATGACAGTTCCTCCAGCTGTAATACGATAGGCCGAAGGAAAGCCTTCATGGTCACCTAGCAACTGTATTACACCCCACAGGGCATAACGATACTGAGCTTTGTGCTGCAACTCCTTAGCATGTGTCATGAATGAATGAATACGTGTGCAGAAACATTTTTCAAAGTTGATCAAAATAAGCATGTCTTATGAGGCACTTTAGAGTATGGGAAAGTTCGGTGTTCATATTTTCAAAATGTATCTTATTTCAGGAAAAAATGAAAAGCAAGAATAAGCTAGTCCCTCGATTACTGGGCATTACCAAAGAGTCGGTCATGCGCGTGGAGGAGAAGACCAAAGATGTGGTGCAGGAGTGGCCCCTGACCACAGTGAAGAGATGGGCTGCCTCCCCCAAGAGCTTCACCCTGGTACGGCCTGGCTCCACCACCTGTAAAGAACCAGCAGCCCGTGTCCAACACTTTTCATTATTCATTATAGCTCAACCTGCAGTCGCTGATGGTCCATAAGTCACTCTACCCAGCAATTGTGTTTGCTTGTAATTTCTAAATAAGGTGTTCTTTGAGTCGCGTGATCCCGTAAATTTATGAAATGTAGTTGGTGTACTTGTAGTGTTGTATATGATTCATTCACATGTATCTGTACCTTCTGTAGTTACTTTGTCCAGTTATTGGCACTAAATTAGTTTTAGTCACCTGGTACAAATAGCTGCCATTGTTTGTGTTGATTTTCCAATTTCAAAGCTTGAAGGTACTGACGGATACAGACACAGAACTATTAGAATTGTCCTTGATACCCCTCATTCCATTAGTTTTGTCTATGCACTCAATACTTTATACTGGCACTTTACGAATGTTATATAAAAAGCTATATATATATAGAAATGGGTATGAATGCTGAATATTTTATTACTAGATGCAATTAGTTTCCCAGTCGGTTGTTTAAAAACTATATTTGATGTCGTCTCTCAGGTGTGAATATGGCCGCTTTTGTTGAGCACCTATTGTAATTAGGCTGTCTAAATTGAATTTGCCGTAGACCTCCTGTCAAAGGTTTAAGTCAGACCTTCAGAGTGCAGCGTTGGCGTTAGCCATGAGCCTTGGATCCGCTGAAATAATTTTGCAACTCCAATGGCACAATCGGGAACTGGTAGCTGGAGCTTTTCAGAGCCTAAAGAACGTGTTAATAATTTGCCTTTGCATGTTTGTATTGCTGATCATTTTGCGTTTTTTCTGTATCAAGTGCAATGATTTGGTTCCTTGAGACTTCCCCATTGGACATGCTAGTGAAGGGGATTGTATAGAAAAAGCGAGAGTTGCCTGACTGCTCCTGGATGTATTTATTGTGAATACACAACTATTTCTGAAGTCATTTCTTGGAAAACTGCAGGATTTTGGGGAGTACCAGGAAAGCTACTACTCTGTGCAGACGACAGAAGGAGAACAGATCTCGCAGCTTATTGCAGGCTATATTGACATCATCCTCAAAAAGGCAAGTTTCCTGCTGGACGACGGTGAACCATTTGTACAGGACCAGTACCTAATAACCAACTAATGACCAATAACATTATCAACTTATATTTTGAGTGAATGATATTCAATAGTTCTAAGCAACCGTGCGCAGTAAGTTTGGCTGACACTTATCCATGTATCTATATAATTAATTAAAGCACTGTATATTATATGGAATGTTATTCAAGCCATGTCTTTATGTCGACATAAATGTCACTGTGCATTCCTAATCTCATTTCCTTTCCGCACAACAGAAGCAAAGTAAGGACCGTTTCGGCTTAGAAGGTGATGAAGAATCCACGATGTTGGAGGAATCTGTCTCCCCAAAGAAGTATGGGCGTTTACCTGTTTGTATGCTAACCATCGTTAATGACCAGAGAGCATTGCTTTTCTGTTCTTCATCACAAATAATTTTTTATTACGATTGAGTGCATCTTAATAAGGAGCTAGTTTCTCGTCTGGTTTTTCACTCAACTGCATTTCTGTGTGTGCCGAATTATGCCCTTGAAAGAATTGCAGAGGAAGTAGAAATAGTGGAAATCAAAACCTTTTACCTTGACATCTTTAATCACACATTTGTATGAGCCAATACATCTGGAAGTCGTGATCATTATATGACAATCTGTTTCCTAGGACAGATTGGCATTGCTTTTCTGAGTGCGTTTTTGGCTAATTACCGTGTCTTTATCGGTCCTTAAACACTGAGCCCAAGGCTAGACACCGTTGTAATTACTGCATGAACAAATTTCCAATCACCAGGAAAACTCGATCCAAAAAAAATAAAAAGACCTATCCCTGGGAGCCAACGGTGTGCAGGCTTTTGATTGGGGAATTTCAGTTTCAGTCTATGGATTGATTCTGCCATTGGTCAGCCCAGCAGCCAGACTGGCTGTATAGAACACTTCCTCCTGTCACAATTGAGGATATCTGCTAGATGGCTGTAACAGACCTGCTGTTTATGTAGCACGTTTAACATGAGCCTTTAGGCCCGGGTGAAAATTGATAAAACAGCCTCTCTCGGTTAACTCGGGAAAGTGAATGTGATTTTTATACCATTCCTGATATTATAACCCTTGAGTGCGATAAGCACCGGTGCAGTGTTGTCCACGTAAGTCGCAGGGAGTTGATGTAGTGGCAATGATCCGCTGAGCTGGTTTTATTCCGTTTATGCCGTGGAGGGTGTGAAGTGAGTAATCTCCTGGAGAGGCCTCCTCTCTCCCCAGGTCCACCATCCTGCAGCAGCAGTTCAACCGCGTAGGCCGCGTGGAGCACGGCTCGGTGGCATTGCCCGCGGTCATGCGCTCCGGCTCCGTGGGGCCGGAGTCGTTCAACATGGGCACCATGCCCTCCGCCCAGCAGCAGGTGACCACGGGCCAGATGCACCGAGGACACATGCCCCCGCTGGTGAGCATTCGCGGTCACGCCCACGCCGCGTCACTGAGACAGCTGTGTTTATGCGAGAGAGCTCTCCACTCTTAACTTCGGCTGTGAGTTACACAGTTATCGGCGTGACTCATTCTTACCAGGATGTTGTGGGCAACGCGTTCAGTGGGGGGTGGGAGTTGTGGTGGCGGCGTGCTGAATTTAAAAAAAAAGGGAAAGCACTGACTGCTGTCTGAGTGAGCCTGTCCTCCTGTGGGTGTGTCGCTCCAGAGCTCCGCACAGCAGGCTCTGATGGGCACCATCAATACCAGCATGCAGGCTGTTCAGCAGGCTCAGGTGGACCTTGGTGAGGTGGACAACCTTCCTCCTCTGGGACAGGACATGGTGAGTGAAGAGAGCGTCTCTTATCGCAGTTAAGCCACGTCACGCGTGCCTGGATTGAATCAATTCTTGGCCAACTCTTTCAATGGGTTAACTGCAGTGTTAATAGGTTAACACCTGGAGTACTGTAGTAACCACGGTATTAAAGCGCAAAGGTGGTGATGAAGCATTATGACTAACAGACAACTCCCTTCGCTTAGAGAATAACATTAGTTTTTTACCCCTATGGAGTGGTTAAGGTCATAAATAATATATATTAGTGCAGTTATAACAAATCCCTTTTAACTTTCTTTTCTTTCTTTTTTTCTCCTCGTCCCTGAATGACATTTGATTTGACTCCTCTCTGTCTCTCCCCGGGTAGGCATCCAGGGTTTGGATCCAGAACAAAGTGGATGAGTCCAAACACGAAATACACTCCCAGGTGGACGCCATCACCGCTGGAACTGCGTCCGTCGTCAACCTCACTGCCGGTGGGCTCCATCGCGCCAATGTCGAGCGGCTGATTTAGGCCCCGGGGTCTTTCAGCTTTAATCGGCCCATTCTCTGACTGCCTTGTGTGGTGTCGTGTGTAAATGAATCAGTCTTCAGTCACGTGCTTGAGAGCACGGCGTATCCATCTCACGTCTTCGAGCAGAAACTTCTTTCCCAACCTGCTCTGGTTTTTGGTGAAGGCGTTGAGAGATGAGTGAGCGTTTCGGTGTGGCACAGTAGCGGCTGACCTCCGCGTCTTCCTCCAGGCGACCCCACGGACACCGACTACACGGCGGTGGGCTGCGCCATCACCACCATCTCCTCCAACCTGACGGAAATGTCCAAGGGGGTGAAGCTGCTGGCGGCCTTCATGGAGGACGAGGTCGGCAGTGGGCAGGACCTCATGCGCGCCGCCAGGACCCTGGCGGGGGCCGTGTCCGACCTGCTGAAGGCCGTGGAGCCTGCGTCTGGGGAGGTAAGATACAATTGGGTGATTTTGTTCTACGTAAATTTTTTTTAATGAATTGAAATGTATTTGTTTTGCTACCCTGGGAAACAGGTATCATTTCAGGGAAGGAACTGACCAGAAACGTATAGATTTCAGGGTGAAAAAGCCCGCTCTTGCGTCCTTAAGAAAGGTGGATTGCTCCAGTCAATATCTAGCTGAGTGCAGTGTAAAATGATACGGCTTTGGAAATCTTTTTAGATAAGAGCATCTATTAATACAATGCTAATAATGACTAAACCGTATACATGTCACTGATACTTTGATTTAAATTGGGGTTGTTGGTTGGCTGTATTCTAAATTTACCACTAAATGAGAATGAAGCCCTGTTGCGTTAACGTTGGGGCCAGCCCTGGTGCTATAACTCTGATGTGCTCTCACCCTACAGCCCCGACAGACTGTGCTGACCGCAGCAGGCAGTATAGGTCAGGCCAGTGGGGACCTGCTACGTCAAATCGGGGAGAGTGAGACTGACGAGCGCTTCCAGGTACGTGTCTGTGCCTTCCTGTCACTCCCAGTCTCTTTCTTCATTTTACTGATCTCAAGAAGAGGGGGCGGGGGGGGGGGAATGTAGGAATTTGGCAATATCTACTGCATTTACACAAGATTTGCAGTGGGATTAAGACTATTCAATATCCGCTTGCGAATCTGCACCCAGCGCAATGCTAATCCCCCTGTGGTGAACGCGTTGCAGGATGTTCTAATGAACCTGGCCAAAGCCGTCGCCAACGCCGCCGCCATGCTGGTCCTCAAGGCCAAGAACGTGGCACAGGTGGCCGAGGACACCGTGCTGCAGAACAGGGTCATCGCAGCTGCCACCCAGTGTGCCCTGTCCACCTCTCAGCTCGTTGCCTGTGCCAAGGTACGCTCCCGCTCGCCCTCACCTCAAGAGAAAAAAGATCTACCCTGTATTTCACTCACCCGTAGTCAGCAACAATCTTGCCATAGGTTTTGACTTGTACGTGAAAAGCATTCTGTGATTTTTTTTTTTTTAAAGCAGGAAGTGGTTGTTGCGGTGGTGGGGCGGGGGGATAAGTTGATTTGTTTATAACGAGTGTGTCGCGTTTCCATCAAGCGTAATCGTGATTAAGTGTGCACGAACGTGGTATTTTTCTACACGCGTTTCACGTGTGCGCGCGTGTCAGCTTGTGAGCTGTGAGTGTCCCCACAGGTGGTCAGCCCAACCATCAGCTCCCCAGTGTGTCAGGAGCAACTGGTGGAGGCTGGGAAACTGGTGGACCGCTCGGTGGAGGGCTGCGTCAAGGCCTGCCAGTCTGCCACCGAAGACGGAGAGCTGCTGAAGCAGGTGGGCGCGGCGGCTAGCGTGGTGAGCCAGGCGCTCAACGAGCTGCTGCAGCACGTCCGGCACTACGCCAGCCGCGGGGAGCCCATCGGCCGCTACGACCAGGCCACTGACACCATCATGACCGTCACCGAGAGCATCTTCAGCTCCATGGGCGACGCCGGTGAGTGTTCACCGGGGTCAGGGGGGCGGCGGCCGTCGTCGCGTGTCTACCAATCCGTTGCCCAGAGTGACGGCGAGGAGTCGCAGGTTTGTCTGGGACCGCCCTGTGTCGTCTTTCAGACCCGCCGTTGAACCGTGGGAAATCTCGGTCTCCGCCTTCTTGGTAAATGATTAAATTGTTTTACATTTTTTAATATATTTACTGTTAAGATTTTCTTTTTTGGTAGAAATGTAGTAATGAGTTGATTTCACTGAGGTAAATCTTTACATAATGCGCGTTATTAAAGCCTGAAGTTTTTGTTTTGACATTGCTTCAGGTTTGAATGGTTTCCAGTCACCGCATTAGGTTGCTTAAACCAGCATTCTGCAAGATAATCTGGTTCCAATCATGTTTGATGAGGCATGCAGCTATTTATTTAATTTCATGTTTTAGTCCTACTAAATGTTTAAATTCGAGGAGCTTAATAATGTGAATGGTATAAATGCATTGAGTTTTTGTTAATTGAAAGATGTCAGCATTCTTCACGTTACCTGAGAAAAGAGATGGAAATGTGCCGGTCGCTACACTGAATAACAAACCCAAGTCTCACTGTCACAGTTTCTGACCTTCCGCCTACCGTCTGATGACAAGCACTGTCAATGGGGGTTGCTCTCCGGCAGTTAAACAGATAATTAATTATCAGTGAGAAGGTTGGGCCTGTGTTGCTGTTTCTAACGGTCAGGGTTACAGTGCTGTTACTCTGTCTCTCGATGTTGTGCAGGGGAAATGGTCCGTCAGGCCCGGGTCCTGGCCCAGGCCACCTCAGATTTGGTGAATGCCATGAGGTCCGACGCTGAAGCGGAGATCGATGTGGACAACTCCAAGAAGCTGCTCGCCGCGGCCAAACTGCTGGCGGATGCCACTGCCAGGATGGTAGAGGCTGCTAAGGTAAGGGAGATCAATGAGGACTGGTTATAAAAGGCTAGATCTGGGTCCGCTGAGGAACGCCAGTCAGAAGTACGGGCCGGAAGCGTGGAGCCGTCTGTTTTCTGCGAGAGCTGAAGGTGACCTTTTCGGCACGTGCTTTAGTGAAAACGGGCCCGGCTGTCCCCCGGAGAGGCGAGCGGCTCCGGCTCCCTGCAGCTGCCAGCTGTTTGACTCCTGCACTGCTGGGGGCTGTCTGAAACTTTAGTTCCGCCCTTCTGACCAGGGCTGCTGGACTGGTCGCATGCAATTCATTGTGTAGTGGGAGAAAGCGGTGAAAACCAAATTCCAGCCCGTCACAGATAAGAGGACAATAAATTCCTCCTACCTCCTATAGAATATACATTCTAATTTGTACCGTTTATGTTAGAATTTGTACGCCGTGTTTGTTGCAAGGTCCCCAGTTTGATCACTGTGATGCTTTTTCTGAAGCAGCTTTGGCTTAAGATCAGCTACGTTAATTGTGTGACTTAAATTAGTATTCTTAAGCACATCCCAGCAGAGCCGACAAACCTAAACCACTAAGAATTATTCATGTGAGATGTCCGCATGGCGAATGCAATGATGGCTGACGACTTGGAAGATGCTTCTGATCTGTAACGTATTAATCACAATACAGCTGCCTTTATCTGGGGGGGGGGGTTTCCGTGGTAACCGTCAAAAGAGCAGACAGCTGGCTGTTTTTTTTTACGCCTCTATGCATTTAGTGTACACCGCCAGAAAATAGTTTTAGTTAAGCTGTGACCAGCTCATGTCGTCTTGTGCTTGCCAGTCCGACTGACAGGCTGGATTGGTATCCCCTGTAGTACGGGACATCTGGTATTCAAGTGGATCGGTTTATTCATGGGAAATATAAAGTATGAATGAACTGATTAACATCAGTTTTTAATAGATTACCTCCTGTTATTCTACATATGGTGTTCAGTAAGAGTGATTTCCTGAAGCTTGAGCTTTGTAATGTTACCTTGCATTCGTGAGTTGTGTCTCTGGCATGTTATTTTGGTGACGTGATCGGGGGTACTCATGAACCCCTTATTCTTGGAATGATCAGATGGACCTGAAAGATAGAAAGCAGCACCTCTTGTCATGCGAAGCTTTCCTCCCGGAAGTGAAATCCGATGAGCTCTGCGTGCTGCAGTGCGCTAAGGGAAAATACGGTCCGTTTGACTGCTCTAGTGACTCTGAGGGCTGCACCTGATTGAGCCGTCATTGGCTTTGGGCAAGTTGTTAGCGACACTGTGTCAGATATGTATTATAATTAGTTTCTCTTGCAGCGGTAAGTGAAATGGATTCCCATTCTGCGCCTATTCTCTCTGGTTCATTAGAAGGGTTATATCACCAGCCAAAAAGCCTGCTGCCTATTCATTAAGAAAGTGGCCCCAGGCTTAGCCTATATCCGTTCTCCTAACAAATGAAAAATAAAAGGTAGAAGGTGGAGCCTCTTAACGCAATTGGTTTTCATGAGTCTGGTAGCAATGCAGGAACAGCTTAGGAGGATGTTCACTTTACTGATGCAAGTGTCTGACCAGAGGAGAAAGAGGAGACGGCCCAGTGAAGCAGACCAGGTTAGGGACACCGCATAGCGCGTGTTCCCCGTTACCAAGAAAAACCAGGATGTCGTTTGGGTAAAATCGTGCGTTTACGCGTTCTGATGGGTCTGCTCCGGTCTGGGCAGGGGGCGGCGGCGTACCCTGAGAACGAGGACCAGCAGCAGAGGCTGAGGGAGGCGGCAGAGGGACTTCGCGTGGCCACCAACGCCGCGGCTCAGAACGCCATCAAGAAGAAGCTGGTCAACCGGTTGGAGGTGAGCATGACCGTGACAACACCGCTGAGGATCCCGGCCAGAAATGAGCAACCTGACATCTCAATTAGCGTTG
>JAOVYW010000007.1:6710520-6739964 GCA_025775045.1 Hiodon tergisus | reverse complement strand
GTGTGTGTGTGTGTGAGTGTGAGGTGAGTGTGTGGGTGAGTGCTCCCTCCTGACTGACCCGTCTCCCTCCGTGTGTGTGTGAGTGTGTGTGTGTGTGTGTGTGTGTGTGAGTGTGAGGTGAGTGTGTGGGTGAGCGCTCCCTCCTGACTGACCCGTCTCCCTCCGTGTCTGATGGTGAGTTTGAGTGTGTGTGTGTGTGTGAGTGTGTGTGTGTGTGTGTATGAGTGTGTGTGTGTGTGTGTGTGAGTGTGAGGTGAGTGTGTGGGTGAGTGCTCCCTCCTGACTGACCCGTCTCCCTCTGTGTGTGATGGTGAGTTTGAGTGTGTGTGTGTGTGTGTATGAGTGTGTGTGTGTGTGTGTGTGTGTGTGTGTGAGTGTGAGGTGAGTGTGTGGGTGAGTGCTCCCTCCTGACTGACCCGTCTCCCTCCGTGTGTGATGGTGAGTTTGAGATCAGACAGCTGCGTGCTCACCTGGCGCAGCAGGACCTGGACCTCTCAGCTGAGCGCATGGCAGCCATGCAGATGCACCACCATGTGTGGGGGAAACAGAGCAGCAGCTACCAGGTGGTGGAGGGTTCGGCCCCCGGGGAGTCAGACGACGAGGGCCATGGTAACATCGGGGAGGCCCGGCCCCCTGCGGGTGAGAATAACTCTACCAGATTCACCCCTGCACACATTTTATGTTTCTATGAAACTAAGATCATTTCTTTTTTTGTCATAATTTTTTTTAAAGCTGGATGACACATCGAGATGCTCTTCACAAACTTTTATAATAAGCCTCATAATGACCCTCATTTACAGGAAGGGAACGTAAGTGGACTTATGGGAAACCTTTACTTCTTTATTGACCCCTTACTAAGACCTGCATTGGACGACTCTCGGAAGCACACTGAATGGAAGTTTAGCCACTAGTCCCTGTCAATTCTCACAAAAAAACATGAACGAACGAAGCTTGAAAAATGGACCTCTTATCGTCCCATCTGTCAAAAAACTAATTCTGACTGGGAAGCGTTTTCGTTGTGTATGTGATTATGGAGGACAAAAAAGGACAAACGGTGTAACACGGGCACGTGAAAATGCCACAGCAGCGGCCCCCTTGTAGGACGGAGGCCTGGGGAGACGCCCCAGGCCTCCTCGGAGAAACCGCCGGCATTAGCACACAACGGCCTCAGGCTGCAGCCACCCCGGGATCGATAGAGGCTAAAAAAGCTTTTAAGGACTGGCGGAAGCAGGGGGAAATGGGCGTGTTGTCCACACAATGTCAGCTCTGATGGGCATCTCAGAAGTAGGGCTATTTCAGGTACAGAGTGCTCTGTGCATTGGGCCTTGTTCTGTGGAAAGAGTGGTCTACAGAAAACATCTGTTCCCTTCACCTGGAAACCACAATAGGCTGGGCAAAGCCAGGGCAGGAGCCACACAACCACCCCAGGGGGATTGTGGGAAATCTGGCTCCCAGGAACAAGCACACATTTCTGTTCCCCCAGCACTTGCTATTAAAAAATAAATAAAATACTCTGGATGGGGGCAGGTTGTTGCCAAAATGGGTTGATGGGACTAGATGCTACGCTGCTTGGATTTTTTTCCAGCCTGAAGTGTGACATCCAATTGTTGATATCTAATTTGTATTAAACACTCTGTATGCATCTCCTTTCTGGTAATCACCAGGGTTTTTGGCACTATCGTTTTCCAAATATCGTTGTTTTGTGAAAAGAAAGAACTGTCATTCTGGTATGCCTGCCAAAGGATCACCCAAACTATTGGATTGTGAAGAAAATTGGAATATAATATATCTTTATGTCAGGTCATTGTTTCAACTCTGTCCCATGGGGAATGTCGGGAAGGCAGAGCTCATAAAGTTGTGATACAGTATATGTAAATCTGTTTTGTATTTATTCTGTGCGATCTGATATCAATTCCAATTCACTTTTCTTAAATTGCAGTATCCCTTTTTTGTACTATTAGTAATATCCTAAGAAAAATATCCTTTATAGACTTCTGCAGAAAATGACAATCCAACCCGTAGAAGCCTTTTCAGTTACTGTTAGATGAAATGCAGACAGTATCAATTAATGACTGCCATCTACCACCTAAAATATCACTTCCCCCATCTGGGATTATGGGAGGACGATAACAAGCATTCAAAGAGCCTTTTACGTGTGCTGGCTCCTTCCACCTCATGTGTTATTAAAGGCAGCGGGATCGCCTCGGTTGTGTTTTAGTGAGTGCAATGCTGCTCTTCCCCAGGCACTCGGGGATAAATATTTTAGGCAGAAAAATAAATGAAATTACCCGTCCCGTGGGGGCAGGACGCGCACTCAGGGTACTCCGGTCTCCGCGCGGCGTTCCCCCGCACCCGTGACTAATCAGGCATGTCAGAGCGCTGCTGTACTCCGTGCGCCGCAACGGAACAATGGGCTCTCTGGACAGCCTGGGCCTTTTCTGTGCAGGATTCTGCAGCCCGCAACGGCAACACAGACGCCTGGGGACCGTATCGCTGTGGCTATTTTACCAGTTTAGAAACACCTTTGGTTTACAAGGTCAGCGCATGTTCATTGTTACTCACTCAAGAGAGGCACGGATGAAAGGCCTGCTTCTGGTTTTGGATCTTCTGTCCCATTGAGACTAATACACAAGGTGGGATTAGGCAAACAGACTTCTAGTTCCAGTAACCTAATGAGCATTCTACCCGCATCACTGAAAATACTTCTTACTGGTAAATTGCGTGTTGTATGAAACCATGCTTTGGGTAATATAAAGTATTTAATGACACCCAGTTCTACATCTTCTTTTAGAACCTGTTGTTCGAGATGACATGAACAACTATATCAGTCAGTACTACAGTGAGCCAAGCAGCGGTAAGTGAACTGAAACCGTTCGTGAAATGTAAATCCACATTTTATGCTATGGGAAATGTAGTGTGTGTATAACCTATTAACATGCATTCCGTTCGTACGTCCCTATGTGTGACACCACGTTGTAGATGTGGGCGTCCCGGATGCAGGCGCACATATCATCACTACCACGGCTATCGACGTGCACCTGCCCAATAATCCCAATCACCTGTCATCAGCTTTGCTGAGCGTAGACACTGTGAGCCACCAGGAGCGAGGGGGCAGCTCTGTGAGCGACACCTCCACCACCGTCTCCCGCTCCAGCGGCAGCTACACCACCCGAAACCAGAGCGTCAGCAGCCAGACGCTGGGCTCCTCCACTGACTGCAGCACCGCCCGCGAGGCCTCCTCCGACGGCCGGCGCTACGCCCCGACCTACCGCGACCCGTTCCCCCTGTCGCAAGAAGGCCGGGACCCCAGCGCCGTGGTGCAGGAGCTGCTCTCCTCTCTGTCGGAGGACTCCCGCCTGGCCCAGAAGGGCCTGGACCCAGTCAACCTCAAACTGCCCAGCCCCACCGGCTCGGCCAAGACCAGCCCAGAGCTGGAGCACAGGGTCAACATCTACAACAGAAGAAATCAGGAGACCCTCAGTGTGTTCCAGACCAAGCCGCTGATTCACCTGCAGGACCGAGAGCCCTCGCTGGAGGAGAAGTTCAGGTTCCTGGAGCCGGTCGGCCGCCTGCCCGAAACACAGTGACAGAGAACCGCGCCTGCATCAGCGGAAGCAGCCTTTTCTCAGCCAGCACTAAGAAATCCCACATGCCTCAAAAAAAGAAAAATACTAATGCAAATGATGTACTCCTGCTGGCCTTATCATGTTGACCCTTTCTGTGTGAAGCAACTGACGACGCCCCTTTTCTCCTCTCACCGAAATAACTCTGTAACTGTTCAAGGTGCTCCCACCCAAATTGCACAACTTGTCTTGTCAGGAGCAGACAACAGGTAGAGGCATTTTAACGAACCAGCAATGAACAACCATCAGGAATTTCCATTTTAAACTTGTCTCAATGTGAAGCAGTCTACATAAAAAAAACCAGCAAGGGGTGATGATCAAGTTTATTCATGATGTTACTGGTACTAAGACTTCTTTTGAATACCATTTCTTTCAGGCGGTGTCGTGAGGGTAACGCGGATGGGAGGACAACGCAGAAATGTGCGAGTGTGTGTGGGAGAGGGTGTGTTTCTTTTTTTTTGTATGAAACGTAACAAAATGTGAAATCTCTACGATTTGGCTACAGCAGGGTACATTTGAATTGGATGCGTCGTATTCGCAGCAAATTTCGTACATCTGTCTTTTTACATTGCAGACAACGACGTTTGTATTCACATTAAAGGGTTAAGCTACCTTCACTCCAGGATCTGTACACCAGAAACAGCATGGCTGAGGTAGACGGTGAAACTGTTGTGGAGACTTAGTGGCAAAAGTGAACTGCTCGGTGTTCTAGAACGGGGGATGCTTGTGGCAAGAACCTTTAAAAAGATCTGCTCTATAAATATGGCAAACTAATGCTGTGTACTTTAATGTTTACAGACATTTTATAAACCGATCATGTAGACAATGAATTGAAGATGGCAGTTTTTGTCACTTTATTAAAAGCAGAGTTTGTTAAATAACGGGGAAATAGTCATTATGATGAATTGTTGTGGACTGCTTATAAATACTAACGATGAACACTGCACAATTTCTGTGTGACACAGTTTTCAGTGAGAAGGGCAGCTCAGTTACCTTCAATAGAATCATTTGGAATGAGTGAGCGATTTTTTGGTCTTTTTTTATTTATTAGTGCAATTAATTCAATCCCTTCTGAAGTAACAAATTGTTTCAGGCAGTAACAGCGAGCAGAGACAATGTTACAACAAAAGTCAATGATTAATTGGAAGCGAATAGAACTCAATACTGCGGCACGTTCCTCTTTCGGTCCCATCAGAAGAGTTCCAGCTTTCTCCCTCCTACCACAGTTCATTAAACCTTCCCAACCAAGTGGGCTGGCATCGACAACACCTAGTCCTATTTTACAGAAAACAGCGAAATGGGCATGGCACAAAATGGACTCAATCATATAAAACAGCCATGGGACCAACATACACCAGTCTTCCCACATGTACATTTCAGCTTTTCACATTAAAGCACAAAGGACACACACGTTTTTACACTTCATTTAATCTCTCCTTTTTCTCTCTTGGACTTGCATTACTTAATTACTACATTATAACATCAGGTCATTGCTTAAGGGATAGTTTTGTTTGCAGGTTTGCAGGTGGCAGATCACTAGTGGAATGACTGTGCCTCATATAGCGCTTGTAATATGGCACAATAACACAACAACGTATTCATCCCTGGCTAAAATGCCCATCATCCTGACAATACGGGACTTCGGTGTTTATTTGTTTGCCCTGAGTTTCCAGTCACACTGAAGATGGAACTTCAAGGGTTCAAAGTGTTGAAAATAGGAATCTTGTTTTTTCTCTCCGGTAGAATGAAATGTTGGTCTGAAGGGGTTGTCATTAATTATGTTTAGACCTTTTTAAATGGCTGCGGTTTGTAAGTGAATCCCTAGATGGGCTGACATCGTCGTTGAATGACAAAAACATGTCATAATTGTATTTCTCTAAATTATTTATTAACAGCTATTAACATAAAGTGTCGTGTCATGACTAAAACTCATTAGGATTTGAGGATAAGGCTTCCTAATTTGCATTTCTTAGATATTTAATTAAACGGGTATGTTAACATGTTAATGATTAAATTACCTCTATTTATATTACATTCAATTGTTAATTAGCAGTAATTGCCTTCATAAGTATTTCATAATTAAATGTGCATAGCTAATGTAGCAATTCATGCTTATTTAATTTGAATTTGTGTGCAATAAGAATGAATGAATCAGCAATGAACACTGGGTTATTCAGGTTTAAGTTGCGGGTGAGCATGGCTGTGTTACTAAAAGTTCATAAGAATCATATTCCTGTGATTGACATGAGTGTTTTTCATTCCTAAGAACAATGGGGAAGAGATGCGGATGGGCAAGGAAGGTTTACTCCAGGTGAGAAAGATCTGGCCAGGTCTGATCTGCCAGGTCTTAACACACAAATGACGTGTTAAAGCGGTGGTATGTGATCCTAATTATTCGGGCCTCAGTGGCGGCTGGCTGTCATTTCACCTTGCCCTTTAATTGTTTAATCACAATAATGAGCTCACCTGATCTTTCCAGGTGTAAATAGGATGATAATTGAGTGGTAGCTGGCAAACCCCACAGACACTGGGGACCAGGACTGCGGGCCGTGGGCCGTGGGCCGTGGGCCGTGGGCCGTGGGCCGTGGGCCGTGGGCCGTGGGCCGTGGGCCGTGGGCCGCTGTATTCGAAGATGGCCACAGAGCGATTTAGAGGTATTTTCAGAGTACTGCGTGTGCCTAGCGTGATTCCCATTTTATGTGCGGGCATCGTGTGAGCATGCCTGTGCGGTATGTAGTGAACGCTGTCAAACCTAATCTCAATTGGGTCTGCATGGTTTCATCTCTTTAACATTTCTTATATAATATCAAAAAACTAAAACCTTGCGCCAAGCATGTATTACTGTAAGTCCATCTTAAATTAAGTCTAATGGTGTTGGGGAAACAATCAGATTACATGCAATCTTCCCTGGTAATGAACTTTATTATGAAGTTACGAAATATAATAATTGCAGACAAAACAAGTATCATCAAGTATAAATAAAACGTGGCATTAAATGCAATAAGGGGAATTTCAAGTTTTAAAATATATGATAGTCAGATTTGAGATAGTATTTAAAGTTGAGAGTCCAGTGAAAACTTTTCTTGACCTAAATCTGTCAGAAGGCACCAGGACCTACAGGTAAAAGACCAGCCACAGGTAGTAGTTATTGTGGGCTTTTAAGTAGACGGTTGCTGGTTCAAAACCTGGTAGGTGTTTAAATGAATTAAACAAAGCTTAGAGGACGTAACAAACAACTTAATTATGTTTCCCAATTGTCTATTACCAAACGAAAGTCATCTCATCTGCAGTATTTAAAAGTGTGGTCTGAGAATGGATCGAAGGTAAGCTGAACGGGGTACATCTCTGCTGTTAGCTATGAATACTAATCACTTTTACAGAGTTTACTCAAACACCCAGGACTAATATGCATCACTAAAGCAGTAGATTAATTATTAACTATGGCTAGGCCAATGGAGGAAGAAAAAAAAACACAACTCTTTCAGAGTTGACAAAGGCCCCTTCTTGAAGAGTGTTCCAAACATCTTCTGGTGACGTCTGGCACAATTTGTGCCTATCCCACCTTTAACAGGGGGGCCACCCGGATACTTCACTGGAGGAGCTGTAACTTTCAGCACGAAGAAGTCAGCTATGCATGTAATTTAGCGGTGGATGGTAACATATTATAAACTCGTAAACCAACACCAGTGACTTGTGTTAACTATCAGTTACTTTTGTGGTTCGAGGGATTACTGTTTCGCTTTGGACAGAAGGCTCTTGGTTGAACCCTCCGCTGATGAATTCAGCTGCTCAATAATTAAACAGATCTGCATTTCCATTAGGTGGAATAATGCATCGTACAAAATTTATTAGGAAAATGGTGTACATGTTGTTGCTTCTGGATCTTGCTTTGTCTCTTGGTTATTGAAATGTCTATGTTTAAGCAACAAACCTCAGCCTTTAGTTCAGAACTGACATTAAATGCTGGAAGTTTCTTCTGTCATTTCCCCAGGTGGGTTTGCCACTGCTAGAAAATGCTAATACATCTCCAAAATATGCAGATCTGTGTCATTTTCATTTAGAATCTCTCAGAAGCAGATTTTTAAAATGTATTTATATATATATATCAGTGACGTGGACAGATAATTGAATGCGTTTCATCGCAAATCTATTGAGATTTTAGAGACTTAAATTTTTGATTTAAGATTTAAAGACTTAGATTTCCACTTAGACAGCAACAAAAAATGTATACAAGCATATTTGTGGACACAAATTATGCTTTCTTTAGATATACCTTACCTAGCTAAGAAATACAGAAGAAAGTACATTTTATATTTTAAATATGTAAAAATGTAACCTTTTCCCATTCAAATAAATCCAAGGAAATAAATCCAAAAAGGATTTTCTTTTTCTTTTTCCAAAAACAATTTTTAAAAGGAAAATGTCTAGCTGTGAGGATATTGTAGGTAAATATTGTGACAGGTATGATATGTGACAGCAAAGGATTAGTTAGTGTTGGCACACATCCAGGTGTACAGCTACACTGAGAACATTGGTTAGCTATTTGCATTTATTTGCATGTAATTTTTTTCATAAGGATTTTTCCATGTCTCATTATTTAATCGTTACTACGTAATGTTCAACAAAACATTATAAATAAAATGTAATCAAAATGTATACATAGCTTACTACACAATATTTTATTATACAATTAATTAAAATGTAAATCAAAAACATTCAAAAGTAAATTTTGAATTTTTATTATAGTGTTAATTTCTATTTGTCCTCTGTACCAGAGCACTTTTAATAAGCATTTTGTTCTTTGTGCATTTGTGCATGCATTGGAAAGTTTATATAGGTACAAGATTGTGGAGGGTCAAAGGTGAACCCATTTAATTAATAAATATATTTGCATTTCATTTTTCATTGTGGGTTCTAGGTACAAAAGTGGCTGGGAAAAAATGTTTTTAATTATTTTCTTCCTGAGGCTCTTAAAATTGTATTATTTTTTGCTGTCATGTTTAGGGGCAAGAGTTAAGTTAAGAAAATGTCGCCCTTAATTACTTTTTGTGTGTCTGTCGTTTCCCCTTGAAGTTATCACTTTAAATTCATACTCATGAACATTTCCAGTTCTTCCTTTACTATCAATGATAATGTATGAAAGTAAGGGATTAAGGCCGTAGTACAGTTGGTCTCCCACCCAGCCCAGTGCGCTGCTGCTGTGTTCATCTGGAAGATGACACTTGTCCCTTGAAACCACAATGAAAGAAAAAAAGACAATACTTATTAGTTAATTCTGTTACATTCAGCCCTCTTTTCAGGATTGGCTCCGGGAGCATTAACCAGGAAGTTGCAGAGACTAATCTGTGCTACCATTCAACAGCGATCATATTTCGCAATAGTAAGACAGAGTTTACTTGAAACAGTCATTTCACTATTTATCCACGTAATTGTTTAACATGAATTCCTAGGCAGGCGGGCACACTGGCTGAGCCTCTTTGTCTCACAGATCCACAATCCTGTGATCACTTATGTTCTCCTGTTTTCCTTCCAAGGCCCAAAAATGTGTGACTTTGGTGGAATGGAAACTGTCTGTTTGGCTGTGTATTTGTGTATAACAGTGTGTCATTGGTATCCCAACCTTGGTGTACCCAGCCCTGTGTGTGTCAGGTTTAGGCTCTGCAGCACCACAAATTGGATGAATGATTTCAGGAAATTAATGTATAATTCCAAGACTATGAAGTACATAGAATATATTGGTAGAAAAAAAGTAATGTATAAAATGATATAAAAAACGACTTTTGATACAGTTGTCAAAGAAAAAAACATACACACCTTCTAATTTAATTTGATCAATGTTTTAACACTTGAGTATTTATTTATATATTTATATATGTGTAAAGACAGAATGGTTTTCTGACACTGAAAGAAAGAACAAACATCTTTTTAAAGTTAAACGAGGTTCTGAAGTTCCTCACTGCCATCGTGAATTAGAGAACCACAGTAATATTCACATGGGCTGAACCCAAATTAGATATGAATAGCCAACATGTGTAGAATATTATCAGTTGATAGAGTAATTATTTAGGGTACACATTTGGTTATAGAGAAAGAAAATGGTACAATACAATACTTCCAGCATGTTAATCAGAAAATGTAAACTTATGGGTTTAAGAAGCGTTCCAGAAACTTAACATTCGTCCCAAACAAAACGTGTTACTTCTGAAGGCATTTATCTTCATATCTACTGTACAATGAGGTACAGTTACCGTTTTTTTGTGAAATAGGATATATGAAACCTTATCAACAAATCTGAAGTATTAAACAAAAAGTTATTTAAAGTTTACTATACTTGACTCCCTCAGATTTGTGTGTTCTTTCTACATTCTGCCAGTGTAAATATCATAGACATACTTTAATTCCAAAACATAAAACCTAATATCAGTTGCATTTCCTCATTATCTCTCAATGAAACTATAGGAAAAAATACACACATTTCTGCCAATCATCAAAAACTATCAAAAATGATGCCTGAACCTGTCATGTGTTCTGACTATGTGTAACACATTCCACATGTAGTGCAGAGCAGAGCAGAACTGTAAATACTGTCATCAGTGATGTTAAGTAAAGTACAAGGAACAGTTGAAAATAGTTGGCTGTTGAAGACAGAGAATAAATAAAATAAAGAGGACAAATGAGAACGTCAGCCAATCTTGATGGATATAATCAGAAAATAATACTTCTACATAATCAGGTGGTTTGATATATTCAGAAGGAGTTCCAACCAGAACGCTGAAGAGTCTCTGAAGCAAAGAGAAAAATACAAATAAATTATACATAGTTCTTTAAAAAGCTTCTCAGGTTCCCTTTTAAAACATACTTCTTAAGTGCATGTGATCCTGATGCAGATAGTTCACTTGGTGGAAGAAAGCCACTCAGGAGACCGTTGTCATGGCTACAGAAGAGTTTTTACATTTTGCATTTACATAAAGCAGTATTCTTTCAGGGAGGATGCTGTGATCTCCTCCATTCTTCTTGTTAAAGTGGGTCACCCCTGCGATGAGAGGGCAAGAGGAATACAATCAGTTCCAAGACTCAATACTGTTACGGAAAAAATTGCAGGACTTGATTTTTAGCCAGTTTTGAGCCTCATCTTGATATTAGGGGACTAGAAAACAAATCAAATGCATTTTAGGATCTCAGAATTGGGATGATTTGTGCAGTCATTAACATCCACACAATTTTATCATTTAAATTATATTTAAGCAGCGAATTATAATGCTATGTCCCTTATATTGTTATTTATATGCAGGAAATCAGTATTTAAATTAATCTGTTGCATTTCAAAGCTACTATTATATCTAAATTTGTACTTGTGCATTCTTTTTTCTTTTGTTTTTTGAAATTACATTATCCCCATGTTACAAAATGACGTATTTATAATATAAAATGTGGGTATGAAATTCATTGAATGCACTTAGAAGTTTCAGCTTATTTATTTGCTTCTTGTCGACACATTATATCAGTCTAACAAGGGAAGTCGCCGCTACACTGACATGCTTTTTGTCAGGCAAAAATGCTGCAGGAGGCGGGATGGAGAATGCTCTCTGGGGCACCTTGGGGTTTGTCTGCCAGCCAATGCTCAGAAGGATAGAATGTAATGATCTACAACACAAGTAACTAAAGTTTGCAATTAGACACACATGCTAAATGATGGGTTATTATGCATGAATTCACCTGTCTAACTGCAGAGTTACCAAACATACTTGATGGGACTCAACAAACAGACCATGAAATTAGATATTTTTTTAAAATCCTTACATTCTTTGCTTGTGACAACTAACCCACATTGCATTTCTACTTCTAGCAGTACTAGTGGTGACTGCTTAAATCCCTGTATTGTTACCTAACTAAATTACCTGACAAAGTACTATAATACATGCCATGTAAAATACTAGGTCGTATTCTGTTTTTACTCATAAATGTTATCACTTAACAGATGTTATCAACTTATTGACCTGTATTTCAGCCAAGTATTAATTGTCCTTCTGGACTATCAAATCCAAAGAGCGTGTTTTTTATTATTATTGGTAAATACATATGATTTGCCATGATAAAACATAGATTTTTTTAATCAAACCGCTTTCTTTCATTGTTATGTTGCCGCAATGTTTTCCTCTCCATGAAGGAGAAAATTTCCATCGCCTGTTGGAGAAATTCCCAAACAAGTGATCCATTTATGTAGAATCTCATGCAGGCTGACATGTGTTCCCCTCATCAAGAAGACACATAACATTCAATTTGGTTAATCCGATGACAGGCTTTTGCAAACTGTTGTTTAATGTTACCAAGCTACAGCAAATATCAAAACGGAAATGTATATTAAACAAGTTAGCTAACTTCAGAACATGATCCATAGCTAAATTCATTAGCTGACATCTATTTGATATCGATACATCCTGGATGAGAATCCAAGCTGACGGTATCAAATGAGATTTCTGGAGCAAACATGGTTAACTGCGATGAACCTTTAGGTGACACGCTGCTGATGTCAACTCCATTGCTTTCCACAGTTGTTCCAAATTGGCTGGTGGTCGATTGCTACTCTGAATAGCTTGTTCCATCTCATCCCACAGCTTGAGATCGGTTACTGGGGCCTTGTAGCATTGGACATTATTCTGTTGGAAGAACCCATTCACAGATGGATACACTGCAGCCATGAAGGCCTGCACCTGAGTATACGAGTGCATCCACAATTGTCCTGAAGAAATCTCTCAGCGAAGGAAGTAGAAAGATACAGCATATACTGCTGAATACAGTACTTCTAGCAATTGTATAATTAGCAATTGACCTAAAATTTCCAGAAAACTAAAATACAAAATACTTAATCTCTGCTTTAAGAGAAACAGATTTGATTTCATTTGGAGCAATCCAGGACTTGGAGAGTACTGGTTTAATTACAGGTACATTTAGGCATCAGTTTCACATTGTGTTCAAAACTTCTCAAAGTTGAAGCACTGTATCTAACCATGCTTACGTTAGCCATCACTGTTTTTGGTAGGCTGCTGTACACACGTGTTTGACAAGTGTAGATGATCTATGAAAATGATGAAAGTACAGCAAATGTGCCTGGGTACAGTGATGCCACTTTCTTTCATGTTTTACTCATTTAGCATGTATGCTAAATCCATTAGCATACATGCCAGATTCAAATCTTACATTTATTTATTTATCGTTCACTTTATTCCCTGTATCCAACACAGACATGGAGGAATTGAACAGTGCTCTGAAACTTGAATCACTTCACTTGAATTTACTCTTATGTCTCAAACTTCCCATAGCCTCAGTGTGTACCATGGAACTCAATGCACAGTCAGCAATGAAGCTCAAATGGGGTTGTAACATATGTATCTATGAGACCCATGACTTCAGCTGGCGGCAGTATCAGAAATATATGGTATTAATTTCTCTTTGAAAAGAAAAGCAGGACATACAAGCATAAAAAAGCAAGTCCACCCCCAGTACCAGATGCTGTTCAAATCTGGGGCATCATTGTTTAACACACCCCCAAACTTCTACAGAATGTAACATATATAAAATTGGTCATCTGAACTTTGTTCTGACCCTGGACGCCTCCCGACCATAGACTGCTTGCTCTGTCCGAGTGCCGGGCTACACGCGTTTGTCCTAATCCTCTCCACTGGAGCTCCAAGAGCTTTTATCTGGCCAGTGCTGTAATTACTCTTAAGAAGTGCGCTTAGGGTGTCTGCCAGAGTGCGGGCCCCAGCAACATTTCCATTTTCCCTCTTGGGAGAAGCACATCAATTGCTTTCAGCTAAATGCACTCACATATGAATATTTTAGTACAATTTAATGTTTCTGCTGCGGCCCCAGAGGAGCAGAGCATCAATTTGTGAACACAGTTCTCCCGGAGTTAAAAGCCAGGCTGGATAATACAGTATGAAAGGCACTGTCAATCTAGCGCTTTTTCAAACCAGGGATTAAGAATGAGAAGAAGAAAAAAAATCCACCCTGTATCCTCTGGTCCCCAGCTGCATACAAACAGCTCTCCAAAGTTTTCTGCTATAAACTACTTATGGGCAGCTCTTCACTTAAAAAGACAAACACCCAGGGAGGAGAGAGAAACCAGTGACCAGCCGATTTGCCAAGCTTGGTCAGTTTTCCCCATAGATCCCATAATCTGCTGCTTGCCATCGGGGTCCCTCACAGCTGCAGTTAGAGCAGGACTGCACCTGCTGGCCTGTTAATAAAATGCCCAAAAGTGATGCTAAAACCTCCGCATTCGCACACCAGGCCATATTTTAGGTGTGAGAACACAACTGCGCTACAAGCAAACAGGTTGCGTAGCTGCTGGGCTCGTTGACCAGGTACCATAATGTTTCAGCAAGGTCTAACAATGAAACCTGTCATCAGAGTTATCACTGTATTCAAATACATCTCTTCCTTTACATTCTAAATGCATAGCTGTCCTGTTCTACATGCGTAAAAAATAAATTTGACCGTTATAGCTTGCGAAAATTTTAGAGGTATAAAATGAGTCACCAGGCTTTCATCTCTACACGATTATCTCTCTAAGTGATCATAAGTTTGAACATAATAATGCTTGTATACTGAGGTATGTAAGAGAAATTAACTGACAAAAAAAGAAGTAAATAATAAAAAAACATAACTGTGCCTTGATTTCTTCCTCCATCTCTTTAAAAAAAAACATAAAAACATTGTACATCTTATTCATTAGGCTTCAGACACTCCTGAAAATCATATAATTTCTTTAACATAAAAGGATGATCTGAAAACGTTCCTGTGAAAAGTAATTGCATTTTTCAAATAAATTGTATGCTCAAAAAATTTGTAATATCTGTAATAAAAGAACATTTAAAAATAAAAGATTTAACTTATTATTTATCAGCTTGTAAAATGTGATTTACGAACAGCTTATTGTCCCGATTATACATTTTCTTGAGAAGCAAACAAACCTTTTTTTAAACTGTAACTACATTTTTGTCACGAAACAAATCAAAGCAGATAGTGCTGAGGCCAATTATCATTTTACAACCGAATCAATTAAGAAATATATTGGTACAAAAACCTAACATATACAGAGGGGTCCAGGGACCAAGGCCGAATACAACTGCAGAAATAAAAGATAGAGTTAAATATGAATAAGATTTGGTGTTGTTGTTCTGGTTGAGGTGTTTCTCTACTCAGACTGACATGCATTCTTCTAATGGCTCTGATAATGTGTGAAATCTTGCCTTGTACTGATGCACAATAAGAACACAAGGATGTAAAATGAAAAGTAGATATGATGTTCACGGATGTAAAATGAAATGGACAACAGACAGGCCGTGATGGGGCTGGTTCGTCAGCCGACAATCCAGAAATGCCCACGGGCGGAAATCAAAAATTCATAATAATTATTATGAATTATAAATTAAATATCCACATGATTCTATTCTTCAAAAATCACTCTTGAATATTTATTTTTTCATCACTGTTGTGAACAGCTGCCTAGGTGTATGTTTTTCTGCATAAAGTGAACAAATCAAATTCATTCTAAATTAAACAAGTTTTTATTTTGGGACACACAAATACAAATCTCACCGAATAATGTCCATATTTACAGAGGGCGATCTTGGCAGCAGTGCTCAGTTTGGGGTTTGGGTGTACTCACTGCACTTGCAGCATGTCTGCTCACTAATGGATGTGCTAAATGATTTAGGACTTTAAATCAGCCATTAACTAGATTTCAGGAGGTTCAAACTCCCGAAATGTGTGGATAATGACTGCTGGTATATCCCCATTGAATAGGATAATGGAAAGTTAACCTTTTCAGGCTTATTAAATTTGAAGTAATGATGAATCTTTCAGGTATAATGCGGATGCTGTAAAACAATCAGATTTTTGTTGTTTCAAAGCTTATGCCCAAGGACTGTCTTATCTGGCTCATTCATATGAGCAGAATTCCTTTCACATGGTCAGTGCTTGTCTTTTGTTTTAATTGACAAAACATTCACATACTGTCAAAGTCAGGGACAGAACTAAATAAAGAATTGTAATATGACATTCATTTGGTGTTCCCATTTTATTTATTTTATATATTTTTTATATTTATTTGTGTATCAAAGATTGTCAAAATATATTTTTCAATATTTAGATCAAATGTAATGATTTAAATTAAAACATGATAAAAAAAAGCCACGACAGTTACATTTTTCTTTGAAACCCTAGTAGTATTATGTAGTAGTAATGGTAGTATTAGTTGAACGCTGTGACCTTTAGAGAGTATTTATGTTTCATGCAGATTCTATGAATTTTCAAAATCTGAAATATTTTTTTAATTATCCTTATTCATTAAAAAAACTGTATATTAGCTTGCAGACCAGTTTTAATAGATACTCATTATTCTTTCAGTAAACGTAAGATTGAAAGATTTTTTGTAAAGAAATTGTGAGAGAGAACACTGCAAACATTTTATCTGTTATCTGTTAAAATTTAAATAGGATCCAAAACAATCACACATATATACACACACACACACACACACACACACACATACATGACACTCTGAGTTGAAATTATCTTATCTAATCTAAGTTCACTAAATACGAAGTTTCGGTATGAAGCTGTCCCTGAGCTTACTTTTGTTCTATTGTATGACAGTCCGATCTGAAAAGGAAGGACATCATTTGAACTTGCCACAACAGAAAGCATATGAAAGTTGTCAAGTTGTCACTTGCATGTTTCTGAGTCTTCCCAGTCTTGTTGTCCTGCATGTCCCACAGTGGAGAAAACCAGCACTGACCACAGCTTTGGTGGCCCTGAATATTATACGGCACGTATAATAAAACTCACCAAATAATTATCACACTATGCACATCCACGTTGATTACAATAAGCACCGGCACATTTTGGTGCTCACATTCACTTACAAAGTCAAAAATACAGGCAAGTCTTAGGTCTAGGGGTTTTGGCATGACACTAAATATTGTTAGCCTTAAAGTTAAAAGTCTCCTAAAAGGTTTATATGTAAATATAGACTGGCAGAATTATTTTTTTCTCAGCCACATAGGTAGAACTGTCACAACCTTCCTGACCTCTGTCTGACTGGATAAATAAAGTAAATGCATTTGAGCATAACATAAAATAGCCAGTTTAACTAAAGGAACAGCTTAGAAGTATTAATAGTGCTGTAGAATAAGAAGTTTATTACTTATTATTTAAGAAGATTGATTTACTCTTATCCAAAATGCTGAATAATATGGTTAGTCACTTCATATTTTAAAGATATGGTATTGACTGTACCTTGTTCCGAAACAGATGCTGTCTCCTTCCTTTTTATGTCATTTCCTCGTTGCAGCTCACTGTTACACCGCTCTCCTTTGCCTAGCAAACAGGAATGTAATCGCATAGACATACACATATCTTTTATTCTGCCTGAAAGGAAAAGCGTGGAAAATGGAAATGCTTCTAAAGCATCATTATTCCATCATAAAGTTGGAAAGCAACGGTACAGTGGGAATTACTCTGTTACTCCTTTGGCAAGTTTTCCTCCTGTGTGGTTTCAATGGCAAGGAAAACAAAACGATTTAAAGGAACTTGATCTCATTGGTTAAAGTTAATATACAGTGACTACATAAATCTTTAAACCACAATGGTTTGAAAGCGATAATGTATCAAAATGATGGTTCATTTGGTTAAAATGCACCGAATTGGTAGTGTTAGTAATGACCTTATTTTGAGATGTGAGTGTAGTGTAGCTATTGCTGGATATTTTCTATATTTCTTATATATCTTACTAGAAACACACAAAGTGGTAAATATACGTGGCATAGCACATGAGTAAACTGGTAATGGTGTTTAATATATTTGACGTTGATGGCTGCTACGTATATGGATGAAAGCTAACAGCCCTAATCGTTCCGCTTCAGAATATTTTTGTGCAAGATGCATGATGTTAAAAGTTGAGGTCCAAGGAAATCCCAACTGAATTGCATTCCACCCTGAAACGTTCAGTCTATGCCAAGGATTAAGTGCCTAATTTAATTTAAAGGTATTCATATTTCATGATTTTATGAGCACAATCATAAGAATGAAGCACAAATGCTTCTTCTGGGAGGCTGTCATAACAAAGTGGCAGCTTGGATCTCAAGGGGTGGACCTCTAGAAATGTTCTGTGTAGAGGCAAATAGCCTGTCGTTGCATCCCAAGATTCACAGGCACCTTCGTGAATCTTTCTGGTTAAATAATGGAATGTTTCTGTTAACCAGACGTTAATAAAGCCACCAATAGACAGGCTGCAACTGCAAAGTACACACAGGGCCAGGGGTGCATAATTAACTGTAAGAACTTGAGCAGAACTTTTACAGATTTGCTCTGGTAAACTGAAAGATGTCCTGTGCATCTTTTCCTTAAAACTTGGTTCAAACACAAAATTTTAGTTTAATTTATTTAAAAAAAACCTGATTTTGTTTCAGTTACGACTGAGACTGGGATATGATCCAACACTGAGGTATCGGCAATACATTATCATACTTTAGCTACTATTGGACTGCTAAGATCTACTATTTATGCATTATGCTTTCCACAAAAAATAAAATAAATACATTTCAAATTGAAATTAACGGACCCTATTGTTTTAGTCAAATTCCTTTGCAAAGAGAAACCAACTGCACTTGAACTTAAATACAAAAAAAGGGTGACATACATCAAAAAGGGGTCTTCGACAAATGATAACCCACGCATTTCATTAATAAAATGAAACTGAATCCATCCGATTGTTATACATCATGAGAAATGCATCTGGCTATTCAGGGAAATTGAGACTAATATCCTGTTCCAGTCAATATCAGTTAGATTATAATACACAAGATACTGTTTAATGCATTGTAATTCAATTTAAATACCATTAGATCACCAAGATGACAGTTTTATTCAAGAATGATAAATTACAAAACTCGTAATTGAGGATAGTGCTACATTTAATGTGAATTCTCTTTTCAAATGATTAAGGAAAATACAAATTTATATACAGTATATAATAAAAAAGATATACAATCGGAATAGCCGATTATAATGGAAAGAATATTCTTTTGAAATGTAATTCAAGAACACTGTCTTCATCAAATGGTCTCAGTGACTTTATTTACAAAGTACATTCCATCACTTAAACCCATACCAGTGCATCATACAGAACATATTCTTTCTCCCTATAGAAAATAATATATACATGCGCAGGTTCTATGTTCTTTAAACCTGTAGTTTAATCGCATCCATATTTAACTACTGCCAGCTCATGACCCACTGACACTCTATATAGGAGACGAAGCATGGTATTGAGATCTTTACAAAAATGTAATGTAAATGTAATTGAGATCTGATTTGGTGGCTGTCTGCCTTACATCAGAGAACGTCATTGTCACTAATACTGTACATCCATCCACACCTCTAGCTACATAAGGCAATAGAGGTTCTGAAACATTAAAGAGAATAGGAGGACTACTGAGAAAGTCAGGAAGCCAATGTAAGTTGTTTTGTAATGAAAACTGGTCTCTCTGTAATTGTTAAATGAAGAGATTGATTGCTGTGTGAAGCAGTAAGTTTAGTTGGGCTTTCCCAAAGGTAGATACTTCACAGACGTGCCTGGAGGTAAATGGCTTTTGGGTAACCATGGTCCAGATAGAGTTAAAAATATATGACACTTAAGTAAAACTTTAATAAGTAAAAACTTACTAAAACATACCTGGGTCATACCTTGCATTAATGTGCATCTGTTTTCTAGGTAATTAGTAGATATTTAAATATGATAATCAATTATTTCCATGTTATGCTTGTTTCTAAATAATAAAATAAAATTACTACGACTGTTTTATGCTACGTGTCCTAATGTATATTTTAATTATAACAAATAGTTTTTATATGCAATTATCAGAAATATGACAAAATGACCTACTGTTAAAACCGTTTTTGAAAAAGTGTGGGTCGGATAATATGACAGAATGAAATTATTAGGAAATGCACAGGGGCATACATGTGCTGCGGAGCCGCTCAAACGCGTGCCACGAGCAATGACGTCATTCAACTAGATCGTTAAACTTTTACTATGGCGGTTGGTTAATCGACGTTTCACAGGCGAATACAGGTGTAATGTGTTTATATCGTGACCGTGACCAGTCAACTACACGAACCTTTTTAAAATGTCTGTTAGGAAAATGTGATCTGGCGAACTCTACTTTTAAAAAATCGCTCTACATTTTAAACCACGTCGGATTCGAAATACATTTAGAATTCATTTGACATTTTATTATTAAAGTCTTGTTAAACTATATTTGATTTTACTTCGCTCTACATGAGCAACTAATTGCTCTAATTGACGTAAGTACGGATACAGTATTAGTAAATTAAACGAACAGGCCGTCTGGCTTTTTTCCTGAGAACCAATAGCTAGGCGTGACTAGTTTATCTAACGAATTGAAATGTTACATTGCTGGTTTCGCCGTCATGTTGTAATTCAATGGCTCAGAACGGGCAACTTCGGGGAGGGTAGGCGATTTTTGGTTCACCTAGCAGGATCACGTTTATTAGTTTCTGTTTAACGCAGTTTTAAAGCCACTGTGTAAATCGTACACACACTGCTATAGTTTTAGGTTATGTTGGTTGCTAGAAGTATCCATTCAGAGACGTTTTTTTTCTCAGTAGGATAAAAGTTGGTCGTGGTATTATAACATACGTTAATTGTACTTTGTTGGTTTGAATCTCTTGATTAATTTTGTTGTAAATTGTTCCTAGTTATTATATAATTATATTTGGCATATAGTCTAATAGGATGTCTACTTTTAAGCAATTATCCAAAACATTTACTGTAAGTGTCTGCATGAATGCCATGTAATGTATTACTTACTCATAATCAAGAAAAAACGTAAATGTAAATTTACGTATGTAAATTTCTCTAATCGAAATAATACGATGTATGTTGTTCTTATAGTCCTTATATGTATTAGAATAGTATAAGTATATCCTTAAAATCCGCTGTTTTCCTCTGCTTTATCTAGATAGGCTACGTCATGCCTGTTTCAGAGTTCACGACTTATGACATTTAAATTCGAAGTTCAGTTTCCTAAAATTACCAGCTGCAGTCAAAATTCCAGGATAATTAAATTAAACCCTAAGTTCCACCCTGAAATATGAACACATCTGGCCTGTTAATTCAATTCAGAAACTAAGCTTTGCGCTGTTAAATGCTAGGCCTGTGCAATTCATTTTAGCCACATCAAACATTTATTTAATACCATTTTCTATCGATATTTGATCAACATAATATCTATTAATGTTATTGCCATAAACGGTAATACATTTTGCTAAAATGAAATCCTCTATTACCCATTGTTTTATAAAGCTCTATTTCTTTTCCATTTATTTTATTTAGAAAACAATTTATCACAAATTATGCTCATAGTTATAATGGTCTATTATCAATCTGTTTTATGATCACTGGGCACAAACGATCTTGAAACAGAACTTCTCTTAAATTGAGAATGATCTAAATAATCGTAAAAATCATGACAAATGCATGCATTGGCATAACGGAATGTTGCCGGCGATTAATCTATAAAGAAAACAATTCACCGATGTATGTCTGTAACTTTTGTAGCTTCTAATTATTTCTATTTTTTTACGAATATTTTTACTTTAGAATGTGGTGTCATGTTCTGATGGAGACATTTTCATTCAATCGAAAGTTCTAACATAACTTAAAAGTTATGATCACGAATTGTTCCTTGTGGCTTCTCAACAAATAAAGCATCCTTTTATCCACCAACGAATTCCAAGAGTGGTTTCAATTATTTTATTATCAGACTTGACCAAAGCTTCTCCGGGAAAAGCGACGTCCCTAGTAATTCTAATTGTAACTTTATATTATTTGTGTTCTGGGTGAGGGTCTATGTCAAAGTTGAGGTTCAACGTCGGGTCATTTGGAGGTTGATGTGCCTCAAATGATAGCAATAACGCCAATTGAAACTGTTGAATGATATTTGAATGTTGAACTGTTGAATTACTTTTAACAGTAGACTGGGACCTATATAGTTAAGACCACCCGAACGTAGTTTCAATTTTGTAACTGTATGTTGATTAACTAAACCCGAAACATAGTAATATGCTGCTTTTGTGGTGTTTAATGTGTACGTATATCGCCATCGATATGCTTTTTTTGTTTTTTGTTTTCCCTCACCAAAGTGTTTCTAATGCCAGCCAAAATGAGTGATAGCGCCCGATTTCAATAATTGCAATTATCCAACCATTAGTTGAGTAGATAACTAAATATAATATCTTAACCAAGCTTTACCAAGGCTGAGTTCAGACTTACTTTTCCGTGTTATTTAGATGTTTTTGCATTCGTACATGTAATGCATACGCTGTTGATATAATTTGTCTTTACTGAGATATCCTTAAAAATATACCGCATATATGATACGCCAAATATGTGTGGGCCAAGTATGTAAGCGGTTATCATTTTAGGACGAAAAACTAATGCAAGCAAACCAAGCCGGAAAACGGCCAGACGTATAAAACACTGTTGCTGACAAGCACAATAGAGATAAAGGGTTTAAATGCACAACCACTGGGAAGTATTTGTAAATTCATTAATTGTGGTACAGCACATTTTTAACATAGAATACGACAGGAAATTATAGCATCGATTTAATTTGTTTATAGTCATGCAATTAACTAACACACAAGGTATGATTTTAAGGAAATAAAAGCGAACATGATTCATGATTAATATTAATTGAAACATTTAGACGGTTATACATAAAATAGCAAAACATTATATAGTATATATTATATAGTTATAAAATAGTTTTATTCAATTTAACGCTAAATTACTATGGTTAATTAAATTGTCGGGTCTCATTCAAATAATCAACATAAAATGAGATCTTTTATATACGCTAAAATGCGCGCATAACTTTTCTTCCAGTAGGTGTCCCTCTTTTCGAACAGATACTGCGAACATCTAAAGAGTAGCCCTACGGGGATAATCATGCGAAAACCCCTTTATGTTTTACGCATCTTTTGAATACAATCGCATACGAATTAATGTATTTTTTCTGGATTAGATGTGTGCTAACCCACTACCTATAAAAACGTATTCCGTGTGACACAAATAGCAAATAAACACAGTACTTTTGAATTATCCAGTTGAAAATATAATATTTCTAACACAGGCTTATCATCATCATCATCATCATCATCATAATCGTCGTTATCATTATTATTAATAGTATTATTGTTGTTGTTATACAGGAATTATTATAATAAGGAATTATTTTAAGACTAGCTTAGTTGATGTTTCCTTGGACAACTTCAATTTGTATAAAAGGCTCGTATGTATTTTCGTGAATGTACGATCTTTTGAAAACTGGTAACTCGTTCGACGAAGCATATTTGACCAATCATGCTTTCCTCGCCAATCAATTCGTAGGTCGCCTGTTGCTCTCTATTGACTCGGCTAGGTCCAAGTTTGCGTGTGACGTCACAGTGCGTGTGGGACATGGCAGACCTAAGCCTTACTCCTCTCAGAAGATAGAAGTTATCAGCCAGTAAAGGACTTGGCAGGAAGCTTCCTACTTCGTTTCTGCATCTGTCACATTCTCTTTCATCATTCCTGTATGGTGGATATTATCTTAAATTCTTCTTTCTTGGGTGATATGGGGGATCATTCCAAAAGTAAGTTGAATTGTGCATTTCTAACGAACTACGTGTCCTTTATAAGTAATGATGAGACGATGTACCAGTATTGTCGTTGAAAAACTGTAGTGTTTAAAATAACGCATTCCAAAATTGGAACATTTTTAAAAATATTATTCAGCTAACGAATCTTTAAAATTAGTTAAGTTAATTTGCGGTACAAAAAGTAAATGCAATACTTTCAATTTAATGCGAAGGGGAAGCAATTGTGACAAGTAGTAACGTTGCAGGAAACAATGTTTTTCCTAACAATGTCAATAAAGGACAACATTTCGTCCTCTAAATCAATTTGAATATATAGCTCTCAGCGCCTTAAATTGTGGTGTTGTGAGTGGTTATGATTCGCGTATCAACACCGGGCGCAGGGGATGGCTGTGACAGCGCTAATATATCGATGCACCCTGGAAACAAATGTGAATAGGTTTGTTTTGTTTTTTGAAGAAAGGTCGGTACGTTTGGGTAACTTGGAAATTTAGGTACATATACTCTATTTGCTTTCCAACAGAGAAGTCCGCATTCGCTATGTGTGTAGGCTGTGGAAGTCAGATACATGACCAATACATACTAAGAGTTTCCCCGGATTTGGAGTGGCACGCTGCCTGTTTAAAGTGCGCGGAATGCAGTCAATATCTGGATGAAACGTGCACTTGCTTTGTACGGGATGGCAAGACGTATTGCAAGAGAGATTATGTAAGGTAGGAATTGGTTAATGTTTTACACTAATTAGATTGAATCAGTTAATCACACATTTTCATAAATAATAAACACATTAGGCTACATTCTCGTCCACGAATGTGTCGAGTAAATTTTGCGTGAACTATAACAATGTTAAAAAAATGAAGGAATAAATAAACCTTATTTCGGCATATATTTAAAAACAAACGGTGTTTCAGTATGATTTTATGAACTTTTCAGGCTGGGTGCATAAAAATCCTCTAGTTGTCTCCTCTGTAATATAAAATAACGAAGCCTGAATTTAATAAAAATATTTGTTAAAAAAATATGATTTTTTTTTACAGTAACCTAGTCATACAATTTCACAAATAAATCTTAGAATGGTATTTTTATGTTTAAAATAATGCATACATTTTATAGATGGTATTTGTGTATTTATTACCTTGGCCTCTAATGACTAACATTTACCATTGCACAAAAGTTTGAAACCTATTATTATCTGCTTTCTAGGTTGTTTGGAATCAAATGCGCCAAATGTAGTCTTGGCTTCAGCAGCAGCGATTTAGTGATGAGAGCTCGAGACAGTGTGTATCACATCGAGTGTTTCAGATGCTCGGTGTGCAGCAGACAGCTTCTGCCGGGAGATGAGTTCTCTCTGCGGGATGAAGAACTGCTGTGCCGGGCCGATCACACTTTACTAGTGGAGCGAAGCGCAGCAGGAAGCCCCATCAGCCCGGGACATATTCACTCTAGCAGGTCACTTCATCTGGCAGGTGAGTCTACCGTTTATTGTTACTACCAAACGGAATACGGTGTTTATTTTGTTGTTAACAGTAGTTATAGTAGGAGGAGTGCCATTTTGATTTTGATCCAAGACGTTGGTGAATCTATATAAAAACTGTTACGATATCATGTAGTAGTAGGCCTAGCTTCTGTTTAAGGCACTTACTTTCAATGCCCTTCAAACACAAGATTGTAAGGTATTATTTTCTCGATGGATGCTTATTGGTATTCTGCTCGCTTTTTGTTGGTTCTTACTAATATAATATGTATTGAGTAATTAAACATTAAACGAATACCTTTTTTCTAAGTAAGTTATTAAAGGGTTCATTAGTATTAGATGCATATGCATTTATACGTCTTTTAAGGAGTCACTGTAGTTTGCACTAGAGATAACACTATATAATAAATAGCAATAATCGTAAACACCTATAACTATTGCCTTTATCTGGATAATGTCTTTATAAACTTAAATGTGTGTGGAAACCCCATTCAAATATAAGTTGGCTTAAAGTAACTTAAAATGCCTTTTATATTTGTCTAAACACAAAGACAACCTTCTTAATAAAAAATTAAGTTAAAATCAATACTTAATTTAATTGTAAGTTTAGCCGTGACTAAACTAGGTAGAGAATATTACACCAGAAGCTTTAACTCAGCCTACATATGAGCCATGCTTTATCTTTTGCTATCCATTCCGAAGTTTGAGTTTCAATTTTTTTTTACTTCAGATTTGTTTTCTCTACCGATTTTGTTGTTTTACTTGGTCTACAAATTGTGAATTCTAAACACAGAAAACTAAACATTTAATCGTTGTATGTAAAGCTAATTCGTTGTACTTAATAGACTGCGGTATTAAACGTCGTTTAGTTTTATTTAAGCCGTTGCATATGCAATATGAAACAACATTTTTCTGTAAGTTTTTTTCTGAAAATGAAATACTCCATGGTAAAAAAAAATCTATCCATAATCGTAGAAAATGTATTTTTTAAATAAAAATTAAAACGTTACAAATGAAAACTGTGTATGGGCTTATTATGTATTTGAATATGTAGGGTAAGGGTCGAATAAATCGAGCAATATTGACAATAATAATATTTTCATATATTCCTGTTGTCTTGCAGAAAATATTTTGATATTTAGCTAGACTACTACTAATACCACCACTACTACTACTTCTACTACTACTACTACTACTACTACTACTAATAATAATAATAATAATAATGCTACTACTCCTACGACTAAAAAAAACAAAACTATAATTATATACTACAAGATAACCGAATAACTCATTACACTGCCTAGAAAATAAAGTTTTCATGTTTTCAAAATGATGTAGCTGTTGCTATTATTTTAAGCAAATGGATTTAAACCAAAAGCGAATGGGCCAGATACAATTGCTTGATACTAAGGTTTTCGCTCTTTTGCAGCAGGTGAAGTTACGTAATTTTACAAATGTATAAGGTTAATCGTTTTTACTTTTTTCTTCAGCAGACCCAGTGTCAGTTCGACAAGCTCCGCACCGGAACCACGCACATAAGCAGTCTGAAAAGACCACTCGAGTGCGGACAGTATTGAACGAGAAACAACTTCACACTCTACGGACATGCTACAACGCCAACCCAAGGCCGGACGCCCTAATGAAGGAACAACTAGTAGAAATGACTGGTCTTAGTCCAAGGGTAATACGAGTTTGGTTCCAGAATAAACGCTGCAAAGACAAGAAGAGGTCGATTCTAATGAAGCAACTTCAACAACAGCAACACAGTGATAAAACTGTAAGCATTTTTGTAAGTTAAAGACATCGTTAACGCCATTAATACCATTCAAAATCTTCTAGTGTTTCTATTGTTATGTTTACGTTTTTTTATTATAGAACGAGGATTTTCACAATAAGTACACAGTTTGGAAATACGGATACAGTTAATTCATACGAACTGTGCTCTTGGGTTTAATTTTACTATTTACTGACATTCCAAATCAATTCACAACAAATCATCATTAACAATTCACATACGCATTTATGTTTTCATTCAAATTAGAATTATAGCTCAACATTGTACATTTTTAACAAATACAATTTTTATTTTGGTTTTAACACGTTTGGGAAAATGAATGTGTATAATTTTGTCCCCCCATTAGAATCTTCAGGGACTCACGGGCACGCCTCTTGTAGCCGGGAGTCCAATTAGACACGATAACACGGTTCAAGCTAACCCAGTGGAGGTACAAACCTATCAACCACCTTGGAAAGCATTGAGTGAATTTGCCTTGCAGAGCGACTTGGACCAACCAGCTTTTCAACAGTTGGTAAGGGAAAATAGATCGTGAAACCCCCCCCCCCCAATTCACACACACACAAACTGTCACAGGCAATCATCTTTGAACTGGGTGTTTTGTGACGGAATTTTATTTTCCTTTGTAAATAATACGGTGTGGACACCATTGTACTGGGTATGCATTCAATTAATGGTACTCGCGATTATTGTATGGGTCAACCCCTGAACTGTCATTATACATGACATATCTGACAGTGCACCTTTGGTTCGCTTCCAGGCTTTCGTAAAGAAAATATTTGGGGCGCTGATGTACTTGTACTTGACAGAACGCTGAGCACGTTGCACACAGTTTTGTTTGGTTTCACTTTGTAATTAGATATTAGATGTTATTATCCTGAATGAAAGTTGTAGCGGTTACCATTTCAAAGCGTACAGCTATATTTTCTCCGGATAAATTTAACATTGGAATGTGCAACAAGTACGTCACTGGCTGCCTTAATAATTATTTAGTAATTGGTGATTGTCATTAAATAACTCAAACATTCGCCAAATGATGTCCGCACACGTACATGCATTAAAATGCCCTAGTAATTTTGGTTAATATATTTGATACTACATCGTTGTATGTATATATTGAGAGCGTATTGTTTAGAATTCGAGTTGACATCTACATGTTTCTTTCTTGCAGGTGTCTTTTTCAGAATCGGGTTCTTTGGGTAACTCATCAGGAAGCGATGTCACTTCTCTATCGTCTCAGTTGCCTGACACTCCGAACAGCATGGTGCCGAGCCCCGTTGAGACGTGAGGATAGCAAAAAAAGGTCCTTGGCCCAGCATGTTCCTGATACCCTGCATGAGAACAGCCCATCACAGCGTCTAAACAAGACATCTCGTTGAAAGAGGATTTATTATGGAAGATGCTCAGTTTGTGAACAATTCTACGAAACACAAAATGATTCTACATCAAGACTATCGTAGTGCATTGAAAGGATTTGGTGACCAAAATAAATGTCATTGCCATGAATTCGCCGTTTGATTACCATAACAGAGAAGACGTCATTAAGGATATACAAACCATTCTCCCTGATACTGATTTGGAGCCGTTGACTCATCTATGTTGAACATTTTTCATTTATTAATGTACGTCGTATATATGTGTATCGTTATTGAGTCTGGAGACCCCAGTGTTTGACTTAATGCGCATGTTTTCCGCAGATGATGTAAACAGAGTATTTTATCTTGATGGAGGCAGGACAGGTAGTTTCAGCCTCTTGAACAAATGTAAATTATTGTTATTTATTTCCGGAACAATAGTTCATAAAGGGATTAATAATTGATCATAATAAAAGTTTTTAATTTTAAGTACTGCATACATGTTTTAAAAAATTGTATTCTAGACCTTTTGTACATTGTAAAAACACAAGTCACACAAACGTCCACCGTGTTCTCGTTTGATCATTTGATCAATATAATTTAAATATCCCAAGTCGTGATAGCGTAGTTTTTAGTTTGTTGAGAGGTGTAAGTCAATTTAGATATTATTTTAACATTGTGTCAAAAACATAAAGAAATTAGCAATGTAAATTAAATTTAAATGTAACTTAAATTCCTGTTATTTTATCTCAAATACCTACAAATTTGGCATCTGGTATAATTTTCGACTGAGTTCAAAGGATATCTTTGTTATATTTATAGAACCTAGAAGAACTTTATTAATTGCGTTGCACGTAGAGGAGATTGGCAAACCTACATGTAGACCTACAGTTCGATAAAAATCCCAGTGAAGTGAACCTCCAACACATTCAATGTGGATTTAACTCAAAAAGGGCGAATCTCACACAATACAAAAGCGATGAAGCACCGATTCAGTGTGATCACTGTCGTGGGTTTTGCCCCTTTGATTTATTAATCGAAATGTTCAGTTTTTATTATATTTTTTTCTAAAATGGAATTTAATAATCTGTAATAATGTAGGCTTACGTTATGTCCCCGCATTACACAGATGTATAACGTAGTAGGCTATATGTTAAAATGTATTATTTAATAACTCGATGGTTTGAATTATGCGTTCGCTTTATAGCTATTAAACATTTTGTGGAAATTAGATTAAATTAAATACAATTTCAGTTTATATGACGTGTTTAAACTAATGACAATATAAACAGAGGACCATTTGCGTTTCCTAAAGCACAGGGTTTAAGTCTGTTACAGATTTGTTGTAATAGAATTTACTAAAATTTTCGGATAGATACTACCACTTATTTTATGCGAGTTACTTTGTACATTAAGATTTAATAATATATACACTCGCTTAGAGGTTTATTTGCTGATTTTCC
>JAOVYW010000007.1:6696617-6710420 GCA_025775045.1 Hiodon tergisus | reverse complement strand
TATTTTATGCGAGTTACTTTGTACATTAAGATTTAATAATATATACACTCGCTTAGAGGTTTATTTGCTGATTTTCCTTCTCGAGAGGAATCGTGAAGTGATCAATCCAGTTTCACTTAAGAGTCACAAGTCTAGACAGAAGACAAGTATCGGCGGCCTCTTATCTGCGTTTGGCATCACCTGCAAACGATACATTGAATGAAGTCTCAACAAACCCACTTTTTTTGTTACACGGGGGGCGGTATTGAAAGAAAGACCAGTTCGCAAAACCACCCTGGCGTATCCTCGGTTTATTTTCATTCCTTAAAAATACGGGTTGAGGATAGCCGCTGGATACGAAGTGCCCAGGTCAGTCTAGATTGACATTTCAGACCTCGACAAATTGTTTCGGAGGATGGGCTTTTTGATCGCAGGAAATAACAGAGTTACCTGAATACACTACTCGACTCCAGGGCATTGATGGAAACTGAAGACAGACATCCACTTAACACTGAGAGTATTTCACTTGTAACGAATGTGTGAAGGCTAGCACTCATATCGACATCAATAGGCTATACAAGAACGTTACATTCTATATTCTAGCATCCATATCTGGTAAGATTTTAGCAAGAAATATTGTCTATCTGTTAAGATCCCTTGTGAATAATAACAACAACAATAATAATAATAATCCCTTTCTGGGTGTTCCATGCCTCTCTCTGCCACACACGCGCACAAATGATAGGCCTGAATACTTTGTATTGTATTATCCTATTACTTCAGTTTATTTTATCCTAATACAAATCATTGGAATATCATAATCGGATGCATACGATATAGATATTTTTGAAAGATAAACAATACACGAAATTTTAACAGTAACTGCACGCATATGTAAAGCATATTGCATGCTGCTAATAAATAAGGCTCTCACTTGCATAAAGAGTTAGACATGTCTAATTTTAAATAATAACTAGACTGGGAATATGTATTGTAGAAAATGATAAATTGAAAAATCCGCAATGCCCTCTGAGGTCCAAAACAAACAGATCAAATAACAGATCACCCAGTTACCGTTTCTATAAAATCGCAAAAGTTTTGTTAATTTAATCATCCGCTTACCTTACACAGCATAAAGCTGTGATCACTAAAATACACATTGGGAAAAAAAACGTTAAAACGCACGGCAAATCACATTTCACTGGAACTGAAACCGAACGAGTGGTTATTTGATAAATTCAATGGATATTTAATTGGATTGGGTTGAAATATAACGGTATTTTACATAAATCCGAAAAGTGTTGGTTTTAAGGTTTAAAAAGACTATCTGTAAACAAACCCCGCGGAGAACATAATCCGAACAGAAATATTCGAGAAGAATCATGTTATCAGGTTCTAGTTTGGATTGCCACAAAAAAGACTTGCTTGTAAAAAAAATATTTACAGATTAAATTCTTCATGGAATGTATTGAATGATGAATTATTTGGATACACGAGGTACAGTTAATTTAATCAGTATTAACCAGGAAGTATAATTGTAGCTAAACGATAACAGTCGCAGGTATCGCACACAATTATATTAAAATGAACTGGAAAAAAAGATTTTGCATTTCATCGTGAATCAGACCTCACTATCTATGTTCGCCGATTCGAAGCAGAATCCCATACGAAAGTCTTTCTTTGTTACTTTTAAATATACATTTCTTGCATTTTAATGGTCACATCCCAGAGCATGTTAGTAAAGAACAAAAGCAGGCCTAATCTCTAAAATATCTTCATAACAGCAGGGCCAATTATACTGATAATGCAGACATGGTTGATTACAAAAACAATA
Organism: Hiodon tergisus; assembly: GCA_025775045.1. NCBI lineage: Eukaryota > Metazoa > Chordata > Actinopteri > Hiodontiformes > Hiodontidae > Hiodon > Hiodon tergisus. The sequence goes on along the minus strand of JAOVYW010000007.1, from coordinate 6,708,607 downwards.
ACCTGAAAAAAAAAAAAAAATCCAATCCACGATTGCCTGCTAATGAAACATTTTTGTTGTGTTGGCTAAAACATAGCCTACTTACAGCTCTTGGTGTTTAAAAAATAATGGTATGCCGAATCTTATTGATATTATTGTTCAACTTAACGTCTTCTATAAGGGTAGAACAGAGCAAGGGGAGTGTCGGCTTAATGTATCATGTAGGCTATAAACAGTCGAATATGCATTTCTATTACTACCCACAAAGACAACATACATTATTTAATCTAATATGAATGAAATGCATCTTGCTCCACCTGATATTTTCATGAACACATTTTTACTTAATTACTGTTAAAATGGCCAACACTTGTTTTTTTGGGTAACTTGTGTTCTTCTTGAATAGACAAGAAGGCGAAATTGAAGTTTGTGCAAGGACAAATGTAAATGAAAATACTTCATACCTACACCATACTTTTAAAACGTTTGACTTCCGCAAGATAATTTCAGATACATATGTTGCTTTAATCAGGCATTTCAATCATCTGTATCTATGCTGGTCTTTAACCAGAACAAAAACAAACAGTGCTGATCCAAACTCCCATGAGCCACGCGAGTGAATTGTCCTGAGCAGAGTAATGAAAACGACTGGCGCTATTCCCACACTCAGAGTTTCAGTATTACCATAAAAATGGAGAATAAAATTTATTTATATAGAATTAAAATCCTTGTCACTAAACCTCTACTCTGAGAGCGGTGGGTAATTCAGTTACTATAACAATCATACACATTTTGTGTATTAAATATAAAACATAAGATACCGTGTTTTATCACTTTCGTAAGTTGCTCTGGAAAAGAGTGTCTGCTAAACGACTAAAATGTAAAATGTAATGATATCTGCAGCTGGGAAGTGAATTGGGTGAAAGTATCAGGAAAAAGGAGCTGAATAATGTTGAGTCTATTTATAGAGGTTCAAATCCAAGCATTTCTGAAAATGTTCTCAGGAACCAGACCTAAGCGCTGTATGGGCTTCCTTTCCTGAGATTTAAGAAACCACTGTCGAGTCTGGTGAAAAGTTGTGGAGTGATAGACTGTAACACATTCCTCATTTCATGTCTAAAACGGGGCCTGATTTTTAACTGCAATGGCATTTGCCATTGACGTGGAGTAGCAAATTTAAGTAGCTCTTATTCATTTACATTTTTTAAACAACATTTTTCATTCATTAATATAAACAACCTTTTGTATATAACACTCTCCTAAATGTATTTGTCGAAGTCAAGATTGAATCAGGACTTAGATGTGATGTAAATTACAGATTAGCTTTATCATATGAAGAGAGTTAGTATAAATGAATAACGTAATTAAAAAAAAATATATATATATTTATTAGAGTGAATTTAGAGTTAATTGTTTGATCTATGAACATTACCTGATTAATCTGGAGGATTAATCATGTATTTGAGTAAATATGAAATAAATTAGCTGTACAACAATGCAATATTCCAATCGTCGGTTTGGTCAACCTTGTTCAAGTGAAAAAGTGTTCAGTGAGTCTGACTACCACTTAAAAATAACGGCTATCTTAAGCAAACACACTGAATACATTTTTTTACACTGTCAACACATGGAAATGCTAGATGAAAGTATGTTTTTGTTTTACTCAAATACATACTGTTTGGTTACGCATGGCTATGCTTAGGGTCTGAAAGTATCTAATCTTGCTTGTTTACACGGGTGAGACTCATAAGGAAATGTGGGTGAGTGTGATCTAGCCTGCTGATGCTTGACAGGGATATTACAAACCGTGTTTAACAAATAATCCATAGCATTGGCAAACAATATGTTGACAAGGATTCAGCAAGCCCGTGGCGAACCATACACAAATGGGCCAAGTGTGAACTGTCTTTTGAACATAATGTATGATTAAGAACATCAGAACAGAGTGATTTGAATAGAGTGGGCACAATTGGTTTTATTTGAAGGAAAGCAGCTACAGTGTAGTCTAGTTTTCTTTTGTATCGATTCAGTGACTCCCTGCATGGATATCTCCCTCCACGTCTCTGTGTCCACAGAAAATTATAGTTACCATTGTTTTTCATTTGTAAAGCTGTTCGACCATACACCATTGTAGAAAACTAAGGATCTCAGTGTCTGATTGATACGTGTGTCACTGAACACCATGCTCACCCATCAGTTCATCACAGCAGTTATTCAATTGTGTCAGTAGGACAAATGACGGGTTAAAGGGACCAACTGATATGGCTGGCTAAATTAAATATGGTTTGGACTTTGTTATGTTTTTAAATTTTTCCTGTTTCATTATTTTGTCCATGATAGAGGATCACAGGTAAGTGCTTAACAAAATGTGAAAATGTAGAATTTATAGTGGTGGGACAACATGGTTTTCATCCATCTGTCTTTTTTACATTTAGAAAAGGCAATTCAATGAAAAAGGTTAATTTAGGTGGAGAGATTCCTGGGGATCAGGCCTGCCACTAGGCATGCACAAATAAACAAGCTGTGTACCCTAAATGCTGGGTATTTGGAAGTGTTATTCGTGCCAAAATCATCCTCAGTTAGAGCAACTGTGCTGTGCTGGTAGTTCAACAAATTAGTAACCTGCAACAATGCTGAATTTGTCAAAACTAGCAAAACGATCTGCTTCAAATTCAAACATTGCTTTCACCTCTGATCATAACGCTGCATTGTAGCAAATACCAATAATGTGAATAATTAGTAGGGTGGATAGCAGCCAAAATTCTCTGGGGGAATTACAGTAATGCAAATTATGAAATGCTCCGTTTGTGATGCAAATCTTATCGTGGCCCTTGTGTCTTGATACGCAATGTATTGTGGGGTACGTTGTGATAAACAGACATATTAGTAGTTTAATTTAAAGTTACGATGTTACCTTAATTTTTCAAGATTTGTAAGTGTCAATGCTTCTATATTATTTTCACCTTTAAAACTACAAAATGCACGTCTATAACCTACACCTTTCTGTCACAAGTGACTGGCAGATTATTTTAAAGTAATGCCTAGCCTAACAGAAACCAGAGTTAGACAGTTCAGTGAAACCTAATTATGAAAGAGGTAGGCTGGGACAAAATCCAGCACACCCAGGGGTCCCAGGAGAACAGGACTGAGAACCACTGATTGACTGCCTTAGTTACAGGATTGCCGTTGTAAAATACAGATTAATGATTTTAAATCAAGCATTGAATTTAATATATTTATTAAATCAACATACTGATATGAAACATACAGAATGATATGGATTCAACATTGAAACATGGATTTTTAAAACATTACTAGAAAATATGCAGTACAGTGCAAAAGTCTTAGGCATCATATTTTTTTTTACATACATGTATTATTTGATGTTTTATTTTTTGTATTCTGCATTAGTGTGTAGGTAGAAAAGAGCAATTTTTACATTTACAAACATACATTTTACTAAAAGAACACTGAGTTCTGCAACAGATGGTATGGCCTCCACAGAGCCCTGATCTCAACATCGTCGAGGTGGTCTGGGATTGCTTGGACAGTCAGAAGCAAGTGAGACAGCCAAAGTCTGTAGAAGAACTGTGGAAAGTTCTCCAAGACGCTTGGAACAATCAACCTGTTGATTGTCTTATAAAACTGCACGACAGTGTACCTAAGAGAATTGATACAGTTTTTAAAGTAAGGGTGGTCACATCAAATACTGATTTTTACTGTTTACTGTCCTTTGCAATACTTTTTCATATTAAGAAACCTTTCATTTGATTATTTTAAAAAAAATCATCTCTGCTTTTTTTGTTTTGCACTTTTTTTTTGAGACTTTTGCACAGAACTTCACGTTTTGACACAGAATTGACATCGAAAAATGAACGGTGAAAGCACATTTATAAAAATGTTTATTTTACCTTAATTAAACATCTGTCTAAACATGCAATCAATCGAAGATCTGCTCAATATGGATAGACCATGCCAACTGAGATACACACACTTGAAATGGTATAATCTGTTTGAGAGAAAAATGAACTACCATTGCTCGTTGTCATTTCTGCTAACAATAATTCAACAACAAGTTTGCCGTTTGTCACATGTCATGGGTTTGGTTATGCTATAAAAACCCTTAGGTGACAGAAATAGTGTTCAGAAATCCCCAGTCAAAACACATCTGAGAATATTATGTTTGGCTTTTAAACCATCTATATTGGTTTTCCTGTTTCGCACAGAGCATGACTCATCAAATTTTTTTTTAAATCTGTTCATAAGTTATAATTGGAGTGGTTAATAGCCTGAGAACCTCTAGCATTTATCAAACTATTAATATACATTTTTTTACTGCGATACTCAAGAGAAGTAAAAATGGTGGTAGTTATTTGTGTGTGTGTGTGTGTTTGTGACTGTACATTATTCACACAGCGGTCGAGCGATTGCTGTTTATGCCCATTGTGTTTTGATGGAGACACACAGGTGAGGAATGAAAGACATCTGCTCATTTATTTCTGGAAGCCTTGAGGGCCCAGCTCCGGAGGACAATGTAGGTGTATTCAAGGTTCATGGGCCATAAATGCGCAAATGCATATGGAGCAATGTGGTTTTTTTAACCACGTGTTTCGTCCATCTTTCTGCATTTCTGAATTTTCCTCTGAAGTATCCCCAGAAGTTGAATTTGCAAAAAACATAAACTCACACAAACACCCTCAGATTTATCAGAATTTATACACAAATTCAGTTAGCCGTTAAGTAAGCCAATACTCAGAAATATACGCATAAAAAACAATGGGCAGTACTGGACACGAAGGACCAACGCAAGCAACTTTTACCTTCTAGCAAATGTAAAGTCTGTCTATGATAAGTCTGCAACTAGCAAAAAGAACAAATGGCTAAATCTTAGTTCATTGTCAAGATGGTTATTAGAGATCTTTCTGTTTCTTTAGTGTTACATTTTTCCCCCGACCTATTCACACACAGTAATTAATCTGTTTAATGGTCCATCATCCGGCTTGTTTAGGAAACACTGCATGACTACGTCCCTCTGTTCTCATGGAAACGGTTTGACAGATCGTCAGAATCCGAGAACTGAGAGACTTTCTCTGAAGAAGAAAAACAGAGGAGAGGACAGAGAGAGAAAAATGAGAAATGCTAAATGAACCAAAACGCGCTGCAAAAGCTGAGCTAACGGGCCACGGGATTTGTAACCCGGAAGAAGATACAAGAGTTATCGGAGGCATCTCAAACAGCAGAATAAAATAACACCTACAAACTACAATTGATAAATTAGATTACCTGGCTCCTCTTCATTCTTGCTCTTCGGTTTCCTTATAACGAAACATTTCAAGAGTTCTAACAAAAAAGAATCATAAGACCTAAAACCCAACTCCTTGCTAAGATTTCTTGTTTTCCGTCAGCCTTGAACTATGAGCAATCAGGGGTAAATACAGGGTAAAAGGGATAGTCTTCTTTGTACTGTGTGACGATCAAAGAAAACATGTTTAAGGGCTAAGGGAGAGAAGCTAGTAAGTATGCTGCCAGGTCGGTAATGTTTATAATAAAAGGAAGAGTGAACAAGCCAAATAAGCTAGTGGATGTAAAAAAGACCTGGATCAAAGCTGTTCAATTTCTCAGTTATATGCCAGTTAAAGCTAACTTGTATGCCTGACGTGCTTCGGTATTAATAATGAAAAGCAAATAGATAAAGAGTATTCTTTGAATCACAATGGGAACAATGGTTAACTGCTGTTATATACTGCAAGTGGTTTTATTTTCTGATACTTCCCTGTTGTTTCGCATCCACAATGATGCTACATTGATTTCCTCTGTGTCGGTACATTAAAAATATATTTATCTTAGTTTGGAAAAGGCTGAGTAAAGTTACATTTGACAACTTTACCATTGCTAGTATAAGGTTATACAGATAATAAAAGTCATGTATCCACATCTTTTCGAATGCGGGTGAAGTTGTGTTTTATTGATCTGTGGAACAAAGGCTGCTTTTATAAGACAGTCACGCCACAATTATGCATCTAAATAATGTATTTCTTAGCATAGGCAAACCTTTTCCAACAAAGAACAATTCGCTATCAATAATTTACGAGGTAAAACATTCGGTTGTTAGCCTAACAAAAATAACAAAAAAGAAAGCCATTGTGCCAAGCACAGTGAAGCATGCCATACATTTTTACATTGTTTGGATGTAACAGCAATTTTAGAATAAAACACATTATAGGTTGACTAAGGCAGACATCAAGACTTCCTGAAAGGAGGCAGTCAATAAATATGGAACCAACCTGTTTAGTCAGGCTCATCTAGTGGCAAGGGAATCCACCATTGATTAGCTGATCGGCCTTAACTACTCGTCAACAAGAAAATCAGAAACACCGGGAAGTTAATTCTGATGAGAGAGAACTAACTCCATGTCCAATTTTGCCGTCATGGTCTCAACATAACATCTAAAAACAGATTATTTACTGTAGTTACTATAATGTCTAAATGGAGAATTTTTTAAAAATCAATGCAACCACATCCTAACATTAAAGATTTAAGAACAGTATAAGTAGAATTCTAAGTGGTGTTATTGGTGGGGTGTAGGGGCAGTTTTGCAGGGCGGGGCGGGGTGGGGGGTATGTTGTGAGTTACAGTAGCAGGACCAATGCAGTGGGGGTGCAGGAACCGAGGCAATGCTGTGCAGGGTCAGTGCCAGCGGAGTGGCTGAGCTGAGCAGGCTGAGTGCAGGGCCAAACGAGAATAGGCCGTGATCTCTGCACTGCTCTGTCTCAGCATGAGAGAGGCGCTCATCAGCTCCTGAGGGAAACCCTCCTTCTGGAGAGGTTGTTGTAACAGGCCCGGGATGAGTGTGTGGAGGGCTGCTTTGATATGCCGAAATGCTGGAAAGGCAGCTGACAGTTTATGCAGTGCGCTGGGCTGGTGGCCAGACTGCACAATCACCTGGAACACACACAGAGCAAAGCCACTCAGGCCCACTGGCTGCTGTGTCAGAGCACCGTAAATCACCCAGCTAGACCCACACGTAAATCTACCCCCAAAATAACACACAAACACTCATTAAAAAGGAGAAATAAAGGTCAAAGTCATCCATAGAGTAAATCCACAGACCTACAAACATAGTTTTTTTTCTGTGAAATGTGTAAATACATTTGCAGTTAAAAAACATAATGCCTAAAATGTGCATGGTACCTTGATAAAGCTTGTATCCATTACTAAGGAAGTGCCACTGAATGGTTCAGGCTAATTTAATATCAGTCGATAACCTGCGGGTGCCACTCCGTATCAACAGGGCAGGCTTAGCGCAGCCAAGCTCAGGGAGAAAGGGGGCTCTCCCCACCAAGCCAGCCCCCACTCACGCTGTGTCATTGCCACTTTAAGAAATGAAGCAATACCATTAATGGATCCCTCACTGGGCTGTCAGCCTGCCCCCATTCACCAGGGCATTTCAATCACACCATTATATCCGGCTCACCAATATTAAAATCAAATCACATCCAGACTAGTTTGATTAGAGGGGAACAATACACAAGAAAGGGGAGGGGGGGTCTGACCTATTGTTGGCTCTCCCTGGAGCCTGGGCAAGCTGTGGTCAGTTTGGAAGGGGCTGGGAAACCTGGAGGTCATGACAGTAAATTGTAGCTGGAAAAACACAACTTTACAGGTACAAACTCCCGGAGCAGAGCTTTAACCAAATTGAAACCAGAAGGGCAGGGTGAAGCTCCTTGACCAAAATGACATAAATTACCGGGATTTACAAGATTTTAAAAATACTTTTAACAATAGTCTTCCAATAGATTCTCTATTTAATTATGCACTTTAGGGTTTAAGAGCACGATAAACAAACCAATAATTCACATTTTTATCATTTCAAGGTGAGGCCCCTCAGGATTGTGTTCTACAGCAGTGTTCAAAGGCTCTCAAATCATGTTGTATCAAATTGAGCTCTGTTTTAACATTCTTGAGTGAACTATGAAAACCAACCACCGGTCGTTTAAAAAAAAAACTATCTCAGGTAAAAAAACCTGCCTATAATGGCTGACCCTCCAGGACAGAAGTTTGTTTCTCAAGCATATTTTCCCTCTGTGAGATCATTGATAACATTGCTTTTCATAGGTCATAGTTAACGGTTGGGTATGTATTTCAAGAAACTGTAGATCTTAATATACATATGGTAGCTCCCACATTGAATTGGTGTCCTACTATTGAACCTAAGATTAACCATTCCCACTACACGAATGCTTTGTCGGTGGATGAGGGATCAGAAATTTCCATAGAACCTAATGGTACACAAAGATAGAGAATTTGTTTTTCACTGGGGTCCTAAGATTAGGTCTCGTAGATTTAAACATTCAAAAACAGTAGAAGTTGAAACAACTAATGTCTTTGTTAGGTGGAGAGACCGGAATGTGGCATACACTGCACAAATCACACAGGCCATCTCATAATCCTCCACCATTCAGTGCTAGATCTTCATACATCTAAACAAATTGTCCACCCTCAAGTGTGCATTGTAAGGAAGACATAAAACAAAGCCATCTGGCGAGAAAAAGACAGGAGTTTGCTTTAAACCATCGGTCCTGTGACATTCCAGTTCTTAGTCAGAATAGAAAAAATGATTTTGCTTGCTGCTCCGAGCTGGGGAACCAATCATTCCTAATTCTGAAGAATCTGCTCCAGCCCTTGGATAATAAAGAGAACGACAAGCGTTTTAACCTATGAATCAGTCCTCAATTACAAGGAGACCCATAAAACCCAAGCACTGCCCCTTCTGAAGTATAAATGTCCGACTTTTTAAAGGGGCCCCACTTTTATTGCAGTCCATTACATAACTCCTCCGTTGTTCTGGGAAACAAAGGGTACCTAAAGTTTGCGTTCTGAAACGCAAACATAGCAAGGTAAAACTCAGTTCAACTCAGAAGTTAGGGTCAGATGAGAAGCTGGTCTTCTAATGAAGTCTTCACATTCGAAGCCAGTGACTGCCTTTTCCAGACAATGGAACCGTGGTGCAGATGTAAATCAGGGTGGACTGTGACATGAACATTCGTAAGGCAGGAAATTCTATGACCTTTTGAAAAGTCCTCATTCCAGAGGTTGAGCGCTATTAGCCGATAAATATTAATTTCACCGAAGCATTGCTCTTCAAGGGGGTATAATTGGATCTGGACTGATATTGGTGGAAGACCCCCTAAACAGTGTACCCTCCACGTTAATCATTGGTCAGGAAAACGGAAGACACAGGAAACATCTTCAAACATCTATGGAGCACTTCCTGATACGCAATGTGTCTAGACACCCTTGGCCCCCTTGTCTGTTAGAACAGAGTCCAGCAGCCTTCAAAGAGAGCCACAAATCTGAGGTTTAGAGACAAAATAAAAAACAGACCCCCACACACACACACACACACACACACACACACACTCCCATCTCTATTAACATTGCTATTACCATAAAGTAGGCACGGTCAAGTTACTGATAAGAGCAAGGGCAAACCACATCTAAGGATGCAGATAGCCCCCATGAAAGGAAGTTACCTCTGAAAAGGACTTATCTTAACAACACCTACCACCCACTGACTGGCTCTAGAGATGTATGCAAATTCTGTGTATATTCCCTTGCTCCTAAATCTGCCCCATTCAAGCAATGCACAACTTGTACACTCAACAAACATCCACTGAGACAATTTCAATACAATCGTACCAAACAAGACTACGTAGCTTCTCAGAACAACTTAAATACTATGTTGGCCAATAATGCCAAACCTGACAATTTCCACATCCTTGCAATTGTCATCTTCTATCTAATTAGAAGTAACCTGCAAGGGAAAATGTCTGAATTGGCCTGAACCAAATTCAGTAATTACAAGAGTTACTATAATTTCCATGCACGTGTTAAAGGGCTCTGTGAAAATAAACAGGGCTTAATGCTTAAAAAATCTGTCAATTGCAACTTGTTCTTGAATCTGTAAATCAGCTACTGAAGAGCACTCAGTCAGTTCTCTGCTGATTAAGACTGGATAGTTACCGCACTACCAGTACGGCCTCTCTTTCCCCCACAAGATTGAATGTATACTCGAAGAAAGTTTCAAGTCATTGACTGCCACTCTGCACTGAAGTCCTAACGCCACTTTGAGTTATTATGGTTTGGTTATCTTGGGTGTAAAGGATTTTACTTTGGTGGGGATTAGAAATGGTGAGCTGGGTTCGGGAGGCGAGACAGAATAAAAGCCCCTTGTGCAGAAAAGGGGGGCGAGAGTCACTGCAAAGGAGAGGAGTATTTATTTCTGGAATGAGGCGGAAAATCTAGGATTCTCAAGTCCAGAATACGAGATGTTGAGTCCTCCATTTTCTCAAAGTAGCTATTCTCAGGCAGCAGATTAGTTTAAAACTGAACCGAAATCTTATGCTCTCTAGCCCGCATAACAGTTATTTAGCAATCGCTGATAATGAACGAATCCTCTAGTCCGCATTTGTCTTGTTTTTATTTTTTCCCAAGACGGCGTGCTAGGGTATGTTTCTATAACCATTTAAAATCCACAAAGGGAAGGGAGCACCAAACATGAGAAAACAGCTTGAACCTCAAACAATTTGTTTCTCTAAACTATAATAGGTCTACAACCATGCTAAAGTGTTAATGTTTTCATGGAAGAGAAATCCAAGCTGTGACATAACCAAATCCACTTTTTCAGCATATTACCAAAAGCAAAAAAAGTTATATTTAAGGTAAAGAGCAATTACCAGGTTTTCTAAATGCTCTGACATGGAAATAAACAACTGATGAATCAAGAGTGAACAAACTGGGAGCAAAGAAGGAAATATTCTCAGCAAAATGCTAATTATTCTGAAGCACATTCTGAGAGAAACCTTTGAGGTTGTTCAGGAATTGAGCCATAGAATCAAAATTATTTTCCAAATATTGAAAAATCCACCCGGTCTCTCAGCCAGCAACCTAACTGTAAACCCCTAAACTCCCAGAGCGGAAACACACAAACTGTTACTGTACAAACGACAGCACACAAGTATACTCCTGCAATGGCTTTTGTGCTATTGGCTGAATTATTTATATCCTTAGAACAGGGAGCATATTTCATCCTGGATAGTAGTTCCCCTTCAAAGTTCCCTTTTTATGATCTGCATTATTTCTTGCGCACACACATAAACAAAGTCGGAGCTGCCGGCACTGAATCAGTGGACCGCTTCACCGAATGGCCCTCAGGTCAGCGCCGCTTTCTTGTGCCGCCAGTGCTTACATTAGCATGTGAAAGGCTAAAGCTGTTCCAAATATCCCCTCTAAACATTTATCCTGACTAAACCCCACGTGGAAAAATTCCAGGAACTCAACACTGTCCAGGACCATCTTTGGTGTGTAACAGGGAAAAAGGCCATTGTAAAAAAAAAAAAGATCTATATGAAAAATCTATACTTGTTTCAGTTTATTAGAGAATATTTGATTTTTTAATGATTTTGGATGAATTCTTTCTCAAATAGAAACTAAATTAAACCAACTTAGAATCTAACCCCAACTCCCCCTTACACACACGGGGCTTTTGAATGCAGCGACACTAAACCTTATGTAATAAATAACATCCGAAGCCCAGACTCCACAAAGCCACAGGATCAATCAAGTCCCACACATGGTGCGTACCGACAAAGCATGTTTATAATTAAGAAGCTCAGAACAGAATTACCCTCCACCAATTCAATCAATGCTGTCCGTCCAAAATGTGTTGTTTGCGGTACTGAGATATGGTCTTCAAAACAAATTTGGAAGCCGCAGCTCTCTGAGGGTTTTTCTTTCACCTGCCGATTATCTTCTGTTTCTGCAGCCAAGGGGGAAGTGACTCAGTGTTTGTATGGTGCAGCCAGAAGTTGAAATGACTTTGCAGCAACACATTTTTTTTTAAATTAGCAAAGTGCAAGGGGAAGAAATGAATATGCAAACGATGCTAGTCCCAGTGTGGCCATTCCGCTAACTTTTCTGTGTACGGACAAAGCTGAATCATCTGTCACGGG
>JAOVYW010000007.1:6669994-6695865 GCA_025775045.1 Hiodon tergisus | reverse complement strand
AGATTCGTAAATCAAAAACAAATGACTTTGGGAGAAGATCCCAAAAGTTGGCATCACAGAGATTTAAAGCGATTTTTATTTTCTTGCTTGTGTTATTAATGGTACAATATTCTGGTGGAAACCACACATTAAAAAATATTGGAGGCAAGTTACAGGTTTGCTGAAGACAAAATAAACCCTGATAGTAAAATTTGTTATCGAATGTGCCAAAGATTAAGTGGATTCTTCTGGAGAAATACTTACCCCTTTTCTTTAATAATAAAATAGTCAAAGGTTATAGCAAATGAATAATTTATTTTTGTGTGAGACCTACAGACCTAGCAGAAGGGGCCGACCCTGCGTCTCAGCCCCTTGGAGGGACCCCCAAACCCCAAGGAGATGCTATCTGGGACTAACAGACAGCATTTATTAAACATGTCAAAGTGAATGAGTACCAGTCAGCAGGGAAGCAAATGAAATCAGGGAATGAGAGGGGGCATCTAAACAGCCGTATATGCAACAATACCTGAGGAGCCTTCTCTGGCCCTTCCCAGACCGTGACAATGTTTACATCCCAAACTTAGCCCTACACACTGTCCCCATTTAAACTGACCCCCTTGGAAATGTTCCCATCCACCTTCAGAATTCGGGGATACTTACGGTATCATGAGCAGAATCTTAAAGACATTGGTTTGGCTGTAAAAAAAGAAACATCTGCTGAATAACTATCGTTACATTTTCTGTATAACATTACTTCATAATCTGAGTTTTTACCAAAGATAAGCCGCAGTATAAGACTCAAAATCCCAATCCAATATCAAACACTTCCACAGCATTATCGTCCACCTACACAATGGCCAGTCTTCTGAAATCCTGCTGGGGAACACACAGTCTGTGTTTGTTGGGAAAAAGCCCTAAAGCAGCTCTAATCCTGCCCTTGTTCCATTGGCTAGCCAATTCAAGGACCAAAAATAACGAATGATTTTAACTGTAGAGTCATGGAGAATGCTATTCGGTGTCCTCTGAAGTGCCTGTTAGCAAGTAGCATTGGACAATGGCAACCGTGAGGCAATTCCAAGTGAGCCATAAAGTACATCATTTTAAATGTTCATGAAAATACAGGGGTTTGAGCACCAGCTGTTCTGAATGGTGTGAACACGGTGCAGCTGCGGGAGAGCCATCAGGGTGTAATTACAGTGACACGCTGAGATTTGATGAACACCCGCCTTGGCTCCCAGTCGGCTGTTTGCCATGGGTCCATAGGCGGGCTCTCCCCTCCACACCTGCATGAACGACGGTGGCTCCTGACCCGATCAACCCCGGCTGAACCTTAACAGATTGCCTGGGGTCAGAGTGCCTACACGTTTATGTACAAGAGGTCAGCTTTGAAACATGGCAGCTGAGGGCAGGCTTGGGACCCTGAAGAAGCAGCTCTCCCTGCAGAACTTCAAGCCTGCACAGTGGAGAAAAATAAACCCAGGCTGCAGGATAACTTTCTGCAATAAAAACGGCAGCGCCTCCATCAGGCGACAAACCGCAGAGGAATAGCCAATCAACCAATGACATTCCCGTTCTCCAAACGAAGTGAACCTGTGGCCCTGAGCAACGGTGAAACATCCACCACATTCCTGGGAGATTCAGAATGCATACTGTGCCAAATAATCAGACCTACATTCACAGTGACCCTAAGACCTTTTAAAGCCTGTAGGCATTTCAGTATGTTGGGCTGAACACCATAATATCCTGATAATATAGAACCATAGCGAGAGAAAGGTTGTTTATGGAGCAGACCCGCGTTTGTGGCAATCATCTGATGGGTGGCACCTGGGACGGGAACAGGTCGCACAGATCTGCCAAGGAAGTGGACGCTCTGCAGTTCCACCCCTTCCGCAATCACATTCATTAACATAGAACTTATTCTGAGAATACTTTATAAGAAAGAACTTCCTTCCCAGGGTACAGCATAGAGCCAGAGAGCTGTGTGTATGGAAAATACAGTAAGGTAAATTACATCAAAAACTACTCCAAGAAGCTATGAGTAAAAACATTGCCTCTCCTTAAAGACATTTTAGTTGTTGCTTGTCTGCCAAGGCGAGGGCTTTTGGTAACCTGCTGCGAGTTTGGAAGACTGTCCCAGGGTTGTGTCAAATGCTCTCCAAACCACAGGAAATCTGGCCTCTGTGGGTTCTAGATTTCCAAGCTGACCAGGGCTGTCCTCTTGGATATCAACTATGCGTGCTACCTGGTTTGTACAGCATGCCTATCAGGTTTAATTACTACGCAGGTTACATTCACTGAGTGAAATAAAAGCTATGACTGAACTCTAGGGACGGAGAGAAGATTGTTTTCTCCGTAGTCAAGCAATGAGGAATGCTTAAAATCCACATTTCAATTGAGGACAAGACTTGTTATTCGACACAAATACAGCTACTCAAATACATGTGCAAGGCTCCAGTCAGACACCGAACCCTCTCAGAATTGAGCAAGATGCACTGTATGCAAGGTTCAGAAGCAGTTTGCTTACTTACCCCCTAACTCTCCCCATTTCAAAAGCGGACACAGAAGCCGAGTGGAATAAACTCGAAAACCCCCAAAATGGGATTCCTTCTGACAGCCAGTAGTTCCACAGCAATGCAAACAGCTTGCTGGCAAGTCACAATGTATTCCAACACAATTCGGTTTCCCTCAGTGAGATTTAAAGCAGTATAGTGCTATAAGCCAAGATAACAACCAAAAGCTTGGATAACATCAAACTCTTAACTCATCACGGATCTGCATATTGCGGTTGGAGACATGGCTAAACAATATTGCAGAGGAAGGAGCCCTCCTATTGAACAAAGTAAATGATGAATACTGAAACAGTGACCAAACCATCTCCTTTTAGCCACTGGGGAGTCTGAGAAACTACCAAAATCCCAGTGTGGATCTGGCTTCCTAACGGAGATGTCAGTACCCATCAAGGTGTAATATCTCTGCTGTTCCTCATCATTTAGAGCTCACATAGATCGCTAGCTTTTGGCAAGCCATAAGAGTTAATTAAGTGAGTATACACCACAGATGTGCAGTGACCTGAGCTAGAATAGGTCTTCCTATCCTGAGATTAATGGTAATGCTAAATAAAACTAGGATTTTGCAATCAACACAATTACCTTCATTAACCATTAATCATGAAATGTGCTCCAGCCTGCTGATATGCTGCTTAAAGTGTGATACAGGTTGTGCCCAAAAAGTTGTGATCTAAAAGCATGTTCCAAGTTTAAATTGAAAAAGGTTCTTAATACTTTGGGCTTAAATAAATTGGGCTTCCACCTTCCACTCCTTGGAAATTTCCATCACAAAGAGCACATCACATCAATTTCACTACTTCATATTGAGATGTTTACGTCAATAATCCCACAACAGAAAGCCTTGAATTTGTGCCGGGACCCCCGTCACACCTTATGCAACACTGGGACTCCCTGGATGTACCGAACGTTATCAGGCCGACGTGTTTCCTGTCTGGCCACCGACAGGGTCACACAAAATGGAAAAGATTCACTTTCTCGCCTCCATCACCAATCAGCATGTCTCCTGCACACCACCTTGTCAGCGCTGTCTGCTGGCACTCAAGTCCTTCCATTAGGAGCCACAGGCCAGAGGTCAATACTTGATGCACCCCGTCAAATGCGGAACTGGAGACTAATGTGTCTCAGTACACTACACAGCTTCCAAATGGATCCTGTGTTTGTATTACGTGTCTTCCCTGTGAAAACTAGGTGGCAAGAACTGGGATGCTGTGTCTAAATGGATAAGATAGTGAGAACCACCCCAGATTTCTCTCATTTTTGCTTTTGAGAAATAAAAACCCCCCCATCATCTTCCACATAGAGGTTCTGTTCCGAGGCACAGAAAAAATTTCAGATCCCACAGGTGCCAACAAGGCTCATTGATTCTAAAGGAGTAACTTAATGGGTGAGCATTTGACTTTCTGCGGTGTATTCTCAAGGATATAGGAACTTAAATCTACCTTAAAAAGCTCAGAATTTCACTGTTCACTTAGCACATGATCTTTAAACACACCGTTATGCCCACACTTGTAGTATAACCACACAAGTTCTTAAAACACAAACAGGCCAAAGGTGAATGCTACAAAACGACAGTAGGTCAAATGCTCGAGGAGAACTCTCTTCTTTCCGAAAGCATGATGAACAGAATTTTTGTTTCTCTCAGCAAACCTTTCTTATCTGTGTCTAAACCTCATTGATACATTAAGACAAATAAAGTCTGCTGGGGGCTCAGGTCAGGGAACACGTTTGCTGACACACCTGGTCGTCTCTGCCAGGGTTTATAAAAATATATATTTATTTATGTTTTTTATCAGTTTGTAGAGAGCCCATCGACTGCGTAGTACTTTATATAATACTTCCCTACCATCCCCACCATTGTTTTTGCGAGACGTAGTGTTTTTCCCTTAGCTTGCCCTAGCATGAGACTTTATTCTGTCAGCGCAGCATTCTAAAATAATGTTAAAATTTCCAAAAGACAGCCATGTTTGGATTTAAAAAATACATATAAATCTAAACCACAAGCAACAAAAACATAATTTTTAAGTTAGCATGTGACAAACAAGTAGCTACTCTGTTTCCTTTCTGATTAAGAACAGTCACTAGTAACTAGCTATCTAGATACTAGTGCAGTTTTTAAATTATTTTTTACATGCTGTATGTTTAACAAATACATTATTACATCTTTATATACATCTAATAATCAATACATGGGGTTATTAAATCTACTTCGTCTACCACCAAACCAGTACACTACAAATAACCTTAAATCGTGCTCCCTCCTCCCCACTATCAACAATTATGCGTCACCACTGCCTGGGAACATTACAACTGCAAATTGTTTGTTCTGTGCTATGTTGATAGACACAATCAATTTTATCTGAGAGCATTTGTCTATATTCAATTGAATATTTTATCGGCATTAACTGAGTGCCTAGCTTAGTCAGAAGGGCAAATAGGAGTTTATGGCGAAGGGCTTAGACAGATATAGATGGTCTTCCTGAAGCAGAGATCACCATATCAGTCTCAAAATCAGTAGGAATTAGAGCTTCAATGGGAGTGAAGCAGACAAAAAGGAAATGACTGCGTGGCTGAAATGGAGGCCCTCTTTCAGGACAATAAAACACCTTGTTTTTTCCCCAGAATCACTGATTAGCAAAACTGCAGCTCACACCATTAGCTGGACCAATAAAATTCCGTGAACTTGATCAGAGGAACACTGAGTGACTGAGAAGAAAGAGAGAACAGGACCTAATAGGCAGAGGGAGGCCTGAGTGACTGTTCCGGGAGTCACCAGGAAGCACGGCTTGCACATGTCGGCCACGAGAGGAAGGCAGCCATCAGAAGGCTGTCGTTGACTGGACGTGAATCCCAAAGGAAGCAGCTGTACCATTCGTTGATCGTGTTCACCACATCACCGCAAGACATGAAAACCCAGAAAAAAATGCGCTTAACAAACATGAATCTTATAGTTTTCAGGTGATCCATATTATGTTGTCCGATATAAATTTAGTAGCAGCTGGGACAAACTGTTTTTGCTTCACCAAAAACACTGGAAAATATTGGCTCAACATTGAAAAATGTGTCGCAGCCAATAATGACCAGTACACAAATAACAAAATAACAACCTTGAACCAGTAAAATCACATTGTTCTTTTAGTGTGCCAATGTTTTTGTATCCACTGCAGCCGAGATAACACTGGATGCCTCACCCTTAAGGTGAAAGCAACCGCAGAGACCTACTGTAACATTGATAATTTATCTGCCAGTGACAGGCCTGAGGAGCCTTCCCTCCCCGCCCACTGAGTCACTAATCATTGGTAATTGCACCATTACTCTGTCGCCGTGTCTGCCCATGTCAGCCTGGTGTCAGACCCCTGAAGGAGCCAGAGGATTTGCGTCTCTGTCTGGCTCAGGTGTGTCCGCGCAGGGACGCCGACCCCGGCTTAGCCTCGCCCCCCACCGCAGGGGACCTCCCAGCACGTCAATCCCAGCACTCCCATCACAGCCCTCTGAACCTCCGTCTCCAAAATCCTGACCCCGCTCCACAGATTTCTCTCACGCCCTCCTTTGAATCTATCGTTAAATCTATCGTTTGAAGCAGGCCCAGCGCAATGCAGGTAATTACAACTGCTTTTATTTTCTCCCCTTCTACTGGTGATCTGTCACTTGAACCTAAACCCAGAGTCCACGGCTTCGTTGGGGTTGAAAAGAATTTCCAGCATGCTGGGGTTCTGCCACAGACTCCAGGTTCAGATTGACCTTTGAATGGATGGTGAATGTGTCTCACTGAGCTTTGTACATCTCAGCTGCAGTATTCTGTGGGTTTGCAGGATGTTTGGACTGTGTGAGATCATCGACGACTGGGCTTGACCTATGTTTAGGTTTTAAAAAAACACTTTTTTTATAAGAAAGAAAATCCTAACGGTATTAATCACAATAGGCAAAGGCAAATTCTCACAAAAATAAAGGACAAATAGCTATCAATTCTGTTCTTTTGTTCTATTCGTATCTATTTCGCAATTCAGCAACGAAACGTACCACATGAAGCCAATGAAACCAACCCTAAAAATGTTCATTACTCACAGAGATTCCGTGGAAGTCTTCTGAAAGAGTGCAGCTGTTCTGGTCAAATGAATCCTCAGACTATGGGAGCAGTAGGACAGGACAATGTCTGGACAATCTGCCTTGTCTCATTCCCCCCACTTCTCCCGGTGGCCTTACGGGCTTTTTCTCAGACACCAGGCCTATGGAAGTCTTGCCAATTTCCTGACGTGGACTTTGGCTGCTAGTTTGTTTGACCTGAGCCGCCAAGACCCATGTCTTTGCATCTACTTTCTGATATGACAGATGCGAGACCCTGTACACGGTCAGCATTGATGCATGGTACTGAAATCTGCATTTCCCACTGTTTTATAAATCCAACAGGGAATTCACTAGCCAGGCTCATTTGACCTATGTTGTCAGGAGATAATTAGCAGAGGACTTATACTACTTATTACTTTTTCCTTCCACATCCTAAATAAACCACAAAAAAAAAAAAAATATTGGACGTATCCCAAGGCGCTTAAATCTTTAGAAGATTCCTTTGTAACATTTATGTTTCTTTTTCTAGCCTCTGCTATCAACCTGTGATAGAAATCCCTTTTCTTGGACAGGGAGTGTCATTCCTAACAAATGGTAACAGAAATTGGCAGGGAAGTCAGCTACAAATCTTAAGTTCATCCACTAAAATGCCCTCTACAAAAACACACAAAGGGGGGATATGTTCAAGACAGAAAAATGCAGGGGACGCACCTCTGCGTCAGCTTATCGGCGAGGTAGAAGTTAGAGCCATCAGTGGTTGGCAGTGACAGGCCGGTAAGAGGGGATGGGAGAGGGGGCGGGGGAGTTGCAGGCGGCACCTGACAAGATCCTGCATGCGTAAATTGGGGCTCCTCAGTGGAAGGCCATCTCGTGGGGTCAGGTGAGGATACCTCTGAAAGAGCAGAGAGAAGGGAACGTGCGGTGAATGCTCATAGCGTCTGCGTTTGTTAGAGAGCAATAGGTCAGCGGTTTGAAGAACTGCGTCACGGCTCTTCCAGTATATATCTACCATATATTTCATATGATTATCATCTTTTCCCCTGCTTTTTGGGAAGCCTACTCTTTCCATATTCACTGATTTTTCAACCCAACAAAAGCTCCGAAGCCAACCCATGGGACTCCTTCATGATGAAGATCTATTTATTCATCATGCTCTGAGAAGGCCGTGGCTAATTATATATCTTTCATTGCACAGGAATTTTGGCAGTAATTTTCCCGTTTTGCCTGTTTGGAGAATTTAGATCAACATGCACATGCATCAAGCCATTCAGACAATCATAAGGCAACATGAGCTGCATGTTTGTCTAATGCCAAATAACACCGCTTCAATTTTGTGAGAGCGATCGCAGTTTCTCCATTAGCATATAACAAGTATAACCATATTGATTTGCTTCCACAGAAATTGCAATAAAACATAGCATGCTACAAAAAAGACTGCTGTACTTCACTTAAATTTGTGCTGAAACAAGTTTCACGAAAGAGTCAAGAGTCAAGTTTTATAACACCGTAACTAATATAAATAGCAGCTATGAAATGTTGCTGGGATTACAGGATGAATGTGCTCACTGCGCTGCTGAAGTGCGTGTTTGAAAAATGAAACCCATAAATAGTACACTTATGATGTTTAGAACACACGGCTTTACTGTTACGTCTTGTATGGCTTTCACTTGGCACAACGTTCCTTACTTTGGTATTAATAGCGTATCATTGGTCCCCATATCAGCAGTTTTACCTTTGTATTGATTATGTTGCATTTCTGCAGATGCAAATCACACTGCAAAACAACCGGTTGAGATGATATTTATTATGTTTTCTTTCAAAGGAAAATTGTTTTTTTTTAGAAAATAACTCCGTGGTGACGGATTTCACAAAAACTACCCCAATAGTCTCAGCAGTCTTTGTAGCCACAGTGAATCACATTAATCAGGGTAGTATTACTGACCCTTTGCTGTATTTTAAAAACATGTTAAAATCAGATGAAGGGCAGGAATAAAATCAAAGCACCTTTGTAAGCTAACTAAAGCCATTACTCTTGGTTGGAATCTTGTACCTCGGTAAGATAAATAAAAACCTGCATGTTATTTTATTATTCATTAGCTTTGGTCCACACGTTGGTGGTTAAGACTTACTGTGACAGATTGTTTCTGGTTGCATGCCAAATGTTGGCAACTGAGAAGTCTCTGAAGCACTTCCAGATTGTAAGGCAAACCTTTAGACCATGAAACTGTTACGATAACCACTGAAGCTTACTGAACACATTCTGAACACATCAGCACGAGACAAATAACACGAAGGAACGGGGCCGGCTGGCATGGGGGATTAAACCACCATTTACCGATGCATCGCAGGGGTCCGATGAACAGTGCGCCAGTCCTGCTTCAACCAGTCCTGGAAAGCAAGAATGTGACGGTCAGTTTATCAGCCTTCTGTCGTGCCGCTGTGACAAATCAAATGATTTATTTAAAACAAGATGCAATATTACGCCAAATATTACACCGCCACAAAATAAGAGGGGAAAACAAGATCAATGTGTGAAAATGGAGGCTATTACAATGCAGAGCCTGTACTGTCCCCGCGACTGGGGTTAAAAGTTTAGCTGCTGAAATACAGTAGGATGGAGTGAGGTTCACAAAATTCCGCAGATGAAGAACGAGGCTGAGCAGAAGATTTAGGGAGGACACTGGCAGACATGTCGGAATTTCTAAACCTATCTAATTAGCGGATGACTGAAGCGGGCGTCCGTGCCACCCCCACGCCTGTGTGCACACACACAAACATTTCAAGCGCTACCTCCGTCAGCTCCACTCAGTGATGAGGACCCGACTCCTTAAAACTCTCCTCATCCCATGGGTGAAGGACTTCAGAAATCAGGTAATGCTCTCAGTTCAGCAGAGGGCCCTGGCACTGCATTTTGTTAACAGCAATAGCAATAACGGGGAGGAAACCAAACGGTTCATTATTTTTGTTTCCGGAAACGCTTATTTATTTATTTATTTATTTATTTATTTATTTATACGAATCCAAAAAAACTCTTTTAGCAACCTTTAAAAAAAAAAAACTTATCATTATAAAGGTTTCACACGTCAGGGCAATCTGAGGGATATGTTTTGTGTATAACATACATGCAACTGTGGCGCTCCGCCCCTCAGGAAATGTGACTGCATCGGACTGAAACCCAAGACTGGGGAATGCAGTGCCAGTCCAGCTAATGTATTTACTAAACACCATGGTCTCTTGTTGCCTGCTATGCACACTCTTGAGAAGATAGGCAGAGACGCTGGGAGTTTGCGCTGGTTTCCAGTTTCTTCTGCACCCTTTTTCGGGCCACAATGCGCAGGCCAGAGGCTTTGGCTATTTGGCATTCCCTTGATGTTTACAGGGTGCAAGAAAGTGCTGAAGGACGTCCTCTCATCTTAGCCGGCCGTGCTGCCTGTGTTCTGTTACATTCGCCCAGCCCGGACAAATCTGCATGGCTGAACCCGGCACCGTGCAGCAGAATGCCTGTCTTCACTTGATCCTGCAAACAGGACCGCAGCCCTTAAATACACAATGCATGCTGACAGAAAAGTGAACTGGAGGGGGGGAACCGTGGAAGTGATTAAATAAACAGCGCTGCCTTTTCCCTTTTAAAGTGAGGGCAGATGGAGGATGACATTATCATGTTTTGATAATTACACAGTTTTCATAATACAAACCCAGCTGTACGACCTTTAGAATGGATGACACTATCACACATAGAAACTTAGTCTCAGTCTCAGTCCTCTTTAAAGTAAACATTTGCCGTATTTCAAGTCTTTTTCTCTGCCCTTTAATATAGTGCAGTAATCCTTTTCTTATATTGAAGTCCTCATTTGCATCTCAGAACAGCTAGTCAGTAAGATGGTCTTAAATTATTCACGGCATGTACACCACTTTTCAATTAACAAATTGCCTGGCTCAGGAGATTTCACGCCCACCCACTGAACCAGAGGATTGTGACTAAATGTCTTATGATTGACTGGCCGACACAAATGAAAGGGGACACAGTGTGCGGCCACTGTAATTCTTTCTGACACCCGATCAAATGAGAGATTGTATATAAGTAAGGTCAAAGCATGATGAGTAGTGGAGTAAACCTTTGTCGATCCAGGGCTAAGCACACAAAAACACATCATTAGCATGACAGGCACTAAACATACAGAACAAGACGACAACATGGAGTTAGCGCTGTGGTGGGCAGTGGCGGAATGGGTTCCATAAACACTGTGCGCGCCATGCAGAGTACACACTGTGCACAGTACGCGCTATGCAGAGTACGCACTGTGCACAGTACGCGCTATGCAGAGTATGCACTGTCCACTCTGAAGTAGATCATTGTGAAGTCTAGCTACAAGTGCAATCTAGTTTTAATTTTAGTTCTATTTGTCAGGCCCATTAGAATATGTATCTAAAAATTAATCTGTGATAGAAAGGGGTATTTCTTATGCATACAGTATTTTCATACTTTGTATAATGGTTATATTTATCTAGAAATATCTCTAAACATCTATATGTATCGATCTATATATTTCCCAATATATTTAAATTTACAAATGGTCTTCATGGCACTCCCTTTTGGCATGGCTATAAGAAAGAATTTTTGTCATCCATCATGGGCTGATTTCTTTGTTTTCATTCTAAATTCTATAATCCGAGCAGCGAAACACCCAGAGCAGTGAAAAAGGAAGTGTCAGGTAAGAAGTTGGGAGGAAAAACTAGCCTGCCTATAATAAACCTGTCTACCTTGTTTGCCAAATTCCGCCTGATCTTGGGGACAATCTAATCTCTGACCTAATGACCTAGAGTTAAGACTAAAGACTGACAACCAAGAGACAAGCAATCAACATTCACCAATGGCAAAAAAGTCATAAGTCTTTTCTCCTGAAATCAACTGTGGAACACAAGTCCACCCGTAGCAGCTAGTTAGAGCCTGGGGGTGTATGTTAAAAAGGCAAAAAAAAGAAAAAAAAAAGAATCTCAATCACTTATGGTTGCTTTAAACAAGGAGATAAATGCTGCAGATAAATTACCAATCATTCTGCTCAGACTTCCTTATCTCCTCTCTCTCGTTGCTAATATTTTCTGACAACTGTATATTTTAACTAAGAACAGAGAGGCACATTCTTTCAGCCCCTTGGACGAATGGAGTCCGACCTTCTCTTTTCCGAAGCAAACCATGTTTATTTCAAGACTTAAACATTTTGATATCAACCATAACCTTTACATCTGTTATTAATTTTCAGCAGAAAGGTATGGCCATACATAATGAACTACGCTACGATGGATAATTATGCATGTGGTGGCACAAGCCTAACTCTTTCAGTAACTGTGTGCAGACACAAACATACATTTTCATTTCCAGAAGGTAGCTTTATAAGAATTCAACTCAGTCAATTACCCTGTAGTGCAAAGCATAACTTAAAACAAAAGCTGAAATCGAATGTGACGTTCCGCAGTAATGTTTAAATATTTTCTGACTTCTGCTAGCCATTCTAACAGCTGCTTGAGACCTATCGTATAGAAATCTAAAGTAAATTCTGCCGTATTTCAACAAATAGTCAGAACTGGCATGTATTTCGAGTGGGATTCAAGACAAGAAAATATTGAATCTATTTCGTATTCAAGCCTGCTAAAGCATGTAACAATTTTGACGTGCAGTAAGGACAGGTCACTTCTGTCCGGTTGATGCACAAACAAATGAATGGGGCATTGTTTTTCTTTCTATTGATATGAAAAGGTCTATCTGTTGAGTTCTCAAAAATAGTCAGTAGAAAAAAGAAGGTGCATGGTTGAGTGGAGAGACAATACTAGCTCCATTCAGTCAGAGTACAGAAGTAACATGAGAACCGCCCCAAACTGTCCATTCTGGGCATCTAACCAGCCCTGGGACTGGCTGATTGATTTGCCAGGGGAAAAAAAAAAAAAAAAAGTACGTTTGTGTAACACTGCCAAACCAGAGCTTTTCAGTAACAGAAATCCTGTCCTGTTGTGAGATTTCACTGACAAAATGATAAATAAAATAAACGCTGTTAAAACATGCACGGCTGTTTTGACGGTTCAAAACCGGCTCCCATATTTAACCACTGCTTCCCAGAATGATCAGGCCAGACTTTGCATTCTCCCATGCCCAACCTTGTACAATATCAGCCTGCCTCAGGTAGACATTCCTTCCGGGTCCTTGTGCAAGGCACGACATATGAGGTCCAGACAGATCTGTGCTGAGATCAGGGGAATCCGGAAAAAGAGCTTTAAATCCACACATCAATACAGCTTCAGTTTATTCAGTCACTTTATAATATTTTATAAACATCAAAGAAAGAGAAGCCTAAAAGACGAGCAAATAATGAATGAACGAAAGGGACTGGACGTTTTTTTTCTGGAAAACGTTCCTTCATTTTTGATAATGAAGATTCTTTTCCCATTATTCCAACAACTTTCTTGGAAAGAGAACAACACTGAGGAAAGACCTGAATGACTGACACTTGGTTCGCGGTGGCTATAGCAGAGCATAGTGTCTTGATTTTAGGCAAATTAAAATTGTTGCACAGTACAACAAACACAAGGCGACACTCAGTAAAAGTAATTCTGGTATTTCTGTATTTTTTTTTTTCCGGCTGAATTCTACTGGGTCTCATTAGAAATCAACATTGTATGGGACCAGTCAGGCCCCAGGTGGCCAGCAACGTTAAATGGCAGATTAAAGAGGACACAACTAATTTCTTTACTCTAATCTTATTATGGCAAAAAACAGCTGTCAACTGTCACCATCTGAATGCAAAACTCCTCTGACAAGAACACAACAGTCCTTACATGGAAGTGGAACATACATCTTTCATATTAGCCCCTCGGCAGATATTCATCTTTGTGGCATTTAAATTCTAGAAAATAAGAATTCTTAAATGTATCATTTATTTTTTTAACTAAAACTCCTACTTCATAAAAGTAAAAAAAATAAATAAAAAATAAATAAATAAGTTAATAAAAAAATAAAATAAAATAAAATGTTTTCCACTGCAGTACAATTAAGGATGCAAAGTACCCAAGCTACCAGAGAATGCCCAGAAGAATCATTTGCTTTCCGGTTTTATGCCTTCACAGTCTGTCTACGAGAACAGCTGTGGAAACTGTTCATTACTGTGAGTATCTGCATCAGCACCAAGATATCACAAATAGCAAAGCATCCCAATGTTGGCTTCATGGCAGCAACGGGATCTAATCCATTGTCATTACTGCTCACAGACAGGGACAGACAGGGATCATCTGAATCACCCACCGAACCAGACCCATAGATCATTTATTCCTGTCTTACTTCCTGTAGCACTCTCGATAGACACATCCTACCATCGAGGGTAACTATTCTCGCTGTGCACTGACTCTGTTAAGCACAATCAGCAAGCATGTTTGGGATAACTACCAATGCCCATGTGATGCAAGACAACTGTTAATAGCTCCTGTGAAAAATGGACCACACTCCTGCACAGAAGCACCACAGAATTTGTATTACGCCATCCTCTGCCTAATCGTGCCTGATTATTGTGACACACAACACCAGTCATTCTCAATTCACAAAATAATCACCTTTCCCCTCACTGACAGTCGGTGCCAAAGATTTTGAGGAGCAATTTGGTGAAGTGACATGCTTTTCCGTCTCCTGTTACTTGTGAAGTATGCAAGGCTGGACCCGTGTGTGCCAGTCCCCCTGAACCGGCCGCATTCCTCCAACTCCGAGACCCGGAGTCCTCTGTCAGAGTTCACATCCGACACCGCTCGGCTCGCAGAACCTGACTCCGCCGTTTAAGGGCCCCACACTGGCACTGCCTGCCAGACTGCATCGGGCTAAAAACAACAGGCATATTGTTAATCTTTCCATAATAAAGCCTTATCTTGTAGACGTGGGATTAAATTTCTGAGCTTCCCCATGCTGCTGGCCTGTGGGGAATGAGAGATGCGGATAATAAACAGTGTAATCTCCTCACCTACTCTAAACAGCTTAACCTTGTCAGGGGCAACAGACCAACGGCCTTGTTAGGCCGGACACAAACGGTTAATAAGAGCAGCGTGCTGGGGACGACCGGTGCTGGCTGGAGGGGATGAAACAGACGCAAGCTGGGCCACATTTTTCCAAAGACATCTATCTTTGTGAACAAGCTCTGCTGGTTGGACCCTGAGGCCGCCGTACTGGAAGGTCACTTGTTTGGGCAGAATTACCTGATCTACAGTCCCCTCAAAGTCTATTCAGGATCCAAGGGGGTGCAGACGCAGGTCAGGTAAAAATACAGAAAAAAACGATTTTGCTGGGAGTGAATTTTAAGTGATAATTACAGCACAATTCTGGATTTTGCCTGTTTACTTTATTTCTGCAGATATCCTGGCCAGTCATCGTAAATAGGACTGGGGAAAAAAAGGCAACTGCAGAAAAAAGGGGGAAAAAACAGCCACAGATGAAAAAGTTAGAAGCTCTATCATCGCATTGTGAAACAAACGGCCCCTTTCACTGCAATCCCAATGACATTTAATTTGATTCTGCTGGTGATCATTCTGATATCCTGAATGCTTCCAAGACGTCCATTCCACAGTTTTTGTTGGGTCGCCCCTTGGAGAGGCTTTGCGCATCGCATGCGATAACGGCCTTCTGAATTAATACCAGCCAAGGTGGCTTTGATTTCACAGGATAACATAAAAAGTCTCATATCATTGACCAGGCTGCAGTTTGTTATCGTGTGGCTTTGTGTCCCATTCACTCTCAGTGTCAGAACCAATAATGGCAGCAATGTAATGCTTACACTATTAGCATCAGAATCTCAGTTATGAGAGAACAGGTTCTAACTTTTAATGTGCCTGAAGTTTGTTTCTTCAAAGTGATGTCTCATTGTATCTCCCAGGAGGGACATTCGGACGTGAGCCTGACAGACAGATTTGCCCCCCACTTCTCCTCTACTTTAACGGCCTCCACAGAGGGACGGGGGCGGGGTCTGCACCAGACCCAGACTCGGTTATTCCTCATTACTCTTGTTTGAGGGGAAGCTCAAAACATATGAATTGAAATTGTGAAGGAGAAGATCTGTGATAGTTTGCAGCTTATTTTTGCCCATCCACTCCTGGGAATAGAGCTTTTTTTTATATCCAGGAGCAGTGAGAAAAACCAGACAGGCTGGGATTCTCACAGATGTAACACTTCCACTCCGCAGATCAGCTAAAGATAGTGGAAGCACTCTTAAGACAAGCTTTTGAATTTATTTGGAGGGGTTGCAGGATCATATTACAAAAAATGTGATACCTTTTTTCAAACACACCTTTATCACATTTCAGTAGCTTCATTTATTACCCTAAATAGACCCAATTAGTCAGACTAATATGTATATTCAATGACCATTACGCAAACATTCACGGTCTGTTTGGTATTCAATTTTGGAAATTTCAAGAATGGTTCTTATTCATATTGTTCATAGTGACTCACCCGTCAGTTCCTCAAAACTGGAATACGAGGAATTTGTTAACATATTCATATTCACATATCCAGTGTTGCGTCGTTCAACACTGGATCTTTATAAATTCCCGTCCCTGGCTTGAGGTAACACTTATTATGTGCATTACAAGAAACCCAAGGAAAGGGTAATTTCCCAAAACAAAAACAAAAAATCAATCATCAACAGCCACAGACAAAGGTACAGCTTCTTGGTAATTTTGTGTGTAAGCCCATCTTTATTTATTGGGACTTTAGGGGGTCAGTGTCTTGGAGACTGCCAATTCCTGCATGTTCTGGGGCACTCTCAAGCCAATCATTTATGCGGACAAAACTACAGACATCAGACCTTCACTTCCCCAAGCTTTCACTTCTTCCACGGCTCCCCGGGGAGCACACAGAGCTGAGCTTGGATATCAACATTGTTCCACCGAATAATTAGCTCATTAATGTAATGGTAACAAAGTGGAGATCAACTCTCGTGAGGAGGATACTCTGGAGCATCTCAGCGGCTGTCTTTTTTGCTAAATCACTCAACTTGTTGGAGAAGAGCCGATCGACCTTGCAGCATTACGGTACACAGATAAACCGGTGCGTGCCGAGGTCACCCACTCCCAGTCCATTATGCTCCGGGGTCCTCCGGATGAGGAATAATCATTAGCGCCCAGTAATGAAACGCCTACCCCTTAAGCTCTGTTTCATTACTGACATACAGCACAGGCCTGGCTTCCAGCAACTCCCTGATTTTACTCTCTGTGATGGCAAAGTGATGGGAGAATGGAAGGAAGGATAGATTTTGCCTGTGCATAACTTTTAATTAGTAATATGAGAGCCTTACTTAGAGCTATGGTATCAAAGCCTGATTTAGCAGATGTCTTAAATACGTCGTGTATGACATGTTGACATATAATGTAAGAATCACCTTTTGATCCGCTACTGAAGATGCGTGGTCTTATAACTTCTTGCCGTGTGATGAGCATCTGTAGAAGTGGAGTGGGCACCTCCAGGGGCCAGTATCTACACTGACAGGGTTATCACAGGTTCATCCCTGAGCGCACTGCCCACCGGGAGTTTGTCACCCCAGCACTCAGGCAGCTCTGCGTTCTCAGCAGGACTGATAAGCGGGAGCAGAGGTGAGGGCCCTGCTGACCCACAGACAGCTTCCCAAAGCCCCATCCTCACCTCAACGAGAGGAACCAGAGGCGCTGGGAAAACCTTTCAACTTGGAACGGCTCACTTCCATGAGGGAGCCACTCCATCTCTTCCCCTGTTATCAAAAACCCCCTTTACTGACATCTTCCTCTTCCTTTACCCCATTCAAAGCCAGGAAAAGCTGTTTCCACCAAAGGAATACTTTATTTTTCTCAGTCGTCTGTAGTAATTTCCATGTCCATTCACTCAACGTTCTTCATCAGGTTTTCAGTCACCAAACTAGGTCTCAAGCCACAAAGAAATGGCGAGGTTTAATTCAGACCGTTTTAAGCACATTTCTTTTAGGCCAGTCAAGGATATCTCTTATAATGCTACAAGGTCTGGCAACTCGGTTATAAAAGCAATCCTGAGAATGCTTTTGAATGAACAGAAACTAACAAAATTCTCTATTAAAGTGACCTGTTCCAGCATGCAAGTCTATGTGTAAGGAAGCCCCACCCTGAGTCAAGCGGTTCCTTACTTGGAGTTTCAGAAATTCATTTGAAAGCTGTTCAAGACTGTAAAACTGATTGTCGCGGGATACTCCATAAAAGCATTATAAACATCGGGGACATTTCTCCATTAACGGAGACGAGAAAATGTTAATGAGAAACCAGACTTCCCCATTTCAGTCCATTAGAACCTTTTACTGGTGAGAATATCTCTCTTCTCAGATGGCATCGTTCGTAGAGCAATGAAAACACATTTTCAAAAACCCTGTTAATGGATTGAACAAATGATCTTTTTGGCGAAAACAAAAGTCCCCAACATTATAAGAGTATTTAATAATAAATAAATAGTTGAGACAGACCTTTTTATGTGAATATTATACAAGGCCTTGTGTTATGTTACTCCCATTGCACCTCTTCAGCCTACCTGATTCAGTGTTGGGGAGCATGTCACGTTTCACCAACACCATTATGTGGGCCACTTTATGCGCTGTAGTTGAAAAACCCAAAGAGGATGTAGACCCCCTAGCAAGGCGTAGTTCTGTGAGAAGGACATATGGGCTTCATGGCGTCTAGGTGGCTGCGGCTCACCCCAGTGAAATGCCTGGAAATGCGGTAGGAGGCCGCAGTTACTACCCGGAGAATCTGTTCCAGGGTGGAGAGTCCCCCTCCAGCCCGAAACGCTACTTGATCTGTATTGTTCTGCAAGGGAAGAACAAGAAACATAGTCAGTCACAGCAAGCCGGACCAGGGTATCAAATTATTTTCACAGAGGAAAGATTTTTTCTGCTTTTCCCGCCTGCCATTTCCAAAGAGGAGCGGAGGTGAAACCCGAAACACAGTGATCCCGAAAGCATTCCTGTTAAACCTTGGGTAAGGTAAACCTGCTCAACACTCCCTCTCCAACAGTCCGGTTCCAGTGCAAGACAAGAAACATCCAGGTCTATCCACAGAACCATGGACAACTTTTTTCTTGAACTTTCCATAAAAGACCAACAAGATGGTCTAAATAGGTTTCAATAAAAAAAAAAAAGACAAACGTGTTTTTTGGTGGTGAACAGGTACATTTGTGATCTGTTTACATAAATGGCATACTTACTTACTTCCTGAAATTCCTTCAGGTTCACGGCTTGCTAGTTTAGTGACAGCAGTTTATGGAGTCATATAATTAAAGGCTTAGACCCCCAGAAAGTCTGAATAGTTCTCTTATGTTTTGGGGAGAGAGGGAGGTGGAGTCTGAAGTTTTGCAGTGAGTCAGAGGCTACAGCATTAGGCATCACATTAATCAACGAGGTTTGATAGGTTTGATAGGGGGGGATACTGATAGAGGAGCCACCTTAAATAGAGCCTATGGTGAAGTGAATGGAAGAAGATGGGGAAAGACGTTTCTAAATCCAAAAGATTTTGCCTATCCCATACTCTGAGACAGCTGCTGCAGAGGTTTGTTCAATATCAAGTAAAATTTACAAAATTACATAACCAGTCTTTTTCTGTTGGGTGGCATCAGTATAATTCTTTATCTGGCATAAAAATAAAAAAATAAAAATAAAAACCCTGTCAGATTATGTGCCTGGGTTTCTCACAGATTTCGTTACGTATAGGAAAGACCAAACTCCCCTGGTGCCCCATATGGTAGGCAAGAAGGTTAAGACAAGACTTCCTGTGGAGGCATAATCCAGTCTCAGTGCCTGACCAATCAGGCTTGCTACACGAGCAAGGCGTGGCATACTCCCTACATTGCCCACCAACACACCGTCAGCTCGCTCAAGAACCCTAGCGATGGTTTGTTTGATGAATGTTTCCTTGTTAAAATCTCCAGGACCTGCGCAGGACCTTTTTCTGGACAGACCTCATGGGGTGATTGGGAAATATTAACAAAACAGCATTTTAAAATGGTCATTCACAAGCAAGTTTATTGAGTTCCCAGTCACTAAAACTAAATCAATAAAATCTTTCCTTAGCGATTCCCGGTACCTGCCAAAAAATAAAACATCCCAGAAGACACACTCCAATTCGCTTCTGTCCCTGAACTTCATTGAACACAAGCACCCTATATTCATTGTAAGAGGCTGTGGCCTGATATGTTCCTATAACATAGGCAATAACAGATGCTACCTCTTTCAATTTGGTGAGAAAACCAACCTGTTTGAAAGTAGACTCTGAGTTTTTAAACAAGGTGTTTAACGCCCCTACATGTTTGCTGACAGTGCACTTAATCCAGAGTAAACTGTTTTAACTGTAAAAGCTACAAAGCTTGACAACAATAAAGTGCATTTTCTACCAAGACCAGCTACTGCTACTGTATGATTTCTGAGGGCTAGTGCTATTCTAGAGGAATTTGGGTTGAGGGATTCGGTGAAACATCATCATTTAACAAGTGAAAAGTGTACTGATTGATAAGATGGGAACAAAGTGCAAATAGGTACAGGGTTACGTGAATCTTTTTTTTTTTTTTTAATGGGTTGAAAATGGGTTCTAACACAGAACGGAATTAATCACAAATCTTACAAAAGATGATCGATGTTTATATTTGTATATGCCCTAATTCAAAGATGCCCTGCATTTGGCCCTTATCTGGTAGGCTCCACATTTGGCTAAATTATGAGAAAGTTTCTTTTTAGAAACCTTAACTAAACATTGAGATAAGGGCGGGGGGGGGGGGGGGGTGGATGACCAACAACCCAAACTTAAATTACATAGCCTAGGAATCTTATCCAATTATTATCCTGTGTAAGAGTTCAAACGGTGATCAGAAAGCCAGTGCTGAAAATGAGCAATGATGACGGAGATCATGGGCCAGCAGGACGGGCTAGCTTTGGGCACTTGCCTCCCACAGGCCCCCACAGGGAGACCCCATGCGGCAGACACGGAGCAAGGGGCCGGGGGTTCATCAGAGGGGCTGGGAGATCTCTCTGCGTTGGGCTTAGCCCCATGCAGCCGCAGAGCTGGTGTGGAACCACTGCTGACACCATGTCTGTGGTTACGTTTGGATTTAATCTCTGCCAAAGAAGAAGAAAAAAAAACTAAAGGAAAAAAGGAAAAAAAAATCACACTTGTATGTCCTCACTTTGGTTTAAAATGCGTGCAAGAGCCTGTCGTTTTGCAAAGAAAACCTGCACAGATGTCTAAGCCACATTCCCTGTTTTCTTCTGGGCTGCTGCAATGGCCCCGAGGCACTCCATTAAATAACCACACGCACAACCTTCTGCCCAATTCAAAAGCCTTTAAATTATGAATGGCCCAGTCAATTTGCAAATGTGACATAAACATAACCGTCAAAACGAAAGAAGGCTGCCTTTTAAGTTTTTTCAGCCACACAATGTAAAATGAAAAGAAGACATTTCCGGTAGGAGGTGCAGAATGGCCCTTATTGCATGGGGTGTTCACAAGATCATTCAGCATATACAGTTATCATCAAGTTGCACAGGCTGAATTTCACCTCAAGCAACATACAGCAGCTGCTCATAAGAGAAGGAAGGGGAAATCAAAAGGAGAAGGAAATCTGGCAGTGCTGTTAATTGGGGCCTTCACTGTCTGTGCGCACGCACACGTACATGCAGCAAGGAACTTTTTAAAAAAAGAAGAAAAAGTTCAATCTGAAATGTACAGAACAGGTATTTACGATCTTGAATGCGTTTCGAAAAATGCTTGCGTTCGCGTCTAAAACTACTTTGACGTAAAAGCTTCAGATTCCCTACAATACAACAAGATGAGCTTGGCCTCCTCAACCTCTGTAGAAAGTCTGTTTGCCTCCCAGAATGGAAATAATGCAAATACACTTGAAACACACAGTACTGAGCTGTCATTCATTAATTTAATCATTCATTCATTCATTCACTTATTTATTTATTTTTTTGTCAGCATAACTGGGGCCTTGTCAGATTTAGATTAAATGCATTTGACTCATCTGTCATCACACTAAAATGTAAGGTTTTTTTCCCCCGTTCAATGACAAGTTCAATCTGGCCTACCACTGACAATGAATATGATCAGGGTTGTGTGGAATTCAATCTAATCCAAATCAGAATACAAAACATACATTCATTGGATCAAAAAATTCCTATGAAGACATATTAATAGGGTAGCAGTTCAATGATGGCTAAGTTTGACTTTAACCTTGGACCAGGAAATTACGCCATAGTTTTCATACCTCCTCTTTCCGCCTCTGCACAGAGTCACCATCCAACATCTGACAGTGTGAATTAAGGCTTACTCAAAAACGCTGTGAAGAGACAGGAATCCCCTCACCAGTCCAACTTATTCGTTTGGTTTCCAAAATACTTCTCTTTTGACAGCTTCTTTAAACAAACATTTGGAAACAACGAACCACTCCACACTTCCACTCATTGCCAGTAGTGAGGAACAAAAGACCTACTCTCAGTTTTGGATTGAGGGAATTATTAAACTGACAGCACACAGCTCAGGAATGCCTAAACATTGTCCGATTCTCTTTTTTTGGGGGCCTAATCCTAACAACACGGAGTGTCACAGAACTACAATGAGCTGTTTTAGGAGGAACATCAACAACACCAGACGCACTTCCCTGGAAGGCCAGCCCATTAGAACTGCCATCTAGTGGATATCTGAAAGTATGGCACTGCTTACAAATCCGTAAGACTCATTTCTTTTAGATAGCATTTTTTTGGATTACTTTCCAAGTCAGTGACAGTTAATAAGCAGTCCTTTTATGTGAGGACAGTCAGTTTCCGTTGTCTAATATTAATGACAGTATTCGGAAAATGGTCCGACTGATTTCACAAGTAATAGGGTCTAACCTCAGTGGCCATCATAAGAATGGCAAATGAACGAATACATTTTATGCAGCAAGAATTTTTGCAATATTTAATGACACTACTGTGAATAGCGAATGCAGAATATCCTAATGAACCACTTTACGCTGTTATAATTTAATGTTTCATTCCGGGCTAAATTTACTGTGCAGTTCAGTAATGCGGCGGATATTTAAAACATTTTTATGCTTTACCCTGTTCATGTTCGCGTTATTAGTCATATTTGGAAACAGAATTATTACCAATTTAAAAGGAGTTCACTGAACTATGGAGAACGAGAACTGGACACAGTCAGCCACCAGTCAGTTTCAATAAGGAGCCAGCCCTTGACAACGGGCAAAAGTAAACGTAAATACTGGCCCCACTCAGCAGTTCTGGGACCCAAGTGTTTCTGACAGTCGTCACCGGGTCGTAAACACTGTCCATATCAGGCTACCTTTTATACAAAAACAGTGACATCTATTTGGGCAAGAGCATAAATATGTAGGCTCACAAGTCATGAGCGTGCCGGACTTAGAAGTCAGTCAGAAAAATTCTGGGGGGCAAAAGCAAAATCAGCTTTGACAGAAAATAAGCCGTTAGCGGTCGCAGAGGGAGTGGCGCACTGGGGTCAGAGACCTGGCGCACCCGAGGGGGGCGAGAGGGGTCACAGGGTGTCGGCTGTAGTCCACCGAGGGAACAAAGGAAGCGGAGACCCTGTGCGATTCTCTGCGATACTGCAGAGAAAACAAACCCCAGGTAGGTGAGTGCTGGACACAAGTGACGCTGGTTGGGGCAAAGGCCCCCACTTAGGGGGCAGCAAGCAGAACGTACCCCATGGTGGTGGAGAAAAGATTTATTTGACTAAATCCCAGGATTAGGACAGGGGGTACATCCCGCGGGGCTGACATGGCCCTGAGTAATACTAAATTAATTCCTATTGCTACATGGGTGGCAGGGGACTGTGGTGGGATAGAGTGAGCCGCCAAGCTCTTATCGTGGCCCTGCAGAGGGACAGGGTGATGGCGATCGCCCGCGTCGGAGGTAGGGCGGCGGGCTCAAATTTGGTTTCCCCACCAACCACAAACCTTCATGGTGAGGAACATCAGTTTAATCATCCAGAGGGGCCACGATTTTCTGCCGTTGGCAGAAATGTGTCTGTGGCCTAAATAATGTGTAAGACTGCTACTGTTGCTAAACCACTGGTTACTTTAACATTCCATCAACAAGGGTACTTGCACCCACTCTTCAGCAACTGAAGTCACAAAAGATGTTATTGTCCTATCATATATCCAAATGCGTACGAGACTGTCTGTATGGACATCGCACGGCCTGTAAATATCAATGGAATCAGTCTTGACTACGGTGTCTGAATTCAGTGATTAATGACGAGAGATGCCAGCCACCTGTGACCTGTTAGCCCTAGGTTTATCGCTACCTGCCCGTGAACAGAGGCTTCTGAGCGGAGAAAAAGCTCTGCTCACGCACCACCACTCCCTGTCAGACCACAGTCTGTTCCACTTCCACCTTCTCCCTGGGGAAATTCATTAATAGCCTCTTTCCCCTCCCGCCGCTCAATGATTGACACCATCAACTTTCTATCCTCCGCCCTCCAACATGTAAGATGTGTCCTGTGATTTTTGTTGACCTGCGAGTTAGCGGGAGAATTACAGCTTACCAGTTAAAAGTGCTGTATATCTTTCTCTTCATAAACACGGTGACAGATGCTCCAATCAGTCTTCCCCGACCTTATTGATCAGGACACACTGTGAGTAATGAGACACCACTGGATACAGGGCTAAATGGTGTCGACTAGATGCGGCGTGTATCAACGCTTTCAGTGTCGTCCGGATTCCTCATCATTTTTATTTTATTTTTTGCACCTGTCTGGGTTAATGAACTCATGAATATTTTTCTTTAGCTATCTGTTTCAATATGAGCAGTATGGAGCGTTCTCTGAACTGTGGGCCTGCGAACACAAGGTTTCTGAAAGCCTCTCGCAAGTGCCCTCAGTGCCACAGCATCAGAGGCTTCCCCTGAGAAGCTTCATGTTCTTCCCTGGAAAGCCTCACCAGGCATTAATCATGAAGCAAACGTCAATTTCCAGCAGTCCCAGAACACACAACAGTACACAAAAACAGTCCATTTCTCTGGTATTTCATGAGCCAATCATTTACTGAGGAAAAGCGTAATGGGAAAAGCATTACATTACTGCATTACTGACAGAATAAATTAAGTGAATGACAAATCAAATATTGCGTGTTAAAATAATTCCACAACTATGGGTGTCACTCAAGGGTGGGATTTCCACAGGAGCAAAGTTGGTGCACAGGAGTCCTGGTGTGTTTTTATTTTTTTGTGTGACGTTGAAATACACAGGGAACAAAACAAACAAAAAAGTTATTCTTCACCACGTCATTTAGTCGCTCCATGATTGAACTTAAGATCTCTGCTAAAATAAGAATTCTAACAGTTTCGCACATTTGCGTATGTATGACCAGTCTACATAACCGAGGAAGAGAATCAGGCGTTTATTGTATATTTGCATTCCAAACTACATAACAAAGTCTAATGTAGGAGGTGATGAAACGCTTCTTCTTGCAGTGCAGTATGTACTGATCAGCGCCACAAACTGTGGGCTGATCACAGGTGTCAGTGAACGGCCTGAGGACAGGGGCCTTCCACTGCAGGACTCCGCTGGCACATTGCATCTATAAAGAAAATAATAATCTACACAGTGCCTGTGAGAGTAGGCTAATTACCCTCGAATGGCACAGTTCACCGCCATCTAAGACCAGGGAGCAGATTTGCCTGGTCTCGCTCTCTTGTGACTAATAAAACTCTCACCGGCACCCAGTTAGAAAAGCCGCATCACCTCAGAGCGATGTGCTCACTGTCTCCGGCGCGGCTCAGAGGCCACGGCGCCGACGCTTAGGAGAAAACGTTGGGGGAAACTGCCCTTCCAGCTCTAAAAGGGAAAAAGGATGAATGGGGCGTGTGAAAGAAACATTTTCTGCATCACACAAACACTGGGGATGAGTTCGATTGCTTTACAGAAAGTCCATTTCCTGACACTATTGGTGCATGTCTTCTTCAAGAGGCCAATCATACACACTTAATGAACTTCCTGGGTGCTGTTCTCAACAAAGAGCTGACCACAAATGGTGACGGCTTAGAGAGGCTTGGATGCCTGACATGAATGCAGAGGCACTGTCCCTGTCGCTCTCTCCCAGCATTCTGTCAAAGCCCTGACCCCCACTGTCCCTGTCGCTCTCTCCCAGCGTTCTGTAAAAGGGCTGACCCCCACTGTCCCTGTCGCTCTCTCCCAGCGTTCTGTAAAAGGGCTGACCCCCACTGTCCCTGTCGCTCTCTC
>JAOVYW010000007.1:6647558-6660918 GCA_025775045.1 Hiodon tergisus | reverse complement strand
AGAGAAACAAAATCTTTACAGAGCAATAAAGATTTAACGGTGGTAACGGAAAAAGAGAAGGCGATGTTCTCCACCCGCCCTCTTTATTAGTCTAACAGCAAAAGAGGCAGTCTCCCGCTGTCGCCGGCCGTCCTCTGACAGTCGTTTGTGGGTCATTTTCTGCTTCCTAGAGGTTGTCCTGGGAGTAGCGTTCTCTCTGGGGTGTGCTGTGCTCAGACCTGGAGTCATGACCCTGTCTGTGCTCCTGCTGGAGAGGCAGATGTTCAGCAATCTCCCTGAAAGGCGATTCAGCCCTCCTCATGTTTACCTAATGGGATTGTTTCTGTTACACCTTCAAGGGAACAGGTTTCTCTCACAATGGTCGTCTTGAGACCACTGAGAGGCCTGCGGAGCTGGCACGATGTCACACGGCTCTGTGCTCTCCGTTGCTCTCGTTTTGAAAGCACTGCCGCCCTTCGGGTGTGAGAATCCATTTTCTCACACCACATAAACCAGTGCCGCCGGGAAACAGATTTCATCCCAAGGCATTTAGTACCGGCAAGCCATTTGTAAATTTCAGCTCTGTGTGCACACATTTCCACACTTTAGCATGCATGGGTGGGACCAACAACAGTGTCTGAAGGCCATGAAGTGCTGTCAGAGCCGAGGAGAAGGGGCTGTCTGATCTGCAGCAGTGCTCCTGTAGCCAAGAGTCAATGGAGCACGGGGACTGTTCCAGGGGCGGAGCTAGTCATCAACAGAAAAGTATCTTCACACCTACAGTGGCAGTAAAATTGTTCCTGTTTAAGCCTACAATGCAGAAATGCCTCTCTTCTATTCATTCTGTAACCATGGTGTTTGAGAATGACCATGAGTGGTGCAAATGGGTCTGACTTGGGTGCTTTATTTAAAAATTATTTGAAGTTGTGTCTCAGCTTAGACTGGTACTAAATTGTCAATTATCATTTTTGTTGTAAATTAACAAGCTAACTAAAACTAATTAGCAAGCTAACTAATATCATTGAAAGACATATTGCTACAGATACAAAAGCTCTTGGTTCTTTTATCTACATTTATGTGTTCCTATAGTAACACAGTATTAGTTCAGTGATCAGAGCATTGATGTGAGTTTATTAATGTATTACTTCATTGGATATTTAGTTTTAGTTTTCTGAAAACTCAAAGCAAATGATCCCAGTTGTAGAAGCTAGTGACTGGTTAATCATGAAGAACATCCTGAAGGCAGTAGGCCTATTTTGCGAGCCAGGCTTTAGGTTGAGCTGTCACAGGAATTTGTGGGCTACAGTTTGGCACTCTTTGACTTGAATGCCCATGGAGGCAGTTGGGGGGGGGGGGGTCTGGTTGGAAGGGACAGTTCACGTGTCCCACTCCCATAGAGGCAATTTCAATTAAGGCCCAGCCCATCAGAAGAGATTTATGAATGCAACCCCTCTATCTCACATGTGGCCCCGAAGGGCGACCCCTCACACCCCCCACTACATCAAGTGCCACCCTGAACGCACCCATTTCTGGATTCAGCGACACAAGGTTTTAGGAATTCATTCTGTTCAGCCGACCAAGCGTTTACATAGAGAGGTCAGTGGCAATCCTTTTTTACAAGGTCATGGGTGAACAAAACAAATCTGTCGAACGAAAGCAAAGCAATGCATAATGTTTATAAAAGGCCAGAGACAATCCGATATTATTATTTCCAGAATGACAGAAAAACAAGGAATACTATTTTATGACTAATAAATACATTTTGTTATTTTTTTAATTTATGTGGGTCAGAAGTCGTTGTTCCATTTCAGTTCATGCAGCGTTTGATCACGTTCATTTTCCATTTCAAAAGCGAATGCCTAAATGCAAATATAAATATAATACATCAAAAGCGCAGGAAATGACTTAAGTGGATGAGACTAAACAGTATAAATCATCTGGCACGATACTGACCAGAGCACCACATGACTACAAACAAAAAAAGGAATGCCTCTGTACAGCACAATACAATAAAGTTTTTAACGGCAGCAATCATTCATATTCCAGTTAATCATCAAACAAAGTCCCTTGAATGCTATTAGAATTCCCATAGGCATTAGTCCTGTTGGTGGCTTTACTGTGTCCAGCTTAACCAGAGATTTACATGTGCCACTGAATGGCAAGGTCTAGTGGGAAATTCTTCATAATTACTCTGTTTAAGGAGGCGCAACACATTCAAAAGCTAAACAAGACTGTTTCTGGGATGGCATCTTACCTATGGCCATGACATATATACTGTACATGCTACAGTGTCTTGTCCATGATGTCAGTCAGGAACAGGCCCAAGAAGTGAAGCTATCATTTTAGCTCACTAGCCATTCCTTTTCACCTAAAAAAAGAAGTGGGTTGGTGTAAACTATCAGCATTGAATGCTGATCATGCTTCAGGTGGTCCACTTTAGGTGAGGCTGAACAGGAGCACCTCAGAGTTGATCTGAAATGTACGTCAGGGAATCAGCGGTCCCTCTGGCCAGAGGCAAGGAGCAAAAATACTCTCTGTGGAATCATGACATCCAATAGCAAATTCCAATGTCTCGTGAAGAACATACTGTTCCTAGCTATTTTGGCCAAAACTTAGTGCCATTTCAATATCCTCACATTCCTCCAGCACGCTGGCTCACTAAAAATCCCATGCAGTTAGAGCATACAAAAAAATAATTTTCCATTGGTCAAGATATATTGTCGAGAAGGAAAACGTCTAGACTCACCGCAAGACCCCATTTAAAAAGTTAAGTTGAACTAGAAATACAGTCTCTTAGTCCTAGTGTGGGAAAAGCCACTTTATAAATCAGAGGTCATCTGCTGGCTTTCCCAAGGTATTGTATTCACACACTGTCACACTCACACTCACACTCATCACTGGTACATGGTGAATTACGCTCAATGTTTCCGGCAGGGAAACATTCATGAAAAAGAGACAGAATGTCTGCCTTGGTTTATCCTAGGACAGGGATTTGCACTATTTTAAGAGGAAGAGATTATATGGGTGTTACCTCCAGTGGATCAATAAAAGTCAAGCAGAAAGTTCCAGGTTCCTCCATAATCACCCGGCATTTTGATTCAAGTGCAAAAGCGGGGAGGACCGTTTAACATGATCCGGTGGAGAGCTTCAGGAGGCGGAACTGAACGACGGGTCAGTTTAAGCAACTGATACGGCTCCTACATTTATCAGTGCTGCTTCAGGTATGAAGTAATGCTTGCTGGGAGGTCACCTATGGATGACTTCACAGCCATTTTTCACAGCCTAAACCTTTTTGACATCGACGGAGTACAACAAGCCTCTTAACTCAAGCAATTCAGTGGACGACAGCTGCGGCGATAAACAATGTCTCAGCAGCGAGCCATCCATCTCAATGGGAATATTTCCCAGTAAAACCATGGGGAAAGAATAATTGCGCTTGAGGGATTGTCCCGGGTTGCTGTATTGATTATGCGGCGGTGTCTCTGTCTGTTTCTCGGTCATCCCACTAAGTAGCT
Source organism: Hiodon tergisus (assembly GCA_025775045.1). Classification (NCBI taxonomy): domain Eukaryota; kingdom Metazoa; phylum Chordata; class Actinopteri; order Hiodontiformes; family Hiodontidae; genus Hiodon; species Hiodon tergisus. The sequence goes on along the minus strand of JAOVYW010000007.1, from coordinate 6,657,424 downwards.
CAATGATTTTTTCAGGGGGCATCTTTATCTGATCATCCAGGATCCTTACAAGGATTTATTTCAGCTTGTTTCCACTTCAGTGTGTTCTGGCATTCCTAGAGAGCGGCGGCCTCAGTTTGCCTGTGGCCGAGAGTCTCACACAGGGTGTCTGCAAACTCATTGAGAACTACATTATCATCGGTTTTTCAATTCAAGTGTCTTGATTTGACCAGCATTGAATTGTTTTTTAAATCTTCACCCCTGCATACGTATGCCTTCAGATTTTGGGAAGACTTGCTTATCTTTTGATACAAAAACAAAGTGAAAGTAAAATGCTAAACGGGCGAAATGGGATTGAGTAGCTTAAGGTGAGGAAGGATTCAACAGGAACAGCAGCCGCATGTAGCAGCCGTGCGTGTGTGGGAGCAGTTTTCTGTTATCCATCGGATCAGAGCCGCATCAGAATGGCCGCTGATCAAGTCATTAATCAGAGTGCTTGCCTTTGACCCAAAGATGATCGCCGGTGTCAGACAAGGGCATCTGGCTTTTTTTTTTAAACAAGATTCGATCCTCACTCTCTATGCCCCTCTGCTTCGCTCTTTTTAATCTCAGAGTAGCTGGCACGCCCAAGGTGTCCTCTTCACTGACCTGTGCACAAGCCAGTTGCAAATAAATGTGCCTCCCGCAGATTTGCTGCCTGTTCTATGGCACAGCCATAAATTCCCAGCTCAGAGTGCATGATTAATTCATGTATTTAAATACTAATTTAAATACATTCTCAGCTAAAACTCCTGCGAACCGCCCTCTTGTCAGCAGTTTAATGCTCACTTGTAAAACAATGAATTGTCTGTATACTTCCCAAGTCTTTATTATTGAGGTATTTTCTATGTTCTTATTAAGAGTCTTTAAGGATGTTTGCTTCACCAGCAGAAGCGCGGACTTAGCATGGACTGTAAAAAAATTAAGCTTTCTACATTCATTTTGTTTGGCTTCTCAGAATTGTAAACAGTGGTATTTCTCTATGATAAGCACAGTGTATAAATGTCTCAAACTCTTCAGGGGTTATAGTAATTATATTTAACATTACACGTGTTAATAAGGAGAATCTTACTGATCACACTATAGTACTTCTAATCCTTGCTACTCCAGTCATATTTACACAGCAATGCATTGCTGCCTTTGTGTCAGTATATTTATGAGTATAAAGAATAAAGCGACCCTGTTGTATTAAGAGGTGGAGCAACTTGAAAGAACATACCTAATTGTAGATGTACTTCTCTTCAGTAAATAAATGTGAAACAACTTTTAAGCTCTGAGTCTGACTGTTCAGATGTGTAGACAGTTTTTCAGTATTTCGCAGGTTATGTAGTATTCTTTTTTTAAATTACCGGACATTTTGAAATACTTTAATTGTCATTGTAAATATCTGGTACATTAGATTGTCAAACAGATGGTCAAATAGATTTGCTCAAAGCAATAAGGAATAAGTATAATTTAAACCGACAAGTCACCATACAAACACATAAATATTTAAATCAAGAGACTAAGAATTCAATCTACTATGTCACTGCAGTGGGAGCCCTGCTGTTTGCATTGGTAACATCTGAGTATACTTTGATAATGTATTTAATTATAGTCCCACTTGAGTTCTGAGCAGGAATCGACATGGACTAAATAACAGAGAGAAATACCAAACTGGGAATTACCATCTAAGTGCAGTATCTTTGAACAGTTAAAAAAAACAGCTGTTAATGTGTGTGTTATTGTTCATTCAAAATACAGCACCACCGAAAACGAAACAGATCTTACACAGCCCTTACTATACGGGCCAGGCTGTTTTTGCTGTATAAATTTCCACCACCTCTCCCTAGGAAGACGCAGGTGTCAGTAGGTGTCAGCAGGTGTCAGCAGGTGTCAGCAGGACCGCCACTTCATCCCCTGCACCACAAACGCAGCGCAGAGGGAGACAGCTCACAGACATCATGCCAGGTGCCGAGCAAATTTTATATCCACTCTCCCTGTAAACTACCTGACCATGGTCTAAAATGTATTTTTAAAGTATGAGTATAAGTGACTTTGAATGTGTAGCTGTTGAAGAGAGAAAATGTTTATTTATGTATGTATTTATTTATTTATTTATGAATTTATTTAATTGGAACCACCAATTATTTTGTCTTTTTACAATCTTTTGTCATCTCAATTTTTGATGATGTAGTTCAGCTTATCGCTAAGAACCCCCACACATGGGGATGGTGATTAAGTTACCTCCGATCCAATCGTCTTCCAGCCACCCATCTGTGTTGCACAGTGCAGACTACACAGCAAAGAGAAAGAGAGGTTCAGTGTCTATTGGAGGAGAGGCATGTCGCTCTTGACCGAGTTGCTAGCCTGTAGGCACCCGGGAAGCCAGCAGGAGACACTGGTTATCGACGAGCCGAGAAAAGTCCTGTCAATTCTAAACCACCCAGGCCCAATTGTGCATAGAAAAATCCAGACCGTAGGGCTCAGTGTGCGCTAGGCATGCACCTTTGCTGACTGCTGGGAGACCAGAATATAATGGTTTTGATACACACACGCATCACTGCAGTCAAAATACACAGAGGGACCGCTACAGTCAGAGCCGAGGAGAGCTAATGCCCGCTGTCAAAGGGACGTGTGATTTTCCGCTCTGCTGCTTGACTGGAACACATTAGCAAGCTAGATGGATTTTTCAGCTCACTGGCTCCATGTTAGAGTGTTGGGAATGAAAGGCCCTGTTGGAGATGGCCATCAGTGTAACAGCTTTCCAACATCGGTGCCCCGGTTCTCCCTTAACTCAGACGTACTAATCGTCTCAGGCTGCCCGGAGGCCCTCACCACTGGAGGCAGAGACGCCTCAGCCCAAAGGTGTGCAGCTCCGACAAGGCTTTTAGCACCTGCTTCAGAGGATCAGTCAGGGTGTGAACTTCCTAATCCCGTCAAATTAAACATGAATGTCTGCATGAAAAAATCATGAGAGCCTATGTGGGAAGGTAGCGATAGGCTTTTAACGAAACGCAGTCCGCTTTGAAGTCAGTTCACCAAAAGGTGGTCCTTAAACCTCCAGTTCCAGTTCTCCGTTAAAGGTTGAGTTAATAGAATCGGGCACACGCCCAATTGTGGCGAGGTGCAGGCTTACGATTTAACTCACTATATTCGAATGGTGGACATTAGCAATCTTAAACAGTCTAGTGAGTTTTTTTATTATGATTTGCATTAAGTAAAAACTGAATAGGTTGAGGACTGATCTATCATACTGCTTAGTACAACAGTCAGTAAAGCAATCGGGTGCTATGATTCAGAAAATCATCCCTTGCCAGCTTTCTTGAGTGTTTATTCACTCATGCAGTGGAAGATGAACTTTTAGCTGCTGAGGCGGTTCATTAATAATATTTGGATGTTGGTCAAAGTCTTTTTTGTAAATGAATTGTACTTCCCGTCTTATGGGTGACGTGCATTTAATTTCCCCACTCACGTGACACTGGCACATAACAGACTGAAGACGGGCTGCGTTCGCTCTTTATTGCGAGGGCTGAAATCCGTGGTGCACATGCGCAATGGCTACTCGCCATCAGCCAGGACTGGTTATGATTGGTCTGGATGGAGAGCAGCCTGATATCAAACAGGAGGCAGACATTGTTTGAATGGTTTAACTCTTACAAATTGAAAACATAAACCAAGTTATTTAAAAAAAATTTGCAATTATTTTTCAATGAAATTTTTTTTTTAAACGGCAATAGTAATGGATCATGGATCATGGATCATGGATCATGGATCATGGATCATGTCTTGTTATCACAACTCCCATGATCACACACCTTTGAGTTTCCCATCTCTTTTCCACAATGCAAGCTACACAGCTTGTTTAAGAGGTTCAGTGCCAATTGAAGGAGATCCATGTCCCCCTTGGCGTTACTGCCAGCCTGCAGATGCCCAGATAGCCAGTAGGAGACTTTTTGCAACATGCGCAGAGAAGTCATGCCAGTTTATACACCCCAGCCCAGGGGGCGCTATGCCAATTGTGTGCTGCCACTGTGCTCTCCCGGTGGCCAATCAGGAGATGACATGAGCTAGCTCATAGGGCAACATGAGCCACTCAGGAGGCTGGAATAGCATATTTTGTGCTTTGATGCCATTGGAGCAAGACCGAGTATGAATTAGGAGGTGGATTAGTGGGAAAGGTGCAACGCAGTCATAGCCTCAGAACCTCACAATTCCCCAGCTTAGCGCCAAGCCACCCATCACAAACTGCCTGCTCCCTTCTCTTACACACCTGAGCTAGCCGGTCTGCAGGAATGATCAATGCAAACATTATCCACTTAATGGGTATATTTATGTAGTTAACCCGTTTATTAGAGGATTTGCTCTACTCTCCAGGTCCAAAAGGGCAGGAAGACTCCTGAGGACAGACGACCCCCCCTACCCCCAACAAAGCCGCCACTGCCAATGGCTACAACGAAAGAGCTTTGTATGTAGACAACTACGCCCAATGGGCTCCTCCACCCAGATCTCCTCCTCCTGCCTTCAAGCCTGTTATGAGGGGATAGGATGCTGCAGCTGACATTCATGGCTCTTCTCCTCCGTCAGCTCCTCCAGTCCTCTCAGCAGAACACCGCATCACGGAAAATAATGATGTCATTTTTCACAAAATAAGTTTGTTCAATTAAATGTCATTTATCAAAAATGCAACAAAACCTTTGAAGAACGCATGCGTTACTGGTCAATTTTGTCTGATTATGTCCCTCTCAGCTTGTTTTTGGAGAATTAAAAATGAATATGCGAGACATTTTTGAGGTTTCAAAAGAAGCATCTGGTGCAAGTGGGCTGACCACGAAGAAAGGATCATCACACCGCTAGAAACTCGCTCCTCTGTGCCATTAGCTTGCAGTGTCAGCTCTAGTTATCACACAAGCCATGGGAACTACAGACTGAAAGCCCCACAGGGACTTCAACTCTGGACCTTCAAGTTATGGTGGTGTTTCAGTTTATTAGCCTAAGGCAATACCCTTGGAAAACGTTTATAACCTGCCTAGCTATTTCACATCAGCTGACATTCACCATTTACATTACTTGTTTTTGACTGTTTATAAATGTTTTGATCACAAGTTTATTGACTCACTTTATACTTGATATACCAAAGCCACGTGCAACAAGGAACACAAAATTGTTCCTTGTATTAAACAATTGTGTTTTTCAATTGCTACAGTTGGGTCGTAAAAAACCCATTCTGAAAACGAAACCTCAATTGTCTTGAATCTTAAGACTAATGAGACACATGACTGCGGGTATAGATGTGCTGTTCTAAGAGGATGACAGCCGAATGAGTCTTTGTTGAAACAGTGCCAACGTGGTCTGCTAGGTGGTATCATGTGTCTCTCTCACTCCCTGAAGTGACTGAGAGGCTCATTTCCATGCATGTGGATCCCGTGAACAGGCCATGCATGATTCTTTTCAAGTCGCAAGCTGTTGAGCGAGGAACTGCAGAACTCTGCATGCTTTTCCACTAAAACTGGTAAACAAATTGCCCTTCCACACAAGAGCAGTTAAAAATTACTTGACACATGAAACACTCAAATGCCCTTGAATAGCAACTAAAGCATTGTCCAACTGGCCATAAAGCCTCCTATAGGATTTAATGCTGTGTTCACGAAGGAAGTCACTTATTCAATTCAGATAGCTTTGCAGCTGTTTCTTCTTTCAAAATCTAATTTCCCTACTCAGCTTAGTTGGTCCGCTAATGGGCCACAACGAAGGGACGCCAGGGAAGGGAGCCACAAATTAAAAAGGTAACGATGACAACATGGGGACACTTTGTCACGGTCAACAGCGTGGACTCCTGTGGGATGGCGGAGCAGCTAAACCCTTCCTCGCATTGGGTTTCATCTGAGAAACAAGGCGGCGGTTTTCTCAGAGGCGCCCACGGGTGTCCAGGAAAGGGAACGGCTAACAATAGCAGCACAGTTCTCCAAGGGCCGAATGCTGCAAATTTAACTAATGAGGGGAAAAGGAGAGAAAGAGCTTTCTCTCAACACCGTGGCTGTTCGTCTTTAACAAGGGCCACGGTGGAGTCTAAACAGCAAGCTACTTATCTGAGCCACCCAGCAAGGCGTCTCAGCCACTCCAAGACAAACCTCAAATCTCTTTTGATCTGGGTTTAGATAACGCTCCCCCAAGGCCATTAAAAAGCCATTTGTCTCAATATTTTAAGCAGGCCTTCTTATGAAGTTCAAGTGCTGCCATGAAATCTGTGATGCTAGCCATACAGTCAGAGAGGTCATCCTTAATTAACCCCTGAAACACTGCTCATGCCAATACAGCCACTAATATGCAACTGGGACTCATGTTATGTCAGAGAAGGAGCCAAAAATATGGTTTCCTAATAAACATATCTGGTTCAGTGCTAATCACTTGTACTTTGTTTAGGTTTCTGGCTGGATGATTGCACAACAAGTTAAATCATCTCTGTCCTGGCTCGCTACCTTAAACACAATGTGCAGATTCAATATAATCCCGGCAAGAACACTAGGGTAACACTTAACAAAACTCCCAGGGAGCGTTTGGCTTTGATACAGATGTAAATCTGTGCATTAATATGTATTTCTGGGATGAACATTCTAAAAATGGGAAGAGAGAGTAAACTGGATTCATTAAGTATTCCACCAAATTTAAATTAAAGTTATCTAGTCCTTGCAAGGCTCATTTTTTTATTTCAAATGATGAAATGAAACAACTGTGCGGACTTAAATAGATCTTTGACGCAGTATAAATGCTAATTTTCCCCAACAGAATCCCTCCACACAAGACTGACTAAGCTAAGGTAGTGACCTCATTCTAATCCAGTACTGGTGTACCAGTACTTTTCCCTACCTATCTACTGGTTAGCATGACTGTCTGAACTTTCCTACTAGAACACTGTGCCCTCTACCGCTGTGCTCCCACAATCCCCTGCCTTATTTCCCTAAACATTAGCGCACATAACAACAAAAGAGTAGAGTTTCAAAGCTCTGTATTGCTTGCCTTAAATAAAAGTGACGTTTTTTTTTAGCTGCACCAGTCAATGAAATAAAACAGTTGTAGCTTTGGGAACACACTGTTCTGGCAGCACAGAGCAACAAAAGTGCTTGAATTTCAGCCTGTAGCTGCCAATATTACACATTAAGAGTGTTAGACAACCGATACTCAAGACTCTGAGACATAACAAGCCTTTAGTCTTTCATCACAGTGGTTTGGCAAGTATGCCCCCTTAGCCTTTTATATTCCCACTGTACCAGACCTAACAATCACCATAGCTTTTCACCTAACCCTTGCGATTAAGAAGGAAACTTATTTTAAAGGAACAAACTTCCGTTTTATGTGCGATACCCAGTATTAATAATCTAGTGACTATTTTCAGAATGTACACATTTAAACTAAAAATCCCCCCTCATTTTTACTTAAACACAAACCTGAGGAGACTGTAGCTAATATGCTTACAGTTGGGTTGATCCGGTCAGTTAATTGAATATGCTTACAGTTGGGTTGATCAGGTCAGTTAATTGAATATGACGATTTCAGCAGTTCAGCAGTTCCTATACGAGGAAAATATACACATTAAAAATATATTTTAAAACATTATTTGATATTTCTGTCATCTAAAGAGTTACAACTGAGGAAGATATGCAAAATATCTATGACATAATTATCTTTAATAAAATAAGCTTCAGTGTTGACTAACAAATCCAATACATCTGCACAAAATGAATACTAGATTAGAAGGAGTAAATAAAAACAGGCTACAAGAACACTGACTCTCTCAACTTTGGAATTTCAGTTCTTATTGTCAATGCCTAGAGCAATTTTTTTTTTTGTGTTAGGTATAATGTTAACACAGTTGATCACCTTTCACTAAGTTTGCATCCATGCACACAGCACGCTACTGGCCCACAACACTGTACTTTGTTACAGGCACTTGTAGAGAGAGTTGTACAGGTACATGAAGCTCCAGTATGCCACTAAAAGCCTGGGGCAAAACACAGGCTAACGCTAATGGGCGGGAGCAGATGGAACGGTTTTTGTCAGTGCACTGATGGGGACCAGCAGGGAGCAGGCCGAGCTTCTCCTCCTGTAACCCCAGCTGGTCCATCGATCTACGAGGCCTCACATCAGGGACTGGAAACCTGAGCCGCGCTGCCCATCCTCCGGGCGGAGTCCTCCCCGCCATGGCGGCTAACCCACAGAAACATGTACTCCCTCCAGGCGACTCCTGCCCGGCCCGTCAGCTTGACAGAGACGCTGTCAATTCATCATTGTCACTCAGGACAATGCTGGGTTCTGATTGCGATGGTCCATCCATTCACAACCATTGGATGCCTTGGAACCGGCAGTCCTGCCTGGGTATTGTTTCGAAGGGGCCGTGCAGCGAGGTGAGTCCAGAAGGTAAGTTTTTGTATTGAATTTTTTTAGGCGTTGAGGGGTAGTGGGTCCCACCACCCCTCTCCTCCTCTGTCTCTCAGCACTCACAGAGGACAGCTCTATGGGGTCCACTATGCTCTCTGGTTTCACCGCTATCCTGGAACAGATGCTGCAAGGGCTGGCGACTTGTGATCTCCCACATTTGGGTGGGGCCCCGGCTGGGACCGGTGAAGGGCTGGTGTCTCAACACAATCAGCAATTAACCAGACACATCTCAACTGAAAGTCCACTGCATCCAGCTCCAGCAGAAGGGATGGATGGCACTTTTCCATTGATGGCAAACTAAACGGTACCCTACGTTTATGGGGATCCAGAATGCAGGGGAACGCATAGCAAAATGCCTCACCATACAGATTGGAATTAGACAGGGGAAAAAAGCAGATCTAACAAAACATACCTCTGATGACATGACAACATATCTCAGACAACGTATCAATTGAGAAGCATTAAGAGAAAGCATTGACAGTATTTCCTGGAAATTCACATACCCAAGTAAAGTCTACATGTCTGCCTCATATAAAACACAAAAGGCACACAATTTTTTATATTTCATAAATGGATAATATTGAACATGTAAACAAACTAAAACAAACATGCCCATATTACTGCTTGTAGCCAATTGAACACTTTGGATGTGGAGGAGCCTGCTAATAACCTTGATGATTTGGGTCTTCTCACTTTCTTGTTTAAGGGGTGAGACCAACCTGCCTGCCTTGCTCCAGCGGCCCTTTGTCCTCGCTCTGGGGACTGGGTATGTGCCTATGGACTTTCCTGCGGCTTCTGCCTTTATAGTGGATGTGGAACCCCACCCAGCTCACTTTTGCTACCAAGTATGTAGAGTGAGGCCATGTTGTTGCCCTCTTTCCCAGTCCTTGGCATCCCCCTCTGGACATACAGACACAACCCACAGATGCATTAAGGCCAGACCCCTTGATTTTTTACAGACCTGTTGTCTTTGATGTTTATTTTTGGACTCCTGCATTAATGTGTCAGTAGTAAAGAGCCATTTTTACATTTCCATACCTTTCAAGAGAAGCAAGGGGTTCTACAACAGAGCCCTGATCTCAACATCATGGAGGCTGTCTGGGACTACCTGGACAGACAGAAGCAAGCAAGACAGCCAAAGTCTGTAGAAGAACTGTGGGCAGTTCTCCAACATGCTTGGAACAATCAACCTGCCGATTGTCTTATAAAACTGCACGACAGTGTACCTAAGTAAACTGATGTAGTTTTAAAGGCAAAGGGTGGTCTTTTTTTGGTGTTTTTTTGTAGTAAGTTTTTACTGTTTTTTATTTATTTATTATTGTTTACAGTCCTTTCGTAGTATCTTTTACAAAGCGAAATAAGGAAAAAAAATAGGATGCAAGGGATTCAAGTCTATTAGTCTTCAGGAAGATGGAGGGTGAGTGGGACTGGGA
>JAOVYW010000007.1:6608549-6623855 GCA_025775045.1 Hiodon tergisus | reverse complement strand
TTGTGTTTAATATTTGTTATGAATTTAGACTAATTGGTGGAAATGTATTCTGTTGATCAGTGTCAAAAAAGTCAAATTAAAACCGCCTCCTTCATGGCCTGTGTTTAAAGGACATTGAGTTCCTGGGAATGTTTGGAGCGTTCACACTTAAGGGCAAAATGTCCCAAACTCAAACTAATTGTCCCGTTAAATGGAATATCAGCCAAGTGTGGAATCCCCCCTAACTTAGTGTTGAATTTCCCTTTAAATGAACAGGAACCATTGTACAATGCAAGCTGAAACCTCTTCTGCAAACTGTAAGATGATACTGAAGAAGTGCTACTATTACTTCCACCTACATTTAAGTAAACAAGCTAGCAGTATAAAAGTAGATTAGTGATACAGTGTTTTTACTGGGTCACCAGGTTAGCTTAACATTTATTAAATTACTCTGCTTTTGCTTTGAAAATCACCAATTTGTATCAGTTCATCATGTTTATGAGTTTAGCTAGTAAGCTCTCTTGCAAAATGCTATTTCTGCATTTTTCAATATTTCAATATGATCCAGCATGATGCAGACTTGTGTGTTCTATGAAACTCATGAGTGCACTAATTTGTTTGGCACTAAGGCTTTTTAAAAGCAATTTTGGAGGAAAATAGTACATTTAACCCTATACATTACCACATTACGTAAAATTGTCTCCACCCCAAGCTGAAGCAGGAAATGAGAGGACACCCACTTTCCATGGGAAAGAAAAGAGACCAGACTGAAAAACAGAAGTATTTAAGTAACAGAAAAGCTTAGGGAAAAAAAAGCTTTCTTAAAAACCCTTTTCTTACCTGCATACTGGAGGGGAGCATCTTTGTCCAGTGCTATCAGTGGAGGGTCCAAAAGCACCTTATTGTCATTTTCTGTCACAATGCCATGGTATGTCATCTCAATCCAGGGTTTGTGCTTATTAACTGGAAAAGGAGAAAAATAAATCAAACAATAATGGAGTTGTGCTTGACTTACAAACGCAAGATCCAAAATAAACTTTTTCATGCTCCAGCCAGCCAACCAGTTTACAGGATCAATATAATATCTGTCAATAGTTCCCAAAAAATATATGTTGCATTATATATATTAAATAAAATAACTAAAATAAACGCTGCAAAAAAGCCTTTTATTTAAATGCTGTGATTTACATTACAACGTAAATACTATATAAACAATAAATTGAATTAGCTATAAATTACGGCACTGAATACATGTGGTGCATGGCTGCGAGTTTAAGTGGCTGAAGTGGGCGGGGCACAAAGTAATGAGGCAGTGGATTACTTTCCTTTAAATTAAGCGATTCACTAGGATAAAATACATGCAAAAAAAACAGGAACGCTTCATAATAAACATAATAGGTTAAACATTAACATTTAAATCCTTTTTAATTACTGAATTATTATTTTTTGCCTGTGTGTTTGTAAGATACATGTATGGTAAGCCAGACAAGTAAAGTGAAGTGTTCCCTAGAATCTGTAGATGTGTCGGTAATGTAGGCAGCCAGGGGGATGTGGTATATCATGAATATTGACAACCAATGTTTAACTCAGTGCCTTATCGCTTTTATAGAATGGATTTACATTGTTAGATATTTTTGACATTTTCTAGAAAAATCATTATCAATTCATAGTTCCAGTAAACTTCACAAAACCATTTCAGCTTCCTCTAAAAACATAAAAATGAATAGTTAATATTTTAAAATTTGATCTGTCAATTTTCTGTACCTAGCCTGGTAGCGTTGAAGTTGCATTTAATACGTACAGTGCCTTGCATATGTATTCACCCCCTTGGACGTTTCCTCATTTTGTATTGTTATAGCTTGAATTTAAATTTGATTATTTTTTTTTACACAAAATACCATTTTGAAGGTGCAACATATTTTTCATTGTGACACAAAAGCTAATTACTAATAAGGAAAAAAACAGACATTTGTTGGTTACATAAGCATTCAACCGAGAGTGAATACTTGGTGAAACCACCTTAGGCTGAGAAATTACAGCTGAGAATGTTTTGGGGTAAGTCTCAGTTTTGCACACCTGCCCTCAATCATGACCCGTTTCCCAGTCCCTGCCACTGAAAAGCATCTCCACAACATGATACTACTACCACCACGCTTCACCGATGAGCAGTGTTGGTTTTGCGCCACATAAAAAGTTCCGTTTTGGTCTCATCAGACCAGAGAATGTTTTTCCACATGCTTGCCATTTCTCCCACATGCCTTTTGGCAAACTCCAAACAGGATTTTCTATGGGTTGTTTTCTTCTCACCCCTCGTCCATTTGCACCTGGTTATAGTTGTTCCATGGATGGTTTCTCCTATCTCGGCTGCGGATCTCTCCTGGTAGCTTCTCTGACTAATGCCCTCCTTATCCGGTCACTGAGTTTTGAAGGACGAGATTCTCTAGGCAGATTCGCAAAGCAATATTCTTTCCATTTTTTAATAATGGCTTTAACTCTGCTCCGTGGGATGTTCAGAGTTTTTTCTTTTATAACCCAAATTGTTTTTTGACCCAAATCTTACGGTTCTTCAGAACTTTATCCCAGACCTGTTTTGATAGCTCCTTAGTCTTTATGATGCTGTTTGTTTAGACATGCTTTCTAACAAACTCTTCCAGAAACAGGTGTATTTATTCTGAGATCATGTGACAATTTAATTTCACATAGGTTGACTCCATTCAACTAATTACGTGACTTCTGAAGGCAATTGGTTGTACCAGAGCTTTTTTAGGGGTTTCATAGCATCTGGGGTGAATACTTATGTAACTAACAAATGTCTTTTTTTCTTTTAATTAACTTATGTAACAGTATTTTGTACCTTCAAAGTGTAAGGTATGTTTTGTATAACTGGTAAAAATCTAATGAAATCCCATTTAGTAGTAACTAACATTTCCCAAGTAGTAACACTAGAAAATGTGGAAACGTGCAAGGGGGTGAATACTTATAGCCACTGTAGATACTAGCTAGCTTTAAAATTGGATGTTTGTCTTATAAAATAGTTAACATTAGCCACACATAAATAAGTAAAAACAGATAGTTACAATGGGACAATGAAAAGTTGATGTTTTAAATATAAAGGCTGCTATGATGAAACCATCAAAGATAATGAAAATTATGTTATGCATGAAGTTTAGTAAAGTAATTTTCTCTCCTAAACATTTCTTGAATTTGTTTTTTTTTCATTCTTTCCCTCTATAACCATTTACTTTCTAAATAAAAACTCTATTCAAATAAAGGTTACGTGCTTGTTCATGTGCTGCTTAGAGGATAGCCTACAATGCAAAATAAGACATGAATAATAACCTAGACTACCTGGCGTCTCTACAATTTTAATTGTAGATTTAATTTTCAGCCGAATGTCCTTGAAATTCTTATATTTATAATCAAACCATAAAAGGTGCTGACAAACTTCAGCTATCAGTAGCTCCCCCATGTTGATCAACATTTCATGTCATCAAGGCTTTCTGCCATCCCCCCCAATCTCTGCGGTAACGCTTCTCTACCTGCCACCCCCCCCAATCTCTGCGGTAACGCTTTTCTACCTGCCATCCCTCCACTCTCTGCGTTAACGCTTTTCTACCTGCCATCCCTCCACTCTCTGCGTTAACGCTTTTCTACCTGCCATCCCCCCACTCTCTGCGTTAACGCTTTTCTACCTGCCATCCCCCAACTCCCTATGGTAATGCTTCTCAACCTGCCATCCTCCCTTTCCTGGTGGTAATTAGGGTTGCAAAAGGTTAAAAACTTTCCGGGAAATTTCCAGAAATTTTCCATGGTAAGTTACGCCTGGGAATTTTTGAAAATGTAATAAAACTAAAAAAGTTTTTTTGGTTAAAACCATATTTTGGTTAAAATATCCCCAGTATCCAGTAGAATTGCAACCTGTATGCAGTGCACTTCCATCACAGATACAGCTGATTCTCAGAATCTTGCACACTAATGGCAGGGCTAGTGAACCCACAATACTACTGCACTTTCTGAGCAAAGGACTACATGCTTTCAGGTAAGTTTTGATTACATTACTGTTGTTTCTGTTACAAGGGTTTGCAATCATGTCTACTTATGATGATAAGGGAAAATGTTGGTTTCGGTCTGCATATGACATGGTATGACATTTTTATTCCTGTTAACACAGAAGGTTTCCACCTTTGAATATTCCCAATAGTGGTAATGCTTCTCTACCCACCACCATCCCCCACCTCTCTGAGGGAATGAGTCATTTGGCCAGCCTCACTTCTGTGTTAATTCTTCTCAACCAGCCATTGTTCTCCATAGGCAAAATTATATTTGTGAGCAATTTTTGTACTCCACAAAATTAATTAGTGTGCAAAGATGTCAGCCTAGCCCACAGATCATGATCACAACAACCCACGTGTCAGGGGGAGAGATGTATTCCAGAGGGTCTGCTCATAATGATACGATCAATCCACAGCATAGCAATCTCTCGCCTTGAGCCTGGAGGAGCTTTGGTTGAAACCGGAAGAAAACGCAAATTCAGGAGGTCATGACTAAAGGCATCAGAGAAACCTAGAGTTTAACCCTAACCCTAAACCCACCTATAACCCTAACCCTGCTCTTACATCTCAGAACAAACAGGTCTTTGACAACACATGAATAAAGACTGGGGCCAAACCTCTCCTCAGCTACGAGCAGTTGTCATTTTGACCCTGACAACACAGTATCTGAAATAAAGAGCATGGAAGGCCTGGGCAATCTGGCCAAAAATCTTTTGCATTTTGGACGATAACGCTAGTTATCACTCACTCACACTCACACACACACACACACACACAGTAGATCTTCTACAGTCCATCTACAGCAGGCAGGATCTACCAAATGTGTTGGGGGGGCTGTATTATGGCACACTGTTTTCGTCTAATGGTTGCATGGCAACACTGACATAAACACTGACACACTCACATAAAGGTGAGAGGCATATTATTTGTATAAGTATACATGTGATTAAAATTACTTTTCCTGAAGTCTTAATTTAGCAGGCCCCATTCTGTGAAGGCACATCAAATGAGAAATGTGTTTCACCTCCTTTGGCATACTGCGTGAATACACTTAAAATTTTCAGTCATTTTATTGCTAGTTCAAATATCGTACATTATATTTGCAGTTCAATTCCAGGATTAAAACACAATAATATTCATATATATTCAACACTGACGTTAAATTTAACTGAACTGAAGTTAATTTCAGCAGCTTCAATCTTGTTCATAGTAGCATCAGGGCCATAGTGACTGAATCAACAGTAGAAGGGTAGAATTAAGCATTGTTCTTAATGCACACTCATTCAAAATTACTTACAGGACAAACTATTGTTTTATCAGCAGGATATATCATCACTGTATGTAATGTAAGGCTCAAAGCGCAAATACATCACACACCATGGCAAAATAACCATATCAGATTTCAGTTATGCCTTTGGGTGCTAATACTTCCCAACATTAAATATTTTAATGTCAATTTGGTCTTATGGAGCTATTTATGTATTAATGGAGACGAGTCGGTGACGAGAGATGGCAGGAGTTTGGGCGGCTGTCAGAAGCTGATGCTGATTAACGCATGCATGCTCAGAGACTGCTAGGAATGCCTTGGTTTCCACCCAGGCTGCGACAATAAGCTCCTGTACAATCCATCCAGCTGAAACGCCAACACAGCTGATCTCTGTCAGCGGAGTCATGGCCTGAATCAGAGTGCTCTGCAGAAAAATCAATAACTTAACACTCAGGGAAATTCACTTTTCTGGCTGCCTGCATTGTTTCACAGGAAGCTAACCAGAAACGGCATGTCCACTTTCGCTTTGAATTACGAAACTATCCGTCAGTGACTCAATTTCTTTATTTAGGGGTATGCTTAATTTTCTTTTCAAAGGCACTGGATCTAGAGTGTGTCAGATCTTTTTGAGTGAGCTGAAAGAGATGGCGGCCTAGTAGTAAGGTCACACAAACAGCACTCACAGGGCAGATAAAATACAGAAATACACCCTCAAATCCACCTTCAACTGCAGTGAAAACCAAATGGGGGAAACCATCTGTGGCAAACAAATCCCCTCTAAAAAATAAGGATACACACTAATTCCTGTCCTGCCTTTAAAACCACATCTCTCGTTTTTACATAAGTGATTAAGAAAAAACTGCAGAACCACTGTTTGTTTCCTGTCTTCTTTATTTAATAAATCCTATCATCCAATTCGTAGCGGTTACCTTGGTGCATTAGTAACCGTTTTGATTCGACACTTGTGCCCAGGCATTACGTTTTCATACGACACGTGGGTCCTGGCAGTACATGTTTTGATACAACATGAGAGTAAAATGAGGACAGCCATTCTGGAGTACCGTCTGTTAGAAGGAAAGCTTGCAAATCCTCTTATCGGTGTTCCCCCACATGATTCCGACTCTGGTGACGGTCAATTCGAGACCAGACCATAATAATCTTCTTGGGCTGCTACAGTATGTAAAACCAGAAGAGAAATTTGGAATTATGTCACTAAAGAACATTTCAAACAGAAAGCAGTAAGACAAATTACCAACAGGGATCTAAAGCTTTTAAGGTCAATACTCCACCCAATTTGGTGAACACACCGTGCACAACAAAAAGAGTACCACAATCTCTATAGTGTTTTAGCTGACAAGGATATCTGGAGTATAAAACTTGGAAAGGGGCAACATTCACATAATCCTAACACTGCAACAAAAACACTACATCAACACTTTCTCTTTGGATTTTCTGTAGCAATCTATATTCGATAAGCTTGAGCTAGAAAATGAGAGTGCCTGTGGCATTGTCTTACGTTTTTGTTTTTTAATGTCACGGCTGAGTTTGAAATGGGGAATAAATCCCAGAGATCCGCTGGTCTACACGTGCTGGTGATTACATGGATCTTCAATTCACATTAGTTTGACATTATAGTGTTAAACAGCGCTTTCATAAACACAGCATGCACTAAAACGCAATGCAAACTACTGTGATGATGATGATTGTTATCTTCAGCAGGAATGCTTTTGAATGCAGTGTCGACAGAAGAGGACAGTCTATCCTTCCAGATGTGCGATTCTTGTACACCTAGCTTTTCTTGCTAATACATTGCTTTGTTACACAAAGCAACCCTGTGAGCCCAGAGACATTTAATATTATAGCATGTAGGATTATACTACTGCTACAGGTTAAGTCCATTAGGAAGAGAATTGCAGATGCGGCATCATTGGCTCAAACCCTGCTCCCTGTGTAAACCTAAAATAACCATGCCAAAACTCTACAAAGTTTGAATGAATACAAACACAAGCGGGACGTTAAACAGGTGATTTCAATGGCCCAGAACATTTATGATTGAAATAGATCAAAGATAACTGCTGCTGTCGTTACGATCCCTAGCTAGTCCCATGCAACCAAAGGCAGTGACCAGAAATGCAGGTATAGCAGGCAAGATGAAAGGCAGAACCTCATCATATCTTTGGTAGTCAAATCTTAAGAAACAACTGCACTGATATTTAACATTTTACTTTCTATAATCACCATTACATTATGTAACTTCAATAATCTCTCATGCTAGAGGTGTAGCCACACCAGTAGTAGCAAAGTAAGCTAGCTAGATTCATTTAATTTAAAATTTTGATATCAAGAGACAACAACTGGGTCAAATTATTTAAGTAATACAAAGTTACATAGTGGTTACTAAATGTTTTTGTTTTTTTATAAGAGCTCCGAGTTCTTGCTAACCACAACTTAATGGATATGCTGTCCTGAATGAAAAGTAGCTCAACTATTGCCTCACAAGTTTCTAATAATATAGGCAGTACTTCTGGCTATGACAAATAACTGACACCACTGTTGTACTGGGCCGTAATTTGCCTGTTTGTGCCTTGCCTATTAGCTTTCATGATTTTTGTCATTCCCCTTCAACCTTCCTCACTAACGAGCCGTTTTTGCCCACAGGACTCTGGCTGACTGGATGTTTTTTTGTTTGTCACACCATTCTCAGTATACCCACGAGCGCAGCCATTACTGAGAAACCGGAACCGGTGTGCCAGGAACCAATGATCATACTAACCTCAAAGGCGCTTAAGTCACTCGTTTTGCGCATTCTATCATCCAATCGAACAGTAACTAAATCCCTTGATGCTAAACTGCTTCATATAGCAAGCCATAGCCACGTGACTCACCATCTGCTGGAACAATCCATTTTCGTTAACGTGGTGGTGTAACTAATAAATAAACCTAATAAACTAATAAACAAAGCGTACCTAATAAATAAACCTAATAAACTAATAAACTGAGAGTACGTAATAAATAAACCTAATAAACGAATAAACTGAGCATACGTAATAAACCTAATAAACTTCACTTAATAAACTGATAAACCGATCATACCTGCACCTGTATATAAGATTTACCCCAGCCATTGTAAAAATGTGTTACACCAACGTCTGCCATTTCCAGTCCCTCCAAAATCGTCTCCTACTTCTTTTCCCCCTTCCTTTCAACTGAAAATGTGTTGTAACGCAGTCAGGTCTCCTCGAGGTGCAAGTGAGAACACATCTAGGTGCCCTGACAGGCCACAGTCTGAAGACGGAGCCTGGGGCGATGCCATTTTCTCCCACTGGGCCTTGTTATTCTCCACACTGTTGACGGTTGTAGTGACAATAGCTATGGATGCCAGTCCAGATATGCAGTGTAACTTGTGTCACAGTACAACCAATATTGTATTTTCCCCTCCACAGCATTGTAATCTTTCATCCACTGGCTGCCAAAGCAGTCTACATTTCAGTCCAGAGAGTAAACTGATTATGACGGAGCAGGTGGCGTTTTGTGGAGGCCTGTCCAGTTTGTGTGACAGTGTAAATTAAATGCCATGGCATTAACTTCAAAATCAGATGTTGATCAGTATGAATAGGCCACAACTTCTCATTTAGAGCGAAAATGTATGTGGTAACCATTAAGTTCAAAAGGGGAGTATTTGTGAAGGGTCCAAAGTGAGATGAAAATGCATTCAAACCTGACAGAATTGACCCAGAAGTATCAGCTGAACAGAGCACTCTGTAGCAAGCCGTGGGTCCAGCGGAACCCTCCTCACATCCATCTCCCTTGCAATGAGGTCTCCCTTCATCTGTGGTTCCCCAACCCCCTAGTCAAGGCTGCACCCCAGAGCATAGCCTGTTCCCTGGAGGCAGACGCTCTTAATATAAACCTCAGTCAGCCCCGGATCCTCCCAACAGTGCAGCTGCAGTGTGGAGAGGGTCTCCAGCTGGCTGCCGCCCCATGTGCTCAAGGAAAAGCCTGGCCATCCATCAAACCCCACAGGGCCAATCTGTTTTTACGGAACTGAAGATAAAGGATGAGGGGGGTGCTGACCACCACTGAAAAAGAGCCCTGTGAGTGGGACAGAAGCCCACGCGACAATGACGCAGAGCCTCATGGCGGCCTCTGAGTACAGTTTCCATGGAGCTCAGTCTCAGAGTATTGCAAAACAGAGCCCTGCATCACATGCTCTGTGCCGGGTACTACCGATGAGTTAACCGCAAGTTTATTCACTGTTTCAAACGAAAACCATTATGTTCATGATCAATCACCATTTTATTTCCCTTTCATCATGACATTACACTGATATAAAAAAATTTAAGAAACATTATGGGTAACTGTGTATCAGTCAATTACCCTGTTGTGGCAGAACGATCACTTAATAATTTGCACATTATATTTTAGTTGTTTCTCGTTTCATTTTAATTAGATTTTTTAAATTTAAGTTATCATCAGGGCCTATTTGGATTTAAAAAATCATGGTTCCCTAGAACCCTTTGTGGGCCTCCCACCCACTGGACATAAAAAATACACACACGTCCAGAGGAAGGACAGTAAATGAATCCAACCCAATGAACTGTTTAATTTTAATCACTACTAAAATCGCTGCCTGGTGCTGACAAGTCAGATGCTAATTGAGATGTAGCTTAAAACCCCAAAAGCACTACCCCCAGTGAGGACAGAAGGTCAACCACATAAACACTGCACCCTGTAAGGACGGGAGTTAAACTCCAGAGAAACTGCCCCATGTGAGGATGGGAGGTCAACCCCGTAGACACTGCCATATGAGCATGGGAGGTCAACCCCATAGACACTGCCTCTAGGAAGATTGGAGGTCGACAGTCCCTGTGAGGATGGGAGGTCACAAATTGCCAATATGTCAAATTATAAGGGTTTTGTTTGACAAACCTTAGTAAGTTTCACAAAAAAAAATTTCCTCTCATCCACGTCAACATTTTTTGTTACAAACCATCCTCACATCAGGTCCAGAATAATTCAAGAAATTCAGATTCTGCCTAGTTTGGTCTTCGAGCATCTGTTACAACACCCCTGTTACAACACCCCACACCCCTTTTTGTTCACTGACATCTAAGCAGTGAAGATATGCAATTTGTCCAGTGGTGAGGGAAAAGCAGAGCTCCATTTCAAAAGCAGGATATCTCTGTCTCTCTCCTCTCCTTGCTGAAACGGTTCACATGAATCTCATGGATACAGACGTTCAATTTCACAAACGCTTCCCAAAACCTCTCTGTGCACTTCCTCTTTGAACTCTTTAAAGCATTCTCGGGAATCCAGCAATTTCACGTCATTACTGGTGCTTTGGAGGCCATGTTATGATATGCTCACTCTGGCTCCAACAGCACACCAAGACCTAAGACAACCGTTGTTTATTCTCTGCATAGAAATATATTATTAAATGGTGAAAAATAAATAACAGTTCATTTCTTTTCCCGGTGGGAATACAGCTTTTATAAAGCATATATAGCTTATGGTTTTTATAATGGAATTGTTAGGTGCTGTCCAGACAAAAGGGATATCATAGGGTCTCACTTTCTTCTTTGTTATAAGCTTAATATTTTCAGGTGCTTCCCTCATTGCTGACTACTCTGGATACCTAATGAGCATGTTGAGAGAGATCTTGTTTCCTTCTTAGTTAATTTAGGTTTTATTAAATTAGGTTATTATTAAAATAACTTAATTAATGCTAATAAATTTTCCAAGAGGTAACACCTTTCAGGTTCAGATGGAGCAGAGGGTGTTCTTGTGTCTCGTACAGTGCAGTATGAATTATTGTACTCTTTGAGCTGAGCACATCACAAAGATGGCCTTTGGCCACTTTAGACCTATCTCTAGATGAATACATTGCCCCTTGTGTAATTGTCTCAGAAAAACAACTTTGCATATTATTACTGACAACTGAATTGTTTTATTAGCAGGCTTCCTATAAAGAAACTCTGAATCCTCTAGTTTCTTCAGTCTGTAGTAGCTAGGGTTCTTACAAAAAATGTTAAAATACCTTATGACGCCTGCTTTAGAATCTCTTCATTACCTACCACCTAAATACCAGAGAGATTTTAAAAGGTGCAGAAAATAGCATTCATCTCACTATTTAAGCGATTTCTTAATCCCGTATAATCTTCAGTGACTGCTTTGGAGCAGGCTGCTTTTCTCCTTCCAAAATGGGAACCCATGGCAAAGCCTTTAGCTATTCAGCCCCAAATCGCTGGAACAAGTTACTAAGCCGTTTGAGAATCAGTACTCAAATCCAGGCTCATATAAACATGTGCTCTTTTGACCACTGTTCCTCCAACATTTCACCTCAATAGCTATGCTGCTATAACTGCCCAGGCTAGAATCTGTTGCACTGCTATATTCCTCTAGAATCCACATCTCTGACGTCTGTTGGATGATCAGATATTATCTGAAGCTCAAAGTTTACAAGACAGTTGTTTTCCATGCCTGTCAAACCCCCAAAGCTCCAAGTCTTCCAGCACAATGGATGGCTTCACATTGTTGAACCTAACCCTATTGAGCTATGAACCCCAGCAACAAATCACATAATGTCCTTCACAGAGAATATCGCACCAAAAACCAGGCTCTGCTGGTTAAATTATCAAAAAGATACCGGCCCTCTTATAATATCCAGATATCTGCCTGGTTCTGTCATTGCAGTATCAAAGATCTCTTCATTAAACAAAATGTTTCATTTCACTAAATTAGCATGGAAGAAGCCCTAAATTGAGTTGCCCATCTACCCTCAATTTAAATCCGGAATAATTTATACTAATGCGCTGTTTCAGGCAAGGATTTTCATTGTTTTTGGTTTTGTGGCTATTATCGTTTTTGTTAATTTTGGTTTAATTGACTAAAGATGGTGTGATTTACTCAGGATAAACTCAGGATTTAACAGTAGTTTAGAGCAAGCATAGCAAAACTGAGTTTAGGCAGAATGTTGAAAATCTAGCTGATCTCAAGGTTCCTCCCCAGTCATTTAAAAAAAGCTAAAAGTAGCCCATAGGCTACTTTCCTCTATTAACAACTACTACACTCATGTACAGCATTAAAAGTGGTTTAATGGCTGCAAAAATGTACTGAGTAACTACAATATTGCTCAGTATAAGGTAAGAGTCAAAAATCATTCTCATTAAAAATCAAATCTCATTAAATGAGAAGAGATACTGCATCATAGGGCCAAAATTACTGCTCAAGAGGGTACAACAATGCACTGCACCAATCTGCATCGAGTGGATGGCCCTAAGTCGTGGCAAGAAAATCGTTTTCAGGAAACCATGAAGTCTGTGGTTTGTCACCAAAACGTGTAAATCAAGTCACTGAGAAGATGGTTAAAGATTACTTTACTTTGAGACCTTATCAAATTACTCCACTGCTCTGCAGTCTATTTGTCATGCTCCATCCACCACAGAGCCTACAATGGGACAGCTTGCCTAGAGTCACGCATCTATTGCGCCCCACCCTTCTCAGTTCTCTTTTAAGTATATGTGCTTCTGCCCACTTGTACACGTCTGTCTTTAGCCAAGACATGTCTATTATGAGACTTTAACAATTTCTGAAGCCTATAACATTGAAGAACCAACCAGCTGTTTACATTTACAATCCTTTTCGAAGTCACTGGTGGCCATTCAAATTGCAAAATCAACTACACCCAGCTTTTACATTTTGATAATCAATCGCTTATCATTTGTCTGTGTGACCACCAGCATACCTGTGTACTAAGGCAATATATGTTTTTGAAAAGATGAAGAAATTGCCCAGTCAGCAAGGTGCTCTGTAAGCTAAAAAAGAGAGAAAAAATCCATGTGTCAATTGTTTTAGAGGGTTCAGTCTAACTTTACTCTTTTGTAAAATTAAGATAAACAAAATACATTTAGCCTACTGTTAGAGTGATTAATTTGTTTTAGCTGGCAAACAGCACGGGGCTACCGTTTTAAAAATGACTACGTCGGGCATTTCTCGGCAATGGTGCTGGTACCCTGACTGCGCAGCCCAGTGGTTCGGCTTCTGCGTCTCGCAGATGGTTTAAAAAAAAAAAAAATTAATGTGCGACGCGGAGCATTCACGTCAACCTTAGTCTCTAAAGTGTAATTCACCACTCGGCATTGATTAGCCCAAGTATAAGCAAACGTGGAGACTGTACAGGTTCTTTAAAATCTGCAATTCGGAGCCACTTCATAGCAAACGACACAATATTAATTAATACTAGTATTATCTGAATAATATCGAACAGGGCGTTAATATAAAAATGTAGATAAATTAGGTAAACTAGGTAATGGCTTTAATACAGTAGCCAATATTACTTTTCATTGATGCACATCGACATTTATAATGTAGACCAGGGGACAATCTAAATCAATTATATATCGGTGGAATGTTTTCATCTCGAAACCTGATGCGCTCACACAATTGTCTTACATTTTAACTTCTCCTGTAATTGTACAGAAATTAGGTATTGCATTCGTTCTTTACAAACACTTGTTTTTGTCTATACAAAAATTCTACATCCTATGAGATGTAAACAAATTGGGCACACCTTTCTAACATCTTAGTCCTGATTCCCCACCATTAATAGGAAGGTAGCCTATACGCAGATTGTGACCGTTGTGTAATAACTTGCGATACTTCGATATCTAGGTCAATACGGAAATATGACACTGAATTGACATCGGGTTCTAACACTAAATCCCCTTAAATCGGTCCACTAGGAAGTAGGCAAGTTTTCATAAATTCCGAGGTCGCAAGAGTGGGGCGCATACATTTTAAATCCCTCAACAAACGGTGCTTGGAAAGAGATCTGCAATGCGTACCTTAAATACTGAAACCAATACAGTCTTCGGTGTGTAGCGTACAAGAAACATAATCGGAGACCTACATTAATCCTAACGCTGGATAGTGTTATACAGTCCGTTGACTCCTGACAGGAAAAAAATGTCTTTTTGGTTTGCCTTGTTATCTATCAAGAGACCGAACTGCGCGTTTCCCAAAATTTCGCAAATGATCTGGAGAATTTAAACTTGATTTGATTATATATAAAATACTTTGTAATTATTGAAACCATCTCGGTGACCGTGTGCATGGCATTAAAGCACAGAACATCCCCATTCTGCTGGGATATTGTAGCAGGTAGCAAACCCAATTTTTCATGGGATTTAACGGGATACGTCCTTGAATATTTTGCTTGGTTCGAACATCAAGATTATAGATTATTTATAGATCAACGTGTTACTTAATTAGCAACCCAAGGCTGATTAAATTGTCAGATGTCCGATACAGAAAAGACTGCGATGGGCGAATTAATCCGAGCAAAGGCAGAACCCAAATGTAAATCACAGACGCTATACGACTTACCTTTAGATGCTTCTACTGCACACAATAATAATCCAAGGGCTAACCCGACTATAGATGCGGGCGGAATATACCTGTGCAAATTCATCTCGTTAAAAACAGTACTCCCTATTATCGCCAATACACCTCTGTGTTTCTTTCTGAATCAGTATAAAACAACCCAGGGAACGTATTCTCGGCAAACGGGTCTAAAATGGCTGCCACCACCGCCTCGCTGTCCCTTTCAATCCCTTCCCTAGCAGTTTTGCAGCTGTATCTCCACCGGGAGTAATGGTTGAGTGACGTCAATGAAGTTTTCGTAGAAATGTTTGCCGTTTGCTGCTGCTCTTGCATAAAATCAGAGATGCAACATATAGAAACCAAGCCCCAAATAACAACAGAGCACTGGATTATGTATATAACCAATCCAGCTGCACAGGGATAAGGACGTTTCTTAACATCTGCATAATGTTGAAATTAAGGGAATGCACCCTTCAATTGATAATAATATAACGTTTAGTTAATTTTCATATTCCTAATTATTGTTGGTATGACCGTGATTTTACATAGGGATGCAGAAGTGGTTTCACTCATTGTTGTTGTTGTTGTTGTTGTTAATGGAGAACTTTCAGTCATTGTTTCTTCTGC
>JAOVYW010000007.1:6552477-6593606 GCA_025775045.1 Hiodon tergisus | reverse complement strand
ATTTAATAAAATCTAAATAAAAAAGGTTTAACCAATTAGTATATACCGCTTCATGCTCCTAAATGTCTCTACGTAGTTTTTCTGTTACAATCAGTTTTGCAATATCAATCTTGAAAGCGTCGCGTTTAAAATATGAATGAATGTTTTCTCAGGTGCCTGTTGGTGGTGCTATGGGGAAATAGAACACTCCATTCTAGATTTGTCTCATCTCTTTCATTCATCTTCTGCTCTTCCTTTACTCTGTGAATGTTAGTCTGAAATTTCTCGTTGCCATCGGCATTTCGTGCTGTTACTTTGAATCGTGACGATGGCTCTGTTGAAATCCGGTAAAATAATGTCCAGTATCGGGGTATATTCCCCTTATATGGGAGCGTTTCCTATTCGAGCCAGGTAATTTTCTATTTTCCTATTGCTGGTTTGTTGCAATGAGGCATTTTATTTACCAAATGCAAGTATGTATCGTTGTACCTGTCTAATGGAAGTTATTCGTCCACAGCTAATCTGGTATGAAGGCATTTGTTATATATTGAAAGAGGTGTCTTCAGTTTTGGATACTACAGATTGGATAAATACTTCACGTGATTGCTTTTTGCAACTGCCTAACATTATTTTTAATTATTATTTCGACAGCAGACCTAGACACTGGGCATTGCTGTCATGTCCCCCCCCCCCCCCAATCCATTATTTTCGTATGTATATAAAATCCAGCATGTACCTAGATAGATTTCAGTGTATATAGGTGTCATTTTAACCAGTGACATGTCATTGATTTCGGGGCCTAGTCGTACCACACACAATTTATGCCACGCGCCAAGGTTGTACCTTTTATAATTAGTCAATAATTAAAAGTTGTTGTGGTCGGAATTAAATAACTTGCCTAATGATATTTTTACAGTAAACGTAGTGAAGTTTTAAAAAAAATAATTAGGATTGCTTGCTCGGTAGGAAATGAAATAACACTGAATTGTTTGTCTACCTAAGTACTGATTATCTCTGTTATTGCTGTCAATGCACAGTACGACGATCTCGACAAAAAGGAGTTAATTCGTATTCGAAGGTCACAAGAAAGCATTACTTTATGCAGACGCGGAACTCGTCATGTGAAGTTTGATCTACTCGGGGATCCGTAGACCATGGACTAGTGGGCGAGTATTGGTCGATTGTAGCTGGCCCCTTTTTTCTAATTGGTTGGTTTGTTTTACGGCGCAAGCACGACAGATATCGGATGTGGTCGATGTCCTTATAATTGGTTCTTGGAGGACAAACGGTGGTTCATGTGTCGATGTGTAGTCAATATTTTTGTTCTAAGTACATAAAACACCGCAGCGTACGTGAAATGCTCTTGATGTCTTGACTAATTTGGGGTGGCTAAAACGCTAGTAAAACCGTAAAATCGTTCGCGGAAGACTTCCACCATCCTATATAATCAGAACCAAATTCTGATTATATAATTGAAGTCTAAAGATCCCTGTGTAGTCAGCAAAATATAGTATGAAGAGTGTGATATCCAACAAGTGTATGGAGAGGAACACAGAGAGACTAGCTCATTTAAAAACGAAGTCGTCATATCCCTCTACAAACTGTCTTGTATTGTCTCAAAACGTCCGTGTTCTCCGGCATACACCATTTTCTTATGTATCCCGAATAATTCTGTTATTTGGAGCACATAAATTCCTAGCTCTTTTTGGGAAAATGATAGAAAAACCAAAATTGCTTGCTATTCGGTGTCAAGACATGCTATTCCCAGACATTTATTTTCTTTCCAACGCTTCCCTGTAATGTATCGTCCATTTCACTAGTGCTATATTTAGGGGATGTTCCACAGTCTTTGGAAGTGTAACACGAGAAGATCTGAAGACTGATCTTGGTATTCGCAAGGTTGGCGAAAGTCATGGTTGCCTTTTTTGTTTCAAAATAATCATGTGGTTGTATCTGTTCCCAAGGCAACGAGTATGTTTCTGTAGTTCTCTCTGACTTGGACAGAGCCAGAGCCAGTAGCCTATTCTAGTAGTTGAAAGTTGCTGCTTTGCCCTTTAGCAGTCCAAGTAATCTCCTTACAGAGAGTATTGGTACTTAAAAATGCCTGCACACTAGTGGATTTAAAATCCTACCTTGCAAATTCTCACCTCAATCATGGATTTGGAGTTCGTTTAGTGTGATATTTGCTGTGCAATTATTATAATGCAAGATAAGAGAACACTTGAAAGCCATACAAAAGGTAACCTAGTGCACTGGAAAACAGATTGTTGTAACATCTAGTATTGGTGAAAATTGCATGAGCAAAGGCGAATGTTAATAGCCAAGACCAAATTTTTACATTACTGGATATGCTGGCCTTATTAGTACTAGTAGTACTGAGGTAGAGGGAGGGTTATAGTATTGGCAAGCATTCAAGCTAATCTGTGAGGTAACACCTAAAGGAGAATGCTGTCAAATCATGGGTTGCTGTAAAGGTTTAATTGAGTGAAGGTGTTTTCAGAATAGTGGACTCTAGAGCATAGCATTTTATGCTCTGGTTGTTATTGGACGATTTCCAGTTTACCTCGAGGTTAACCCTCACTTACCCCTGCTGTTTACATTGGTTGCAAAATAGTTTGCTCAGGTTTTCATAAGCATGTGCAATGTTTTACTGACCCAGATGG
Organism: Hiodon tergisus; assembly: GCA_025775045.1. Taxonomy (NCBI): domain Eukaryota; kingdom Metazoa; phylum Chordata; class Actinopteri; order Hiodontiformes; family Hiodontidae; genus Hiodon; species Hiodon tergisus. The sequence goes on along the minus strand of JAOVYW010000007.1, from coordinate 6,590,964 downwards.
ATACAAGCAACATCGTGGTCTAAACCATCACGTTTAGTGTTTCGGTCTTGAATTACCTTTTTCCCTTTCATCCTTTCATGATGTTGGCTGTGGCTTTTTCCCTACCCATTTTCCCATCTCTAGCTCATGGTGGACCGAGGTGGTGATGGGCCCCCCTGACCCCATCCTGGGTGTAACCGAGGCTTTCAAGCGTGACACCAACCCCAAGAAGATGAATCTTGGTGTGGGGGCATATCGAGACGACCAGGGCAAGCCATACGTCCTCAGCTGCGTTCGCAAGGTTTGTTCGCCGTTTACAAGTCAACCATTGTCATTTATTTCTTCCTATATTTTTTCATGAATGGAGCTTGGGTCTTAAACAAGCCTTGTTAGCATGAATTGCTTCTTTCAGGCTGAGGCTCAGATTGCAGCTAAGAAACTGGACAAGGAGTACCTCCCCATTGGTGGTCTTGGGGAGTTCTCCAAGGCCTGTGCTGAGCTGGCACTGGGCCCTGACAGTGAGGTCCTCAAGAGCGGCAGAGTAAGTGCCTGTTTCTAAAGAAACGTCTAAAGTGTCCCTCCACGTGCCTGTCTACTACTAATTAACTTTACCAAATGCCTAAGCGCTAGTTTGTTTCAGCTTTAATAAGGGTACAAGACAAATCTTAGCCAAAGGAGTGGAGAGAAGCTGCTATGGGTATGTGTTGGGGTAAATAAAATGGCTTCCTTGCCTCTGTATTAAATTTAATTAACCATCTCTTTCAGAGCATTACCGTCCAGACTATTTCAGGAACAGGGTCATTGAGAGTTGGTGCCAACTTCCTGGTAGGTCTATTCCATTCTCTGCCAGATTCTGAAGAAATATAGCTGCTTTCTAAAAGGTTTGGGGAATGACACCTTATTATTGATATCTTTTTCACTCACTTTTCACACTTTCTCGCTCTAGTCTCGGTTCCACACTGTGACCAGGGACGTTTACTTACCCAAGCCCTCCTGGGGGAACCACACCCCCATCTTCAGGGATGCAGGCATGCAGCTGAAGGCTTACAGCTACTATGATCCCAAAACTTGTGGCTTCGACTTCAAGGGAGCCTTGGACGACATTTCGGTTAGCCACTAATTTGAATTGCTTGAGGAAAGGTGGAATGGAAGTAATGCTTTTACATGTATAAGAAGGTTCCTGGGCTGCCTTGTGTTGTAGGGGCCAGAGTATCTGAGGGTTGTCGTCAGAATCTTGGAAGGGTACCATTCTAAAGTGTACCTATGCTGTACTGGCTAATAAAACATAGATGTTTCAGGGACACGGGGAATAGGTTAGTTTTACATATGAGAAGGCACTTGCTAACACCGTCCTTTGATTTTTGTATTTGAGTCTTTTTCTTGTCTCTCAGAAAATCCCAGAGGGAAGCGTCATCATGCTGCATGCTTGTGCCCACAACCCCACTGGCGTGGACCCTCGGCAGGAGCAGTGGAAGGAGATTTCTGCCCTGGTGAAGGTAAGGTTGGGCTACGATGCAAAGCTATCCTTGTGCGTGTGACCTGATCTGGGCCACGTGCAGGCTTAACAGGCCCAGGGATTGGCTTGATTTCCAGCTTTAAGGATTTCTGTATGAAAGGATTTGAGAAATCATGACACATGCCTGCTTTTCATACATTTCGGTTCGCCGTCGTGCATCCTTCAGTCTTTCTCTGGCTCTTTTCAGAAACGGAAGCTGTTGCCGTTTTTTGACATGGCCTACCAGGGCTTTGCCAGTGGGGACATTGACCGTGATGCCTGGGCTGTGCGCTACTTCATTGAGCAGGGCCACAACATCGTGCTCTCCCAGTCCTTTGCCAAGAATATGGGCCTGTATGGTGAGCCCAGTCCTTAAATGCTGGGGGTTCCTGTGGTCATAGTTTGGGCATTGAGTATAATGTACTTAAGAAATGCATTCCTTACATTCAACTTCAGCTGCATTTTGCTCCAGGCAGTGTAAATCTCGTCCAAAAGAACACCTGCAAGGGGCCTAATTGGTGTCTTATTCAAGTACCCATTAATAATTAATTAGTTATTTTAATCAGTCCTTTTAAATGCTCTCGAAAGTGTAACTCAAGTATTAAAACGGTTTTAAAGGTGCCAGATTAATACACTTCTCATCCCTCATTTGCCTATATGAAATTGTAGGTTGCTTTATAAGTGCAGGACATAAAAACAAGAATTTCAGCATGTTGCCTTAGTGTTTAACTGAGGATGAAAATGCAGTTCAGGTGTGTCTCACTCTGGCCCTTGTGCCCGCAGGCGAGCGTGTGGGCGGCTTCAGCATTGTGTGCAAGGATGCAGAAGAGGCCAAACGGGTTGAGTCCCAGCTGAAGATCCTCATCCGGCCTATCTACTCCAACCCGCCCATGAATGGAGCCCGCATCGCCGCCACCATCCTCAACACCCCCGAGTTGCGCAAGGAGTGGTGAGTCTAGCTATACTTAGAGCCAATATCTACGAAACAAATATCTGGCTACTCGGTCTGTCCATGTCTGCCCCTTATTGGCAGAGAAAATACTGCCTCCCCGTCTCTTTCCTAGGCTTGAGGAGGTGCATGGGATGGCCAACCGCATCATTAAGATGAGGGAGCAGCTGGCGGCTGACCTGAAGAAGGAAGGCTCCACCCACAACTGGCAGCACGTCACCGACCAGATTGGCATGTTCTGTTTCACCGGCCTCAAGCCTGAGCAGGTACGGGTACGGGCACGGGCAGGGTCGGCGAGACTGACTTGTATAGGATTTATGACGTTCTTGTTCATTCTCTCTTGTTGGTGCCTATGGCAGTCCAGTGTGTCAGCGGAGTAAGTTTACAGCCACATGGCTAGGTTAGGTGGACCAAATGTATTTTTTTGGTGTAATTAACGGATGTATTCATTTGCCTTCGTGTGTGCCTATACAGGTGGAGCGTCTGACAAAGGAATTCTCGGTGTACATGACGAAAGACGGGCGCATCTCCATGGCGGGAGTAACCTCGGGCAACGTCGGCTATCTGGCCCATGGCATCCACACAGTGACCAAATAAAGCAGGCAGGCAGAGGGCCCTACAGCCATTCAGAATGCAGAGAGGCAGAGTGGTGGCATCATTCGCACATTATTGAATATTTAAAAAGTTCTCTAGGACAGAACCCAAGTGAGTTTTTATTAGTGACATTGAGTTGGTGTTTCATTACATTAGCGGTTATACTCTCATACACGAGTCTCATCAACATCTACCAGACGGGGTTAAAAGTCATTAAGGTTTATTGAGGACGTGGTTTCTGTAGATCCTAAGTGCTCCCATCTGCTTGACCGACACTCATGGCAGGGTGGTTTTAGGTTTACTAGTGTAATAAGTTAGGGAGTCACTTATCGTATTTACATGCACGTTCTTGGACTTCTTGCCCAATGTTAAATCTAACTGTTCGCACAGCACACTTTCTTAAAGCCTTAGTTTTATGAAGAAAATATTTGCTTGTTGCTAATGTGAAAGTGTAGTGTTTCGTTCATTATACGATGTTAACTATTTGGTTTTTTCCCCTTTCACTAACTAATCTTATTTCAGACTAATGACTAAATGACGGGTATCCACGTTGCTTTGAAACACTTTTCATGAGAATAAATTGGCCACAGTGTGCGCTAGGAATGTTCTAATATGCTTTAAAGGTAAGCGTTATCGGCAAATAAATGGACAACACCCTCCATTTGGGGAAAGAAATCGCAAAACTAGATGCCGTACAAATTTGTGGGTGTGGCTGCCGTTTTCGTGTCGAGCCTGGTGAATAGGGTGGTTTCACGCTCTACAGGCATTGTAGGGCTTTTTAAAACAAAAAGTTTACTCTTATAAGGTAGTGCAATTCTCTTAAAATCTAGTCTTCTTGGGGCATCTTTGAGTTTTGCTCTTAGAATGGGGCCGGTCAGTCTGCATTTGCAATCAATATGAGTTTTAGAGGTTTATTCCAAGTTTAATCATGTCATTTGAACCAAACTCTGGTGAGTTCCAATCCAGCACTTGTCAGAATGCGTTTGCATAAAGTAAGCTGATTTTTGAATGGTGTATTGCAAAATGTTTAAGAATTTGTGACCGTTTTTAGTCGTCTTCCTTTTGAAACTCTTCTGACTAGCATGCAGGATATAACCACCTCCACGCATCTCATTTCTTCAGTACCAGCAGGCCCATACTTGATTCATACCGTTCATGGGCACTGTTGACTCGGGCTGCCTCTTGTTTGCCAACGTTGAGTGTTTGTAAAATGGCAATCCAGTTTGTGAATGGCAGCCACATTGCCTGCACTTTTAAAACCGTTAATAAAGGTCAGCTCTGTGATCTATCCCTATGTGTCTGTCTCGTGTGAAACGTTCCCTCGGCACGCGTGAACATCAAATTCTGAACCTGTACTTGTGTGTTTTACTTTTAATACTGAAGATAAAATACATCTTGCAAACTCCTTTTCAAATTTTACCCTTGATCTTGCAAACCCTAACCCAAATTTTAACCTTGACCTTACTGATTCACTGTAGCAAGTATGAAAACATTTACACATTTAGAAAAAATTTCTGGAAAAATGCAAAATTGCAAAATTCAGTTTCTCTGGTTTTACTATTTATAGGTATGTGTAAGTAAAATGAACATTTTCTTCTCCCAAATTCCAAATAGAAATGTCATTTAGAGCATTTGTTTGCAGAAAATAACAACCGGTCAAAAAAAAAAAACCCCGAAGACGTGTTTTCAGACGAATAATGCAAAGATAAAGTTCATTCATTTTTAATAAACACAGTACTAATCTTTTAACTTGGGCAGAGTTCAATAATCATTATTTCGTGGAATAACCCTGATTTTCAAAAAGCTTTTCATGTGTCCGGGCATGCTCTCCTCCAGTCTTTCACATTGCTGTTGGGTGACTTTATGCCACTCCTGGCGCAAAAATTCAAGCAGCTCAGCTTTGTTTGAGGGCTTGTGATCATCCATCTTCCTCTTGATCACATTCCACAGGTTTTCAATGGGGTTCAGGTCTGGAGATCGGGCTGGCCATGACAGGGTCTTGATCTGGTGGTCCCCCATCCACACCTTGATTGACCTGGCTGTGTGGCAAGGAGCATTGTCTTGCTGGAACCTTAGAGTTGGGGAACATCGTCAGTTTTCTTCCAAGATAACCTTGTATGTGGCTTGATTTATGCATCCTTCATAAAGACTAATCTGCCCGATTCCAGCCTTGCTGAAGCACCCCCAGATCATCACTGATCCGCCACCAAATTTCACAGTGGGTTCGAGACACTTTGGCTTGTAGGCCTCTCCAGGTCTAACCATTAGGCGACCAGGTGTTGGGCAAAAGCTGAAAATTGGACTCATCAGAGAAGATGACCTTACTCCAGTCCCCTACGGTCTAATCCTTATGGTCTTTTGCAAATCTCAGCCTGGCTCTTCTTTGCTTCTCATTGATAAAGGGCTTTTTTCTAGCTTTGCACGACTTCAGCCCTGCCCCTAGGAGCCTGTTTGAACCGTCCTCGCCGTGCACTTCACTCCAGCTGCCGTTTGCCTTTCTTTTTGTAGGTCATCCTACGGTTGTTGAGTGACATTCGAATGAGTTGGCCGTCATCCCGGTCAGTGGAGATTCGTTTTCGCCCCCTGCCGGTCTGTAGCTTTGTTGTCCCAAATGTCTGCTGCTTGACCTTGTTCTTATGAACTGCCGTCATTGAAATTTTAAGGGTGGAAGCAACCTGACGCTACCAGTATCCCTCTGCCAGTAAAGCCAGAATTGAACACTTTTCCTCACTCAAAACTTTTATTTTCAACTCCTTTGGCATGGTCAATAGTTATTGATTCCAATTACGTTTGAGGTACTACTAGCACTGTTTATATATGTATATATGTATGTGTATAAATATATGTATGTGTGTGTGTATGTGTATATATGTATGTATGTGTATATATATACACACACACACACACACACACGTACATGTGTGATTCATGGTCAAGAGAAATAACTGCCCAACCACCACTACTACAGATTAAAAGCACTAGACAAGCTTCTCGACCCTTGTAGAAGATATACTAGTCGACATAAATGACCATTTGAAAATACATTGATTTGAGTACTTGGGTCATCAGCTATAACTGAAAACGCCTATCCTCACAAAGGTTGTGGACTAGCCACTAGTGTAAAGCCACTTAATGGGGCGTTTCCTTGACAATGTCTTTCCCTCAGAGTTCCATGCTAATATCATCTTAGCAACCATTGCTGGCGAAACCTCAGACAGTGGGAAACAGTATATTCATTTTGCACACTTGCTGTTTTCAGATTTTGTGATGTTTTTTTATCTAGTCAAAGATTCCCTGGACAGACAATCTGTCTGGAAAACTACAGAGTTGCCGATTTCTTGGTGAGTTCACGTGCAGAGTTCTGGCCAGATACAGCACAGCTGTTGTGCCCCTACAGGGGTTCACTGGAACAGGTCACAGAATGCAAGCTAGGCTTTGGAGACAGCCAACGCAGGGCAGAGATTGCTGGGTAAACTTAAGCTATGAGGTAAGGTCAGAGCGACCCCTTCAACTGCACTAAAAAAGGACAGGTATTCCTCCTCTTTATTCAGGTAAACCCCCACCCTTTTCGGGGCGTCGTTATTCAGGGGGATGTATACCTTATTGTGCAGGGCCTCTATCTTGTTCTGTATTCCTTACACCCACCAGGAATGTGGATTAAATCCTATTGGACAGGCATGGCAGACACCTACCTTCCAGCTGTCCGTTCCTATGATCTCCACCTCCCAGTAGAAACGCCCCCTGTCATGTAACTGAGCGCCCAGGACCTGAGGGAAGGTGCAAAAGCAAGCCGTCTGCTCGGGGTATGGCTGTGTATCCTCGCTGTATGACACCTTCCTGCTCTCCTCAGACAGGATTAGCTTGGGATGAGCAGTGTCTGGGCTCAGAGTGGGAGTAATCCCATCTGTGAAAGTCACAAAAAACGAATTACTTGATACGTGTAAGCAAATCTGAAATTCGGAATCTAAATTCATTTGCTTGTGCGGCGAACCAGATAGCTTTAAATTTTGAGTCTGTTAATGACTGTTGAGTTTGTCCTAAAAATTTTAACTGAGGGTACCAGTGTGGTCGTCGGACTTACACAGCAGTCGAAGTGTATCCCTATCCTGCCGGACAGAGGTCACCGTGTTCCGTCTCCTCTCTGTCCATTTCTTCAGCTGGTCCAGCTGGGCGCGGTCCACAACCTGAGGTGGTACTAGGTCCTCCAAAGGGCTTGACATCGTCTTCATGCTGGGGAGGGGGCCAGGAAGTGAAAAATTGATATTTCTTAAACCACGCTTGTGTATGACATGTACTAGACTACATTCATATTAAACTAAAGCGACACCTTTTTAAGTTAGATTGAGGGTTTCCCTGTAAAACAAACTTGGAAATTTACAACTGATAGCCATCAGTTACAATAATCTCTTAAATACAAGCCTCTTACCTTTTTCCTATTTTGTTGTATTCCTGTAAAATAACAAAAATAAATGGTAGGATTCATGGAAATTACTGAGGAAGGAACAATACTCTCTTGCAAACAAAATGTTGAGAACATATACCAAGGACCCAGAGAGTCTACCATACCATGGTGAAGGCGTATTGTGCCTGTGTGCGGGATGCCACCGTAACATCAACCAGGCTCTTCAGGGAACCCAAAAAACATTTGATGGAACCCAGGACGTCCTGCTGCTGCTCGAGCTGGGACTCGATTCCCCCCAGAGATCTGTGCTCCTCCCAGGTCACATACTGCAGTGCCCCTGCTCCTCGTGTGCCAGGAAAGCCCGCATAGCCTGGTAGTGCTGCTGCACGCCTGGCCTGGCCCACCAATGCCTGGAGTGATACAGAGGAGTCATACACCAGAAGCTGCATGGCACTGCATTCTCCTGGTAAAATATTGACACGGATTGGTGCACCAAAAACCTCCTCATCCTCTTATCTCAACGCTTAACTTCTTCTCTTGGAGCTTACTGGCTCTGTTTTGGACCTCCTTTTCATTTTTTTAATCAAGTAACCCTAAAAAAGTAATGTTGGTATTATTGCAGACATTATTACGAATGTGGCAAACTAGAAGCTGCAGTGAAATGAAGAAAGTCGCCGTACCACACGGAGGAATGAAAGGGATAGTGGGAGAAGAGTGAGACCAATGATTTAAAGACAGCTGCTGTTCCCATGGACACAGCTGCAGAGGTGGAGGGTAGGAAGTACAGCCACAGAGAAGTGGCAGGTCACCGGGGAACTTAGGTATCACACAGCCCAGCTCCAGCAACATGGGATGACTTTGCTACAGCGTTAAGATGATATTTTGTGTTGTAGCTGGTGCAATGGTCCAGGCCGTTCTCTGTGGGCTCACCCTCAACTCCTAAACCTCTGTCATGCTGACATGGGGGTCCTTCTATTGGGCGCCGATGGCGGTGCACCCGCACACTCCCGGCAGTAGATCCTGTTCATCTCCTGGTGCTCCTGGCAGTGCCGTGCTGAGGTATCGGCTGTGGGCTGGACCTAGGGGTGGCTCTGGAACCTGGGCGATTCCAAGTGGCTACGCAAGTGCTCCTGGCACATGGAGGCCTGGCACATCAAGCATGTCTTCAGGGCAGGCTGTGGATCAGTAGGCGGACAGTAGTGGCAATGCAGGGAGCTGGCAGATGGAGGCCCGTCTCTGCCCACCTTTGCGTCAGGGACGGGGCAGGTCTCTTTCCAAGTAGTTGGGAGATGGATAGATTTGGGCAACCATCTCTGTATGAACAGGAAGGCACCTCTTCATCAGCTCTGCCTGAAAACATAAATAAAAAACAAATAAAATGAAAAAGAAGACAGTTGCTGTACTGCAGGGATCTCCATCCATCCAGATCCCATGGATTCTGCTGGCTTTTGTTACGCCCGCCTAATAATTGCTTAAAACGAGTCATTATTTGGATTTTAAATTATTTCACCTATTTTTCATTATTTCCAGTTGTAAATCAGTTGCTAACTAAGAGGGAACTGGGGAAAACCAACAGATCATGTGACCAGAGAGCCCTGCAGTAGATAATCTGTGTTCCTGTACCATTGTTATAGGAAGACAGGGAAAGACAGACGTTCTACTTATATTTACATGTAGAGGTAAAGGTCTTTAAAATGTCTCATAGCACAGAGCAATTCATTATACAATTTGGTTTATTTATTAAAGAATAATACAGTAAATTTAAACTTAAGGACTCATATTTAAACTCATGAACTTAAGTATATATGTTTAAGGAAGGGTCTCTATTCTCCTGTTTTACCAGCAGTAGTAGCTATTGTGAAATTAAATTGGACAGCTCAATTTTCTGTACCATATGATTGTAAATTTATTCTCTTGAATATATTACCTGTAAAGATCTCCATCTGGAAGGATCACCGTTCCTACCTGTTGACCACCAGATCAAGACCCTGTCTGTGCCCAGTCAGGAAATGCAGAGGGTCTGTTCCTGACCTTTCCAAAAGCTGGGAACTTCCTGTACTCCTCCCTGCACTCAGGGCAGTAGTACGGCCCTGTGGAAGATCCGCTCCACAGCTCTGCGATGCAGCCCTGGCAGAAACAGTGCCCGCAACGGAGGGCGGTGGACTCCTGGTATTCACGGTGACACAGCGGGCACAAATATACATTAATCGGAGTATCAAGCAATGCGCCCATCCGGGACAAAACGAATTGTTTAACATAGGGCGGAGCATATAATTTCACGCCTAATCTCTTAAAGGCACAGCGCCTAGGATATAAACCAAAGGAACAAGGCCTGACAGGGAGAATAACACATGCAGCCTAGTGTGTAAAGATTTCACTTCTGGGGTCTCGTCCCCACGCATAATCAAACTGAATTTGGGTGCACTCCATTGCCATTAGGAATTTGTTGAGATAGTCTTTTAGATTTGTTATTTGCATGTGATAAATGTGCATAGATGTGTTACAGTGAATGTTTATAAATGTTTGGTTGTGTGATGAATATTTTCAACATTGGTTATTGGATTAGATGAATACATGTAGAGTCTTAAAGTCGAAACTTTGGTCTGAAGTAGTTAACAGTAAAATGGTTTAAAACACTTTAATGTAAACGACTTAAGTTTACACTACTCCACGATAGAATACGGTAGCATTTTATTTGGCATGCAGATTTTGATCTTTCCGTTTTTTTAATCTTAGTTAATCTATTTAAAACTTGAAGAGGGTGGAAAGTTGTCTATGTAAGTGTAGTAACTTTGACAACTCGTTATTCCTTGTTTGTTGCACTCTTGTAAATCAACCCTTCTTGTATGTTGTTACGTTTTGGTATCTGCATTATACTGAAATTAATAATTACTTCAGAGTTTTTGGAGACGGAATATATTTTTGACCCCTATTAATTTATAAGAATAAAATTAATTAATTGAAGATTAGCTTGACAGTGTTATTGGTGGATCTGTTATTTATTATTAAAAAGAAACAAAAGTAGAGTAGAGTAGATCCGACATACATAGGCTATTCCCAACTTCAGTGTGTTTTCACTTTTTGGATCATTCTGCGGTGTCGCGAGCTCGAGTTCAAGAAGATGGCGCTGTGAGCGCGCGCGAGATTTCAGTCGCCATTTTGTAGTGGAATCCAAACTGAACAAGAAAGAAAGCAGTCTTTATTTTGTATTGATTTGGGGGAGTAGTTAAGACAAAAGAAATGACCTTCGGCAAGTAAAGCAGGAGCAGCAAGGTAACAGTGACATACAAAAGAGTGAAGTATATATATGGAGTAACATTTTTAAAATGGCGATTGGTTAAATCAGCAGTCACAAGCTGGTTCCAGTTGTTCCAATTTTAAACAGAAAATCACGTTCGCAAATGCTTGATTGTTTGACGTCGTTAACAAAGGTATCAAATGTTTCTGTTGCTTTGTTACCACAGGTCTTAAACAGCTAGTCATTTAATGTTGGGTAGATTTATGTGATGAATCGTTTGCTAATTGCCTGATATGGCTACAAAATACTAGCTAGGTAGCATAGTATATGTTGGATAAACAGCACACGCAATCTCTTACGTTCATGCTATCGGGAAGCAACAAAGCTAAGACGTAAAAATAGGTAGGGCTCGACAAGCAGAGTTACCAAACCAAGCAGAGAAAGTTTAGTTTGAATGTTTTCAGTTTGATTAAAAATTCGGTTGCTGGCTAATTCTAGATTTAACTGACAGGCTAGACTTAACGTTTCAGATGGCAGTGTTAGCCGAAAATAAATTAGCACACACCAGTTAGTATAGCCCAGTTTTCCCCCCCAGTCATCAACAAACGAACCTCGCTTGTTTCAAGCTGTATTGGAAGCTAGCCAACTTCATCTTTGGAAACTATTCTGACTGTCGGTTCGTTTTAAACTTTAAGCGATTTGCGTTCTGGACAACTTCATGTTGATATGTAGTCCTGCGAACTCCATTGGCTAATTAGCTGAGTGTCAAGATGGATGAGTCGATGTGTCATACATGAGGTAGTTGCTGCTTAAATAAATAGCTTTTTACACGAAATAGGATTTCTGTTGAAGTAGTCTGAGTAGCTGTCTACCGCCCTGCTATAGCTACATTAATCTACACCACGCTACTGTTAGTGAGTGTTTTGTCACTGGTGGGATATTAAAGGGGCCTTTCTGTTTTAAGCTTAAGTTTCTCTGAGTTTCGCGACGACATTCTGTTGAGGACAAACTTAACTTTTTTTTAAATTAGAGATGTAAAACGTTAATAAAATTATAATCCAAAGTGTCAGTACATATGCGGATAACGTAGTTCAACCGCTTTTTACAACTACATAATTCAATAAGTTTCAAATGTAACCTTTCAAGTTGCAATTTAAATTTGTATCCAAGTACTCGGAAATTTAGGAAATGTATTTGAAACCGTTTTGAAACATGAGAACATGGCTGTATCTAGCTAGTTGATGTTAGCTTTTTCTTAGAACTTAACTGCCAGTATCGAGATATCTTATTGGTAATTAATACAAACGTTACACAGTTTGTTGGGTGTACATCTAAATTCAAGTATCGGGTATATGCACATTTATTTCCAGAACCAGATTTAAAAAAAATTGGATGCACTATTCCGGAACACATTGAATGAGCTAGTTGGCTAACGTTTTCGATACTGAATTATAATGGGGGTTGAGACCTGTTAAGTTGTCATTTAAATATTTCGCAGCAAACGTAATTAACGGCCTGTGTAAACGCAACATTTTTGAGAAAGCTAAAATTGTAAAAATGTTTAATTTTACATTTAATTCACTTTCCTTTTACTTTGGTGAGTCACTTGTTCGGGTTCAAAAGGCAGGCCGTCGGGCCTAGGCTGACGACGAGGGGTTAGATAGTGTGTGCAAATTGAGGCATGCTGGGAGTTTCAGCCATTGTTTTTAAGTTGTTTGCCTTTTGCAGTAGTTTAGCGTTTGATCTTATAGTACCACCATAAACGACTCTTAATCTATGCCAGGGGGTTTGAAATTGGTGTTATTTTGCATTTGATTGAAAATAGCTGAAGACTTGCTCAGCTTATGTTTTGAGTACAGGTTTCAGCCAATAAATTCCGTTCAATTAACATGGGTTTATACAGTGAAATTAACATTGCAGTGCTATGGTTGTAGTACTCAGTTTACTTCGTTTTTGATTCTTTTTGTTGTTTGTGCTACCTGGGGATTATGGTGATGGAGGAATCTAAGGCCAAAATCCACACTCTGATTAAATTTTTACCTATGGGTAACCCTGGATTTTGCAAACATGGGAAATTGGTCTTATGTTAAGTTTTAGAATGCCATCTTAAGAGTTCTTTTGAACTGTGCATTTTTATCTCTTATTAAACAGATGCTGAACTTGATGTTGGATTGAAGAACTTAACATTGCATCAAGAACAACTGGAAGAAGCAGATAACCAGATTTTTACACCTTGCAGAAAAGCAGAATTAACCTATTTCTGCGGTGACTAAAGGGGAATAATGGTGATTTTGCGCCGGGCTCGGCCGCCTGCTTCCGCCCCGACCAGCAATGAATCTTGACTCGCTTTCGCTGGCTTTGTCTCAAATCAGCTACCTGGTGGACAATTTAACTAAGAAAAACTATAGAGCCAGCCAGCAGGAAATACAACATGTGAGTTTTGTCTTTCCTTATTTTACCCTGCTATTTGAAAACCTAAGAATAGTTATAGTGGTATCTGTCATGTATCAAAATAATTATTTTGCTTTTCCACCACACTTTTAAAACGTAAACAATCAATGGGTATTGGAGAATTTGTGTGAAGTGTCACGTTGCCCTTTGATGTTAAAATGCTATGACTTGCATCTTATGGGAAGTTACCTTAGAAGGGAGAATCCCAGTGGATATTCAGTGACCATTTTAAAGTATGTCCCATTCCAAAGTGCTCAAAAAATAGGTCTTTGTGGAGATCCCATCAAAAGGGGTATAGGGTTTAACGGGGGCACACATTACAGGAAGTGTCTGCTGATTGGTTCATCAAGATGATGGATAAAATCGATTTAAAAAGCCTTGCTTAAATGTGAATTTGCATCTCAACTTAATATTGTAAGATGAAGATAGTGCTACTCGTAGTGCCCGTTATCTTAAATTACCACCTTAAGTCGCAGCTTAAACTGGCCCTGTTCCTTAAATTAACCTCAGCTGTTTCTCAGTTCTTATTCTCACACAAAAGCAAGCAAACTGGCACAGAAAAGTACGCCTATTGCTTAAATGGTTAATATCTGCAGCAAACCTTGAAGTTTGCCAACTGAGACACATTAAATTATTTCAGAACTCTTCCCAGTGAAGCAAGTTGACATATCTACCGAATGTCTATGCAATGTTCATGGTTTTCGCATGGGGATAATTCTTGCCTCCTTTTCCCTTAACTCCTCATCACTTCTCAGGGAGTAGGGTGTTGTGAAGGTGACTTCAGTCTGGGACTCGGTAAAACGCATTCCTCGCAGCATTGACTGCGTAGTGGGTACTGTGTTAAGCGTGTTTTTAGTGGGTGCTTGTTGGTTGCCGTCAGTGAGCATCTCATTTCTCCACTCAGATTGTGAATCGACACGGCCCTGAGGCAGACAGGCATTTGTTACGCTGTCTCTTCTCCCACGTGGATTTCAGTGGCGATGGTAAAAGCAGTGGTAAAGATTTTCATCAGGTAATTTTTGAACATTACACTGATACCCTGTTATTTCTTTAGCCATAAAGAATAGACGCTTGAGGATAAAGTGCTCCTGTGGTTGCGTCGGTGCATTCGGGCAGAGTCGATGCTAAACCGAATACAGTCCTGAAGGTGCATGTTGAAACCTGAACTTAACGGAGTTGGTGTTGAACCTTGGTCACCTTTCACATGGTACTGTTTTCTTTTCCTCCCTTCTGTCCATTTGCCTAAGACACAGTTTCTGATTCAGGAGTGTGCGTCGCTGATAACCAAGCCAAACTTCACTTCCACGCTTTGTTACGCCATCGACAATCCATTACACTATCAGAAGGTATAGAACGCGTTCCGTCGTTTTTCTCTTTTTATTGGGATACTGTAGCTTAACGCGAGGAGAGTCTGGGTCATTTAAGATGTAACTGATTTCTTTGTAGGTTGGGTCCAGAACGTTTCATGCATCAGCCTCCTGGGTTTGTGAACAGGAAAATCCACTGGCTCCAAATGATTTTTAACCGTTCATTAACCTGTTGCATTTTATATATTGAATAAGGAAACAGAAATAAACTTTAAAACAAGCCGTTTATATATAAAATTCTATGAGCTTGTATTACAATGTGGATATAGCAAATTAGTAGCGTTAAACTTTTTAAAGACATACGATAGGCTTTTGTGGGAAAGGTGCTAAATTTTGAAGACTGGGTGAGCGTCATGTGTAATTTCCTCTGCATTGATGTGAACAGTCTGGTGTGGTATATTATTATTGAATCGGATGGAAGGGTGTGGTGAACCTTGTTCACTTGGTAACATCTTGTCTCCCCTCATCTTCCAGAGTTTGAAGCCGACACCCCATTTGTTTACTCAGCTGAGTAAAGTACTCAAATTAAGCAAAGTTCAGGAGGTATGAGAAACGCTATCTGTTAACGCATTCTGCTGTTTTGTTTACTGTCCCAATAGAATGGTTTTAACAGGGTATTGTATGATTTTGTTACAGGTGATTTTTGGCCTTGCCTTGTTAAACTCCTCCAGTTTAGAATTAAAAGGGTTTGGTAAGTAAAAATCTTTCATAGGTGAGAGTGTGCTCATGTTATAAAAATTGTAATTTTGAAGGTAACTAAGAGAACATTGCCATATACTCTAGAGGGACTTGGAGAGGCCAAACGGTGAAATGTTCTTTTAAAATCTCCCTTAGCTTCACAGTTTGTGAAACAGAAGCTCCCCGATCTCCTGCGCTCATACGTGGACGTAGATCTTGGGGGGAACCAGGAAGGTGGCTTCCAAGACATTGCCATAGAAGTCCTTCACCTGCTGCTCTCCCATCTCCTCTTTGGACAAAAGGGAGCCTGTGGTGTTGGACAGGAACAGATTGACGCCTTTCTGAAGACTCTTTGCCGAGGTGAGTGACAGCCCCACAGGTGTTGGCTCCGGAGCCTCGTATCGGCCAACGGTTTTGAAGCTCTAAGGCATAGGGAGTGTATCAGAAATCCTTCTGGCCAGCAGACCTGCAGGTTCCCCGCCAGCACTGCCCGGATGAAATTTTAATTCATTCTAAGCCATGGTCCGGTTATATCGTGTTTATTGCCCGGGTAAAATGTTCCCTCTTGACCATTGTGGGTTACTGCTATTCTTGGTTTGACCTTTTTATTTTACAAGCATTTGTGCATTGTATCGGTTGTTTTCTGGTTGGAATGCAGGTTGGTCTCTGGAGCAATACGATTGTGTGAATGAAGTGACTAGCATATTAGATTAAGTGAGAGGAGAGACGCTGACAAGAGGATTGTTTGGTTTGCATTTAATTAACATTATGGCCTGCTATGTCTTATAAATTGCTTTGGCAGAATCCGGAACTTTAAATGAGTGATAATGGAGTGCAGAGTAATCGTAAGGTTGTGTGTGAAGTGTAGAACACATCAGTGCAGTTTATATCCTGCTGTCACAATTAGCCTTGAATGTTTTCATGTTACACCAGTATTTGTCTTTAAAATGTATCCTGCATTTCCCATTGTGCAATTTCAGATGTGCAATTTGTTGGAAGGAGAGATTGATAGATGTACAGTGCAATCTCAATATAAAGTGACAACTTTAATCCTCCCATTACAAGCTACCTGCTGTTTAAGTGTTTTTAGTTTGCCAGAACTGTCAGGAGTGTTTTGGGTGCATATGTCTAGCATTACATACGCAATAGTTTTTATTCCAGTATGAGGACATCTGAGTAAACATCTGAGTTTATTATGCGGCCACAGTAAGTTCTAACTATCCGAAGTGTTCTATGCCTGCTTGGCTAAATACAAAATTATTCTAGCCAGATATGTATCTATATGCCAATCTATGTAACCCTTTTGCTACTCTGGGTCTTTCGTAGCATTTATTGCTATCGCCAGATGACAGCGGACTGCTGTACGCTTTGTGGGGTTTCTCAGCCGTTGCCTGGTATTGCTATAACATTGGGGGTAACAATACCTGCCGTAAATAAGGTTCTGCTGTATCAAAGGAGGTATATTGCGTTTGCACTGTAGTGTTAATGGTGGGCTCATAAGTGCATCAATGCGTATATGGAAACATCCCATGACTGTAAATTGGCGCATGTGCTTTTGTGTTCTGATTGACTTGTGCACCCCATGCAGATTTCCCGCAGGAGCGCTGTCCTGTGGTGCTTGCACCACTGCTGTACCCTGAAAAACGGGACATTCTGATGGACAGGATCCTGCCAGACTCTGGAGGGATAGCCAAGACCATGATGGAGAGTTCGCTTGCAGATTTCATGCAAGAAGTTGGCTATGGATTTTGTTCAAGGTAATTTTTCTCAACCATTACGATAATTGGAGGTATTGAATCTGTTCAGTCGTTTTTATTTGAATTGGTAGATAGGAAAGCAGTTCGATGTCAGTATTGGACTGAC
This sequence comes from Hiodon tergisus, assembly GCA_025775045.1. Classification (NCBI taxonomy): domain Eukaryota; kingdom Metazoa; phylum Chordata; class Actinopteri; order Hiodontiformes; family Hiodontidae; genus Hiodon; species Hiodon tergisus. The sequence goes on along the minus strand of JAOVYW010000007.1, from coordinate 6,573,948 downwards.
CAGACTTTCGATTGCCTCTGCAGTATTTAAGTTAATGGAGGTATTCAGTTATTTGTAGTGTATTTGCAGATATTGTTGAATGGCTATACGTTTGAATCTTTCATTTGCCAGCATGTCTCCACGGCTACATTGGAGCTTTTCTCACTAGCTTCTGTTTCCCCCCCCAGTCTTGATGAGTGCCGCAATATAATCCTGCAGTATGGGGTACGGGAGGTCACAGCAAGCCAGGTTGCCCGGGTCCTGGGGATGATGGCCCGCACCCACTCTGGCTTGTCTGATGGGATTGCCTTGCAGGTAAGGGGGTTTCACAGTCACTGCTACCAGTGGGGAACGCCCCGTTTATCATCACATAGGGCTGGAAGAGGCAAACTTCAAACCAACAAACAATGGGCCGATTTGCTGCGCCAGGCTTCCTTTTGTATGGCATTGTTTGTCCTGTGTCTCTGCTTAACTCGTGTTTCTTTCTGGATTCAGCTTTTTCCATGCAGGTGTATTGACATGGTAAATCTTTAAAATGTATTTCTGTGTGTGCTGGGCTAAGTGATCACAGCCGTTGGGATGTTTTATTAAACGTTTCCTCAGGTTAAATTCAGCCATGAACACACTGAAAAATTCCAGGAGCGCAATAATGTAGTCACACTAAAATGACATTGTTTAGGAGCATTCCTGGAAAGTCAAAGCTTTAAGCCATACTAGTCACACAGTACGTGTCCTGAGGTTAGTTTCACAGAGGACCTTCTGATTGGTCCTTTGCCTCCCATTAGAATAGGGTCAGGATATTTTTGTTGATAAGAGAACTCTATCATTGGTACTACCTACTACATTGCTCTACCTTGCTAAGTTTTTATTGAATACCTGTGTGAAATGTTTAGAGAATGCTGCATAATGTTTCCCCTACTGCCTCACACGTTCCAGTGTCTGGCTCATTATTTTTCTGGAAAATCTATTATCTGGCTGTGTTTATTCAGTCGCTTCCCTGTAAAGTCCCGTTGTCACTGGAAGGGACAGCTTTTTGTCATTTTAACACGGTTAAAAACGGCATAAAGACAGTGAGTAAGTGCTTTTCTAAACTGAGCGCAGAGGTTAGATTGTAGTTTAAGTAGTCTTAAACCAGTCATTTAAATAATAGATGTTTATCAGCATTGTTGGAAATAATTGAATGGTCATCTTGCATGACTTAAAGTTTGCGTACAGAAATAAAAATACCTTTCCTGTTGGAAATATCATAGGTTGTAATGAGCATGTTACTCTTAGTACCCTGTCATTATGCTTAAGAACCCATGTATTTATGCTGTGCTATTTAAATACGTGATATTTAGAGACTGAGGTGTTGCCACCTTGGTTTTTTACAAAATGTTTTCACTGCTAGTACAAACAAGAATGGGTGTGTGATGCCCATTATAAATCGTTTAGTGTAACAAGCAAGAAACATCGATATGAATTGCCTGAAATGGGCTAAATGTTTTAAGAAAGATTCATGTTTCCAAGTAAAGCGACTACTGATAAGGTTTCAGTACATATATAGTAGTGCCAATTCTCCTGTTATCTGTCCTTTAGTCCATCTCTGCTCCAGGCAGTGGGATATGGAGTGAGGGGAAAGACAAGAGCGATGGATCTCAGGCCCATACCTGGAATGTGGAAGTTTTCATTGACGTTGTCAAGGAAGTGGTATGTCCTCCGGTTTATAAATGTGGAATGATTTCCATGTCTGTGAATGGCCAGCCCAGGCTGCATATGGAATTAAATGTTAACTTATCTTTCACCAGAACCCCAACCTGAACTTTAAAGAAGTGACCTATGAGCTGGACCACCTGGGGTTCATTATCCGTGACAGCAAGGGGCTGCAAATGGTGGTTTACGGCGTCCAACGGGGCCTGGGCATTGATGTGTTTCCGGTGGATCTCATCTACAGGCCCTGGAAGCATGCCGAGGGACAGGTAAAAAGTCATCGCTTGTTTGTCATTTCATTTCTGAGTTTTACTTCTGAGACTTATCTTCCCTAACTCTGCCCCCCTCCCAGTTATCTTTTATCCAGCATTCCCTGTTAAGCCCGGATATCTTCTGTTTTGCGGATTATCCCTGCCATGCAGTTGCAATTGACATTCTGAAGGCTCCCCCAGAAGATGACAACCGAGAGATAGCGACATGGTATGTAACATGCTAGAGGCTAGTAGCGTGCTATGGGCTGTGTGTTTAAGCATACAACTGGTCAGTTTGTATATACATAATGAAGGTATCAAATTGTGAACCGATATTGTGCGATAAAGCAAAGGCATTGTTCTAAAGCTGACTTGTGCGGCCCCAACAGGAAGAGCCTTGACCTGGTGGAGAGCCTGCTGCGTCTCTCTGAGGGCGGGCATTATGAGCAGGTCAAGCAGCTCTTCAGCTTTCCCATCAAGCACTGCCCCGACATGCTGGTCCTAGCACTGCTGCAGATCAGTACTTCCTGGCACACCCTCCGCCATGAACTGATCTCCACCCTGATGCCAATCTTCCTGGGCAACCACCCCAACTCTGCCATCATTTTGCACTACGCGTGGCACGGACAGGTTGGTCTCATCTCACACAGGAGTGTTTGTTTAGTGTACGTTAGGGTTCATTATACTCTTAGTCCATGCAACAGTAAATAAAAAGGCTTAAACCTGCTTGTTAAGGGGTATCTATCCGTGTTTCAGGGACAGTCTCCCTCCATCCGTCAGCTGATCATGCACTCAATGGCAGATTGGTACATGAGAGGGGAACAGTACGACCAGGCCAAGCTCTCCCGAATTCTGGATGTGGCTCAGGACTTAAAGGTCTATTTCTGTCTTGATCTGCTTTGATTGCTTCTATACCACTGTGTACAGGCAGCCAGGCAATTCACCACAGAGTATGGGTTAACCTGTGGATTTTTCTCATTGCAGTCGCTATCGATGCTGCTAAACGGTACTCCATTTGCCTTTGTTATTGACCTCGCTGCACTTGCATCTCGTCGTGAATACCTCAAACTTGACAAATGGCTGACTGACAAAATCAGAGAGCACGGGGTACGCTTTTTCTCTTTACTACATGTTTGGGTGTGAAGTTTGAAAAAGTTCCATTTAAGTTATTGGAAACGGTTGTTAAATACCCAGATGCTGTCCTTTACAGGAATCCTTCATTCAAGCTTGTGTAACGTTCTTGAAAAGACGTTGCCCCTCCATCATGGGTGGTTTGGCACCAGAGAAGGACCAGCCCAAAAGTGCTCAACTCCCACCTGAAACCCTGGCTACTATGCTGGCGTGTCTGCAATCCTGTGCAGGGTATGTCTCTCCTTTCTGTCTTTAAACTAGAAGTGATTTTGTAACAAGCAATACAAAAATATTCCTTAGTTATCCTTAGCCAAACTGTTCACATTCGGTAAATGTTCTTTCTCTCCACTCATTTTGTAGGAGTGTTTCTCAAGAACTTTCTGAGACAATCCTAACCATGGTAGCAAACTGTAGCAATGTGATGAACAAAGCCCGCCAGCCGCCGCCAGGGGTGATGCCAAAGGGACGTGCGCCAAGCACCAGTAGTTTAGATGCTATTTCCCCTGTGCAGGTATCGGTGTCCGTGTCTCCTCTGCAGGTGATGGGCGTCAGTTATATTCTAACTCCTGGGCACTCTTCTGTGGGAATAAAGATGATAAAATGTAAAGTGTGGGTGGAGGGATATGCCATACCGGGTGTTTACCAGTGTGTTTTCTGGGAGCTTTTGTGTGCAATTGGTAATTCAGTTGGAGCCGCCCTCAATTTTTAGATTTTCGTGACTTTCTGTGAAACCTGTGTTGAGTACGTGATTGACGTTGGCATTTAATTTCTAACGGTAGAGCAAAATGTGTAATTGTCCAGAGAGGAACCATAGGCACTCTTGATAGTGGATTATGACTTGTTGGACCATTTTGAGTTGTTTCTTTGCCGTTAACTCTGCTGTCCCGCCTCTGTTGTTCCAGATTGACCCTCTGTCTGCCATGAGCTCCCTGAATCTTGGGGTATCGGCTGCCTCTCACACACAGAGCATGCCCGGTTTCCCCACCCCCTTGGGCTCTGCCTTCAGTAACCCTCAGTCCCCAGCAAAGGCTTTCCCCGCCCTGTCCAACCCCAACCCCACCACTCCGTTTGGGGGGCTTGGAAGCCTTTCCTCGCAGCTTCCAGGTACAGAAACCCATTACTAAAATGGGCGCAGCTACAAACCTACCATAGGCCTGTAACATTTTCTGTAATAACGTTGTAAAACAGCAATGTAGTCTGTGATAAGTCATCAATACAAATGCCTGTCAGGATTAATTTAGTAAGCTGCAGTGGCTGTAATTACTGTTATTTTTTTTTTGTACTGACTTTTATAGTTGAGGCATTTTAAAAGCCTATGATTGGTCTACGTTTTGGGGCTTGGCTTCTGCTGTGTGCTAATAAGGCTATGGAGTGTGGCTGCACCCCCCAATTACTGTAAATAGTGTCGGCAGAATGAAGGAATCAATTTAGACCTTGGGAGTTTACTGCGGTTGCCCAGGACCAGCAAGTCAACGCTAATGAGACTGCTGCCCCCTCTGCCCAGGTCCATTAGGCACTGGCAGCCTGAATAGCATCGGATCTGGACTCAGTATGCCAAATGTGAGCAGTGACCCCTTTGGGACAAGGAAGATGAGCACACCGGGACTGAATCCCCCAACCTTCCAGCAGAGTAAGATGAAGGCCTGTAAGTGGTTGTGTTGTGAGTGAAAGGTGTCCCCACTCTATCTTAAAATTAATTCTGCAACTTTCCTGTAATTTTAACACTTATGTCATAATACTATGAAGTTATGAAGAAAGAGGAAATGCAGGTCAGTCTCTTATTTTAATTATTCAGGGGGAAACCTAAAGTCTAAAGCATTTTAATTGGATTCAGGGTAGCCTCAGTCTAATGCTGGTGTCTTAATTAGAACACCATACCAACTCGGTCCATATTGGCTTGAAGATTGTTGGATCATTTTGAGTCAAATTAACTCTTCTCACATTTTAGTCATTTGCCCTGTAAATTCACGTATGAATGCTTGTCTGCATGGGATGAATTTGATTTGGTACTTGGATTACCTCAACACCCAAGTACTGTTTGTAATCAGTTCCACTGCCACTTGGTTACTACCCATTGCTATTAGCTTGCATTATTTAAGTTTTTGAAGGTGCAGGAACTATAAAGTGTTTCATACGACTGTTGTGAAATCTTTCCCTTCCCAGCTGACCTTTCCCAGGTGTGGCCTGAGGCAAATCAGCACTTTAGTAAGGAAATTGACGATGAGGCCAACAGCTACTTCCAGAGAATTTACAACCACCCACCTCACCCAACCATGTCCGTTGATGAGGTTAGCCACAGCCCTTCTGTAGCGCAACCGTACTGTATACACACTGTGAGGCTGTATTTAAGTTCTTTTTTTCCTGAGAAAAACCTTGTTTTACAAGGTGGGGGTATTCTTCCAAAATTGACGTTGGCGTTTGTCCGATTCCTGTCCAGGTACTGGAGATGCTGCAGAGGTTCAAAGATTCAAACATCAAGCGCGAGCGCGAGGTGTTCAACTGCATGCTGAGGAACCTGTTTGAAGAATACCGCTTCTTCCCCCAATACCCTGACAAGGAGCTGCACATCACTGCCTGTCTCTTCGGCGGAATAATTGAGAAGGGCCTTGTGACGTACATGGCCCTTGGTCTGGCCTTGCGCTACGTTCTTGAAGCTTTAAGGAAACCGTATGGATCCAAAATGTATTACTTTGGGATTGCTGCACTAGATCGATTTAAAAATAGGTATGGTTGTGGGTTTTTAAACAATGTGTGTTTCTTTGTGGTGTTGACAAGGTCTGAAGAATACTCATTAATTGTTGAACTAAAATTCGGTCAATGTTTTTGTCTGATCTGTTTATGCCGTTAATTTAATTTTTTTAGGCTAAAGGACTATCCCCAGTATTGTCAGCACTTGGCTTCTATTGCCCACTTTCTGCAATTTCCACATCATTTACAAGAGGTAAACAGGTTTCTTTTATATACTGTATGTGTTCGTTTTCCTAATTCCGTTCAGTGACTGTCATAACAGTGCAGTAAATCCTTATTAATGCTTTTTCATGAAATTTCAAGTCAGCCAAGTTCAATTCCTGGCAATGGAACTGCTATTCTATTTATGGTTAAATTTGATAGGGGCATATTGTGCTTCTCAGCTTTATAAAAGCGTGTCCTTCCTCAGAACCACTGGGTGCGGAATCTACTTCTAGATAAATAAGTCTGTCGTTGTCTGTGTTTCCCATATCCTGTGTGTGCAGTATATCGAGTATGGCCAGCAGTCACGAGACCCCCCTGTGAAGATGCAGGGATCCATCACCACACCTGGTAGCCTCGCCCTCGCACAGGCCCAAGCCCAGTCGCAGGGGCCTGCCAAAGCCCCCCTACCCGGTCAGGTCAACACCATGGTAACTACATCCACCACCACCACAACCGTTGCCAAAACCACTACCATCACCCGCCCCACTCCCACCAGCTTCAAGAAGGATGTGCCAGTGAGTATTGGTACTGCCAGGGAAGTCGGGGTATGTGTGTCTGTCTGTCTCTGCTTATTTACTACTATTCATACAAATCTGCATGCTGGAAAAATCTTTGTTATGCAGTTGAATAAATCAAATTTGTTTTGCATGCCAATCTAAACGCATAGAACCTTTTTTGAAACCATCTCTTATTTTGTAGAAGAAATTCAATGCCTTTTTTTTCTCAGCCATCTATAAACACAACAAACATAGACACATTGCTGGTGGCCACAGACCAGACAGAGAGAATTGTGGAACCCCCCGAAAACGTACAAGAGAAGATTGCCTTCATATTTAACAATTTGTCGCAGTCCAACATGACTCAAAAGGTAAGCTTGTCTTCTTTATAGAAGCACACTACTCGGCATGTCTCTAAATGTTTGTTTTTATATGGATGCTGAAACAGGACTGTAAATATGACCTGTGTAAATGTTACCCCTTCAGGTGGAGGAGCTGAAGGAGACTGTGAAAGAAGACTTCATGCCCTGGGTATCTCAGTACCTGGTCATGAAGCGAGTCAGCATTGAGCCCAACTTCCACAGCCTGTACTCCAATTTCTTAGACACACTGAAAAACCCAGAGTTTGTAAAAATGGTCTTAAACGAGACTTACAGAAACATAAAGGTGATTTGAAGTGTTTTTTTGTTTTTGTTGTACCAGTGAGTGTTGGTTTGATCGTTACAAATTTTAACCCTTTTTTGTTTTAACAGGTTCTCCTTACCTCTGACAAGGCAGCAGCTAACTTCTCTGACCGGTCTCTCTTGAAGAATTTGGGCCATTGGCTTGGAATGATTACTTTAGCCAAAAATAAACCCATCCTGTATACGGTAAAAATCCCTCTAACCAAGAGACGCTTCAGAAACTTCACAAAGCATTTGATAAATCGCTGAAAAAATGCGTTTACAATGCATTTCATTTGAAATGAGCCTGCTGGTGCTAATGCTGTACTCTCATTGTCTAGGACCTGGAGTTGAAATCTCTCTTGCTGGAGGCCTATGTGAAGGGACAGCAGGAGCTCCTTTATGTGGTCCCCTTTGTTGCCAAAGTTTTAGAATCCAGTCTGAGAAGCATGGTAATGTTCACCGCGGCATCACTCACTACAATGCAAAGTGCATTGTGTGGAAACATTCAGAAGTTGTGCCTTTAGTGTCTGTGTGCCCAAGGGGCAGGTGAACAAATGTGTCGCTTTTTGCCATATTTAAATTCTATGCAGATACTGTGATAAGATGGAATGAAGGTTCTGATGTATTCTGCTATAGTATAGACTGGTTACTTTCTGGGGTCCGAGAACTGATGTGTTTGTGGTTGTCTCTCTCCTGTAGATTTTTAGACCCCAGAATCCGTGGACTATGGCCATCATGAATGTGCTGGCAGAACTGCACCAGGAGCATGATCTTAAGGTTACTTTCATTTTCTCCTGTCTGCGTCTTCTGCTGAAATATACGTTACTGTTATGGGAAGCAGCCAATTAGTTAACTTGGTTCATTAGATAGAATTTACTTTGTCAAATTCAGGGGCTGTATAGTAACTGGCTGGTATATCATTTGACCATGTATTGTAAGGTGCTAATACAAAATACTTGAATATGATGTTGCCAAATGGTAATCCATAGCAAGGCTTTGTATTGGTAACTGAATGTGACGATAAGTGTGAGTGCTATGTAATAAGTTTAATCATGTTTAAATTAGTTTTTTAGCTCTTGCTTCGTTTATACTGTAATGCTATTTCGGTTCCGTCTGTAGCTAAACTTGAAGTTCGAGATTGAAGTGCTGTGTAAGAACCTGTCTCTGGACATCAACGACCTGAAACCTGGCAACCTGCTGAAGGACAAAGACAAGCTGAAGAACCTGGATGAGCAGCTGTCTGCACCAAAGAAAGAAGCCAAACCTCCTGAAGAAATGCTGCCCATCGTCTCGACAGGTTGGTCTCGTCCAACTTTGCTTTGGTGGTGGAAACGGCCTACAGAACAGTCAATGTTAGTCGGAATGTAGAATCTCTGCTCAGCAACATTGTGTCCACTGCCGTTTTAGTTTCAGCCCTGCTCGTGAACCTCATTAATGTTTGCTGCAACCTCTAATGTAACTGCTAAATTTGATTGGCCAAATTCATCTTTTTTTAGAGATCACGGTGCCATGGATATTTGACTGCACTGTATTTTGCACAGTGCGGAAGTGTAAATGATTATGGCTGTAGTCAGATTACACCAATCAAGCATGCCCTTTGGTTGCAGATTGCATTACAACCTTTAATGTTTTCATAAATCTTTAACGGATTCTTGAAATAAAACTATTACATTTATCACACGTTTGTTTTCTTGCTGTGCTTTGAGGCCAAAAGCCTGGCCGTCCCTTTCCTTGTTGTTAATCCCGACAGCGTTTTTAACCAACAGGAGAATTTCTTCCGTTTGCAGCTGCGCCTGCCACCCCTGCCTCAGCCACCACGTGCACAGCCACCGGTCCCCCCACTCCTCAGTTCAGTTACCATGACATTAATGTGTATGCTCTGGCAGGACTGGCCCCTCACATCAGCATCAACATCAATGTGAGTGACCTGATGGTTTTATTTCGCATGTACGCGCTTGCTGACAGATGAAACGCACAAACCAGGAGCCCGTCGGTCATCTGCCGATCTAAATGGTTTAAGTGTTCCCACTTCACCTTGCAGGCGTTATGTCTTAGGCTAAGTCTTCTGGCTCATCACTTCAGCAGAAGTACACATGAACTTTGTTTGTAGTTTTTCGAAATTACTTCAGTGTGGATGAAAACCACCTCAAGTTAATGGATGCCGTTGTAAAGATAAACTTCTGTCCAGCATCCAGTAGTTCTATTAAGAACTGGTTAATTGGTTTAAAAACCAGTATTGTAGCATTCTAGTCAGATGTTAGATTTAATTGGCTTTGTAAAGTCTGAGACGTTATGTTTTTCTGTGACGTTGAATGTGACCCCCCAATTCTGCAGATCCCTTTGCTTCAGGCCCACCCCCAGCTGAAGCAGTGCGTGAGGCAGTCAATCGAACGGGCCGTCCAGGAACTCGTGCACCCCGTGGTGGACCGCTCAATCAAGATCGCCATGACAACCTGTGAGCAGATCGTCAGGAAGGACTTTGCCCTGGACTCGGAGGAGTCCCGCATGCGCGTGGCAGCCCATCACATGATGCGCAACCTGACCGCCGGCATGGCCATGATCACCTGCAGGGAGCCCCTGCTCATGAGCATTGCCACCAACCTCAAGAACAGCTTCGCTGCTGCCCTCAGGGTATGGAGCCCGTTTCCCCCTCACAGCACCACTCTGTCCTGTTCACTCCTTTTCTCGATCCGCAAGCGAAACTGTCTGTTTTACCCTTTTGTCAGGCCCCCACCCCCCAGCAGCGGGAGATGATGGAGGATGCTGCTGCCCGGATTGCGCAGGACAATTGTGAGCTGGCCTGCTGCTTCATCCAGAAAACGGCTGTGGAGAAGGCGGGCCCAGAGATGGACAAGCGACTGGCAACAGTGAGCACCTTTGCCCCGCCCCCGTTAGTGTCATAGGTGACGTGGCTCCTCCCCTTTGGTTTAATTTTGAGCCTGCCTCCTCCCCCTTTCTGTTTAACAGGAGTTTGAGCTGAGGAAGCACGCGCGGCAGGAGGGCCGGCGGTACTGTGACCCGGTGGTGCTGACGTACCAGGCCGAGCGCATGCCGGAACAGATCCGACTAAAGGTCAGTCCCTGATCTGGTGTACGTGGGAGGGATTCAAACGTCGTCTTACACGTCGACTTTTTTTAATATGAACGGCCTGTTGGTCTGCCGTAGGTTGGAGGTGTGGACCCTAAACAGCTGGCTGTTTATGAAGAGTTTGCCCGCAACGTTCCTGGCTTTCTCCCTAGCAATGACCTCTCGCAGCCCACTGGATTTCTGGCTCAGCCCATGAAGGTACCCTGAGGCTTTACAGGTTTTTTTTAACTGTGTTAAAAGCTGCTTGTCTAAGCGTTCCCCTACATTTGCCTCGTTTCCCAGCAACAAGCCTGGGCCACGGACGACGTGGCGCAGATCTATGACAAGTGCATGGCGGACTTGGAGCAGCACCTGCATGCCATCCCCCCCGCGCTGGCCATGAACCAGCAGACACAGGCCCTGCGCAGCTTGCTGGAGTCCGTGGTGGTGGCCAGGAACTCGCGAGACGGCATCGCCGCACTGGGGTTGCTCCAGAAGGTCAGAGAGCAAGTCTGGTCCTAAACTTGTTTAGTCATCTCAGGATGTCTAACTGTGTAGCACAATCTGTATTTAAAGCTCTGAGGATAAAGGGCTGAACCTGCCCTGGTTGATGACTTAATTGGACCCCCGTTATAAGAAGAAACCCGACTGCTTTTTACCCCCTCTCTCCAGGCTGTGGAGGGGCTGCTGGATGCCACCAGCTGTACCGATGCTGACCTCCTGCTGCGCTATCGGGAGTGCCACCTGCTCGTCCTCAAGGCTCTGCAGGACGGACGGGCTTACGGACCCCCGTGGTGCAACAAGCAGATCACCCGGTCAGTGCTCGGACCCCAGGGTCTCTCCGTCCTTTATTGTCCGGCACTATTATTAAGCCTCTTTATGTCTTCGTGACTGGAGTGGTTACGCTGTAGTGCTACATTGATTCTCTCTTACAATGGCCTCAGCTTTCTCCGTAGCTGTGGTTTCGTAAAAGCTGTGAAACATTTTGTTCTTTCCGTATCTCGTCTGATCGTTGTTTATCCAAGTCAACAGCTGTTCCGTTCCCATTTGTTAGGCCAAGAAATTTACAAACGAAATCAAATCAAGTTTTCATCTCATTGTTGGGTAATGATGTTCTGTGGATATTGAACCCAAGGAATAACTTCCCGAACCCAGTGGGGGGGCCAGATTGAAAAGTAGCAGAATCTTGCCCTGCTAGTTCGGGGAAGTCTTCGATCGACATGATCTACCTGAAAACATATCTGAAGTGTGTCTCCTGTTACAGGTGCCTGATCGAGTGCCGTGATGAGTACAAGTACAATGTCGAGGCTGTGGAGCTTCTGATCAGAAATCACCTGGTCAACATGCAACAGTATGATGTGCATCTTGCTCAGGTATGGAACACACCTTTTCAAAAGTAAAGTTAGTATTTTTGGCATGAATATTAGAGCTGGGGGAGTGGTGTATGCGAGAAAGATTCCAAAGGGCTTTGTGTTGAGACCTTGTTTCTCTGGCTCCCTCTCCCTCCCTCTCGGACACGCTCTTCGACCCCAGTCGATGGAGAACGGCCTGCATTACATGGCAGTAGCATTTGCTATGCAGCTGGTGAAGCTGCTCCTGGTGGATGAGCGAAGCATGAGCCACATCACAGAGGCTGACCTCTTCCACACCATTGAGACCCTCATGAGGACCAGCGCCCACTCCAGAGCTAATGCCCCAGAAGGGTGAGTACAGACGCCAGTCTGCTGGGTTTTATTACATGGGGCTTCCCTGTTAATCGGGCCTTGTAAACTTGGTGTAGTTTTCAGGAAATCGTATCACATTTTTTTGGCAGCGGGTTCTGCTACACCAAACACTAAATTTATTCCTTCTATAATGACTGGGTGAAATTGTTTTTGTATTTGTCTTTGTGTTTAAATATCTGAAATTTCCTTTGCTGCTAATTTATCGCCGTTTCGGTTCTACGCAGGTTGCCCCAGCTGATGGAGGTGGTGCGCTCCAACTATGAGGCCATGATTGATCGTGCCCACGGAGGGCCCAACTTTATGATGCACTCTGGGATCTCTCAAGCATCGGAGTATGATGATCCTCCAGGCTTGAGGGAGAAGGCCGAGTATCTGCTGAGGGAGTGGGTGAATCTGTACCACTCTGCTGCTGCTGGGCGTGACAGCACCAAGGCCTTCTCAGCATTTGTGGGACAGGTAAAACTGCCCTCTTGTTTTTTAGTTCCTTGAATGGATTAAAGGGAGTTAAAATTGTCTTCTAATAGCTGTATGTTCTTTAGAGTGCTGTGTGAAACTGACTGAACTTGCACACTGCTTTCAGATGCACCAACAGGGGATCCTGAAGACGGACGACCTGATCACACGGTTTTTCCGCCTATGCACGGAGATGTGCGTGGAGATCAGCTACCGGGCCCAGGCTGAGCAGCAGCACAACCCAGCTCCCAGTGCCGCCATCATCCGTGCCAAGTGCTACCACAACCTGGACGCCTTTGTGCGGCTCATCGCCCTGCTGGTCAAGCACTCCGGGGAGGCCACCAACACCGTCACCAAGATCAACCTGCTCAACAAGGTGGGCTTTGGATTTGGTTATGCCAATGTTTAGATGTGTAATTTTGTACTGAAGATAAACAGACAGCAGTATCTTTATTTTATGTGTTGGGGACTTAAATCTATTTGTGAATGCTCAAAATGTATTGTCAAAGTGAATAATGCTGTGATGGGGTCGGTCCCAGATGGTTTTAGCATTTGGACAGGTTAATTTGAAGATTGGTTCTGCAGGTTCTGGGCATTGTGGTGGGAGTCCTGATCCAAGACCATGATGTCCGTCAGACAGAGTTCCAACAGCTGCCTTACCATCGCATTTTTATCATGTTGCTGCTGGAGCTGAATGCCCCCGAGCATGTGCTGGAGACCATCAACTTCCAAACCCTCACTGCCTTCTGGTAAACCGCCTGTCCTTCTGGACCCCATCGTGCATTCCATGCTTGCAATATGAGTCCTCCTGGGGGGGGCTGGTTCTGTGAACTTCTACTGACTTGTAATTTTTTTTTTTTTTACAGTAACACGTTTCACATTCTGAGGCCTACCAAAGCTCCTGGGTTTGTTTATGCCTGGCTAGAGTTGATCTCTCATCGCATATTCATTGCAAGGATGTTGGCGCACACCCCCCAACAGAAGGCAAGGCTGCTGCCCGGATGCGTGCTTGTATATCTGCCATGTTTGTTCATCGCAGCTAATCCTTTCAGTTCTTTCCCTAACGGTCTGTTTTATGTACAACAGGGTTGGCCCATGTATGCCCAACTGCTGATTGACCTGTTCAAGTACCTCGCCCCCTTTCTGAGGAATGTTGAGCTCAATAAACCTATGCAAATTCTTTACAAGGTACAGAGACTAGACTTTATTCTGCATCTTATTATTAAATTGATGTGGACAGAGCTGTATTTTGGCTCTACGCTTTTAACTGTTCGATGGCAACAGTAGTTTATTTGCAGCCAAACGTGTTGAATGTTTAGTTTAAGAAGGGGAAAGTTGATTTGTCCTTTTTAAGTGGTGGGGGGATTTTTGATTGTTTAGCATTAATTTGTTAAAACAATGCCAGATGGGCAAACGCCAACACAGTATGCAGCTCCCAGTATAGCTCCCTCTTGTGGTTTCTTGTTTTCTAGGGCACTCTACGTGTGCTTTTGGTCCTGCTCCATGACTTCCCAGAATTCCTCTGTGACTATCACTATGGTTTCTGTGATGTCATCCCACCCAACTGCATTCAGCTACGTAATCTGATCCTCAGTGCCTTCCCACGCAACATGAGGCTCCCTGACCCTTTCACTCCCAACCTGAAGGTAACCTCATTAATATCAGTCTGGCCTAAACCTAGTTATTAAAGAGATGTACTTCTGTGGGCCAACACTAGTGTCTGCATTCAGCCCTCAGCCAAGACTAAACTGTTTAAATGAGTTCAGTTAATTGGCTGAGAAGCATAATGGGGCGTTCGAGCATTTCTTCTAGAATCTGCCTCATTCTCTCATGCACTTTAAAGGATTTGTTGTAACGTGAAATTCTCTTTCTAGGTGGATATGCTCAGTGAAATCAATATTGCTCCTCGCATCCTCACTAATTTCACTGGAGTGATGCCGTCTCAGTTTAAGAAGGATCTGGACTCCTACCTGAAGACTCGCTCCCCTGTCACATTTTTGTCAGAGCTCCGCAGCAACCTCCAGGTAGGGGGTGCCATTTTGAGTCCTTGGAAGCAGCACAACGACACGGCTCTTGACCAGGTTAATAATTCTACTTTTCTTTACACTCCTGTTGTGATATCGTGCATGTGTTTCTCATTATGTGATGGAGTAATTGCATGGATTTAACCACATTTCAATGTAAAAGTAGAAAGCATAGGGGGTTGGGACCTCCTCAATTTAACCAGTAGTCATAGGCCTCTGTTTTGCGCCAGAGTGTGTAGCGTTAGAATGCTTACTGTAATCATATAGTATGACTGAACGTTGGTGGGCAAACTTTCCAGGTGTCGAATGAGCCAGGGAATCGTTACAACATCCAGCTGATCAATGCGCTAGTGCTCTACGTGGGAACTCAAGCCATTGCCCATATCCACAACAAGGGCAGTACCCCATCCATGAGCACCATCACTCACTCGGCCCATATGGACATCTTCCAGAACCTGGCTGTGGACTTGGACACTGAGGGTAATCTGCAGGGTTTGGGGCCTGGTGATATGCTCAATATACTGCGTTGATTTCTGTATTTTTGTCCCATTGTAGCATCTTGGTTTCATTCAGCGGATGCTCTAGATGTAAATGATTGCTCGATAGAAACATGGGTCTTAGACCCCATTCGATGATTTCTGTTATAGAAATGGGGCCATTCAGACCACTTGTGCGTTTCTAATTTTATATTTGTTTGCGTTTTAGGGCGTTACCTGTTCCTTAATGCTATTGCCAATCAGCTGCGGTACCCAAACAGCCACACGCATTACTTCAGTTGTACCATGTTGTATCTGTTTGCTGAAGCCAACACCGAGGCTATTCAGGAGCAAATTACCAGGTAAGATGGACTTTACAAACCAGACTTTGGAAAAATTTTTTCCCCTCATCTGGTTTTCTGCAATTATGAATATAGTTTATATTCTGATTTATGTCGAATCAGCAGAACAGGGAAGACTCCTTACCAACGGTTCACAATTTTAGCAAAGAGAAGTGTAGTGAAAATAGTTGCAGTTTAAACTGTATAGTTAACACCATTTAGCTTTCATAGACCCTGTACTTGTTTAACTTTGTAAACTCAATATAAAAGTGGTCTTTGGGGTCGGTCTTGCACTTTAAAAGAGGATTAGTTCTGTCTTTTCCCTTTCCACTCTGCATTGGCCGTACGTGTATTTGTTTTGTGAAAAGCATTTGTGCCTGTGAGTAGGGAAGACGGAGAACATTTCAGTATAAAATGGGTTGAATTGTAAATTTCTCGATTAACATTGTGTAAGAGAAATAAATGCAGTAACTTTTCTCCAGGGTCCTACTGGAGCGGTTGATTGTGAACAGGCCGCACCCATGGGGTCTGCTCATCACCTTCATTGAGCTCATCAAGAATCCAGCTTTCAAATTCTGGAACCATGACTTTGTGCATTGTGCACCGGAGATAGAGAAGTAATATATATTTTTGACTTGACTGGGTTTTAGGTCGCTGGGGTAGTTTAACATGATCCTGAACGTATTGTGCTGATTCTCACTAATTACAATGGCGCTTACTTTCAACTGGCCAAAAGTGCTCAGTTGCTGGGTGACTTACGGTTGTGGTAGTCTGTCTGTTAAATTGTAAACACCTTAACTTAACCAATTCACTTCCCCCCCCCCCTGTCCCCTCTAGACTCTTCCAGTCAGTGGCCCAGTGCTGCATGGGGCAGAAGCAAGCACAGCAGGTAATGGAGGGCACTGGTGCCAGTTAGCTCTCCTGCCTCTCTAGCCCTCTCCCTGTAAACAACCCACTGTGTACCTCCCCCTCCCCCCAAGACCTAAAGAGAATCCTTTGGCCACAGGCACTGGGAATGACGCAAGGCATGCCTGACAAAACCTCCTCCTGTGGACTTTGAGTTTATTGGCCAGGAAAATGGAGGAAAAGATGATTTAAAAAAAAATGCTGTGAATATAATTTTGAAACTAATGTAAATATTAAAGGGAGTGCAGTCTTTCAAAACTGGTCAAATCTCAATCAGACCAGGAGTCAAATTATATATACCTAAATGAAAGGCAGCTGTTGTTGAGGTTCTTTTTGGGAGCATTTCGGCCATCCCCACCAGACCAGCCCCTATGTGGTGGGGGCCTCCATCTCCCTCATGGATTTTGTTTTTTCTTCAGATTTTTCACTAATAAATTTTGTGTTCTGGTTTAATGAGTGGTTAGAGGAAGTTTTATTTTATTTTATTTTTTATTTTTAAATGGGAAGTGGTCGGGGAAGAGGAAAAGCAGTACAAAGGGTTTATTCCAGATTCAGGGAAGGGTTGTGGAATTTTAAACACTGGGTTAGATGCTTGTAATATTGTGGAAAATAAATTTAAAGATTAGTGCATCGAGTTTGTATAAAGATACACAATTGCAAAATGACAACAAAAAGGACCAATACAGCCCATTTTGTAAGGTTTTTGAATGTTTTGTAAATGTATTGGTCCACGTGTTGTATTTTGTAGTACTTTATAGTTTTGCCTTTAGTTACTGACATTTATTTCTTGTATGTATGCATACTGTAGTTAATGCATTAAAAGTCCTGAACTGCACTTGTCTTTAAATTCAACCATTTATTTTACAGCTTGTGTGCACTAAGTATTTTAAAGATTTTTCCACTGCTCAGTTTGCTAGTGATCAGTTGGAAAGAGACCCGTTCTCAAGTAGCAGTTCGTTATTGGGATTAGTCACTGAAAATCACTTCAACTCTGCTTTATTTCATACAGAACACACTTCAGATTATTGACATAAAAAAGGGGCAAAACTTCTTCAGGCTAGTGCCTAAATTCATTAACATCTTTCAAATGAATGAGTCAGATACTACAGAAGACAAATTAGGCTGCTTTTCATTTGGATTAAGCAGTCTGCATGTTACTCCTGGCATTATGTTTGGGTCATTTCCAAAAGCTGATGCAGGATCATCTTCTGTCCATAACGCACCTGCAGGGCATACTTCTCCCTGCGACTAAGCTGGCAATAGGCCGTGTGGTCTTCTACCAACTCCTTGTCAGTCTTCAGGTCTCCACTGAATGAGTCCAGAGTGAAGCAGGCTGCACTGTGGAGCAGTTTCTTCCAGGCTGGGCTGAGCTGAGGGATTCCCTCATTAGAGAGAGCCAACAGTATCTTTTCCTCTTCGTCTTCATCTACCTCCTCCCAGCCCTCGTTCTCTTTGAGCTCCTCAAACTCCTCTGGAGGCATGCACAGGATCTGGAGAGAAGAGTTAATGAAGTCCTCTGCAATGGAACCCAAACTATACTGAAGGCCAATTTTATATAAAAGGTTTGTAAAACTAGCAAGGATACATTACAGGTTTTAGAAAGTGTTTGTAAATCCCAGCCTCAGTTGGGAGCAAAAGTAGGTAGGGAGAGTTCAGAACTGTTTAAATGCAATCCGTTGGTACAGATGCTTATCTAGGGACCTACAATAGAATGGCATATCAAAGAAAGAAGTATGATGGACCAAAGTGATGAGTGGCTTAGCCAAAAAACAATTATACTTCATCAAAGTGTACATTTAAGTCAAGCACATTGCTTGGCCACTTTTGCAACCCATGTGCATCTCTAATTTAAGCCATGCAAGTTTCCCAGACTGGGATCTACTGTGCACAAAGTATGGACTAGCACGTCAGAGGGTGGCACGCAAATGTTCACCTGTTCGTACCTTGAGTGTGTTGTACAGCTCTGTGTCCGTTAGCGACCCGGCCTGGCCAAAGATGAACACGCCCTTGTCCCCCACCATCTCCATGTCACACAGAAGACTCCACTTCTCCACCAACAGACTCTGCTCTGACTCACTCCGCGTAGCTGCAGGGCCCAGAGAAACCTGGTAAAGCCACCCACGTTGTGGCTTATACCTTCACGCACCAACAACGTTGGATCATGCAGACCATGAAAGCGCAGGAAACCAAACAGATTTGTTGCCATCAAGCTGAACCCACTAATTCAGTTCTCCAATCAATAAGTCAAGGTAATTCAGTTTGAAAGTTAATTTCAAATTCCTGGTGGACTAAGCCGACTGAAAAAAAAACATTTGAGGCCTTTGGGCATTGGAAACCTGATGGAAATCGCCACCACCTGAATTTCGTCCGGGCGCTTTTGGCCCTCTCACCTTGAACCGCTGCTTTGTATACGCTGGACATCTGTATGTCTGCAGTGTCATTGCTATTGCTCGGATAGGGCTCAGCAAAGCCATACATGTGCAACAGCTGCCAGTTGGCCATCTGTCCATAGGTGTTGAAGACCTCCTCTCCTGCCATGATGTCTCGCACTGACAACATCTTCAAGTGCTCCTAAAATAGCCAAGGAGTTTGTCTACAGTAACTAAACTGAAGCCAAACTGTACACACTGTTACAGAATCTGGATCTACAATTTTACACGAGAAAGATGTGCCTCTCACAGGTGTGTACTCCAGATTAGCATTGTGATTGGACACGTGGTTTAGCATGTCAGCGACGGGAACCATCATCGGGGGGTTGGGGTCCCTCTCATCCTCGTCTTCCTCCTCCAGGGGCTCCTGAAAACTGCAGAAAGAGAAGGGTGGACATGGTGAGAAAATTAGGGTCCAAAATTTAATCAGAAAATATTTGATTATATAAATTTCATTTGATGTTGGTTACTATCACCTCACTAATTATCCCAACATGCTGTAT
This sequence comes from Hiodon tergisus, assembly GCA_025775045.1. NCBI lineage: Eukaryota > Metazoa > Chordata > Actinopteri > Hiodontiformes > Hiodontidae > Hiodon > Hiodon tergisus. The sequence goes on along the minus strand of JAOVYW010000007.1, from coordinate 6,554,862 downwards.
ATCATTTTAATTTACAGATATACACAGGTTTTTCAATCAAATGAATCCACTTGATTATCTTTTTTTTTTTAATGCACAGCAATGAGATCATGGGTAAGACTCCATTTACATTTTGTAGTTCTTAATGAAATGTGTGCATTCTTGTGAATGAACAGACGAGGGCTGGCAGAAGTGAGACTCTCCTCACTCTGAGACAGGGACTAAGTATTGGCACTGATCTCACCTCGGGTGTGATGTGCAGAGATCATCACGCAAGCACAGGAGAGCCATTTGGCGCAACATTATGGCAGAGAATCTGTAGTCACATGTTAGCTGACTTCCAGTGGCAAAAGGTCAGAAACAAACCTGTTTCCCCAAAAACAGTCAAATCAGGATAATTATTTGTGTCCTAATTTCTACGTTTCTCTCCAGTGGAGGACTACTAAAACGTAAGTGGTGTAAATTGACATTATTTTTCCCCCTTGTACAGCATTTGATATCCTTAGATCAGAGGCACGGAAATTGAGTCAAAATCATTATCATGATTCATGATAGAGAAAGCGCAGGAACTGAACATTTTTACAAACAAGCGATTGCAAATCTTCTATTGGAGGAGTGTTCCTCACCTGTAAGCCACAACGTAGGCCACTCACCTATACGCCATGACAAAGGCCACCAGGTTCTTGTACAGGTCAAATGTGTGTTTCTCAGGGTCCCACAGGTCGGGATGTGATCGAATGAAGGGCAGGACGATGGTGTTGTATTCCTTCTGAATGTTGGTGAGGTCAGTGTCTACCGCCTCCGGGATTCCCGTGCCCTGGAGGAGGGTGTCCCTCTCATCCTTTGACCTGTCCGACACGTGTCAACGGTATCATTTAAAAAAATGATGGGCATGAAGGGCACATTCCTCACCCTTCACAGTCCTCTCAGTCCCACAGAGCATAGAACAACAGTTTCAAGTATGAACAAAGCATTACAAAGTACAATTCTCGTACCTGCGTCTGACGACGCAGTGTTAGTCCTCGAGAGAAAAAAGTTTACGTCAGCCTTAGGGTTAAGAGAAGGAGGAGAAGATATATTTAAGTGGCCCTTACCAAAACATGGGATGGTCTAAGGCCTTGAAGTCATCCCAGAGGGAAAGATATGGTCTCCAATGAGATTCCGGAGAAGTATACTCCCACATCAGAGCCAACTGGAGGGGCACCCAGCCTGAGTTGCTCTCCAAAGAGTCCTTACCTGCAGCACATTAGAAATGGTCCTGAGATATATCGCCTATATTTTTCTGATATGTATAATTTCAGAGACTGCAAAAATAAAATGCTTTGCAGTCCAATTAATTTCAACTGATAGGCTTGGAACAGTAGCTGCCATATCAACTCTACCCCTAATTCAAGGGTGACCTGGAGAAAAAAAACTAGGAACTACATAAAACCACTGATTCTGTGAGTCTGGTCAATTCTTGTACCTTCTTCCAACACAGCTTTGACCTTGGAGGTGCTCTGAAACAGGAGAGCGGACCTCGGAATGGAGAAGAGGACCTCTCCCTCTTTAACGTCTTCTTTGGCAAGCATGCCATACTCTGAAATTGTTCCTTTCTTACTCAGGTATACCTGGTGGGGAGCAAAGTTCGATAAAGAACGTGAAAGCAAGCAACCTTCAGCATTTAACGAAATCGCTGATCTCACTCGAAACCACGATACCCAGCTTTGAGCAAACAGTAGATACAATTTTTAAAAACTGTTCCGCTAGCAATCAGGTAAAGCACATAGATATACCTGGATATAAAACAGATTCACAACTAGGTTATTGGAGGGTAACAATGAATAAAAGCCACCTAAAATATTCCAAAAATATGAACCCCCCCCCTTACCTTGTCACTTAGTATGAGCCCCACTGCTTTGCACCAATGCAGAAAGTTTTGGAGTGGGGTGTCTGTAAGTTCATCTGTGGTCAGACCACTGTCTATCTGCAAAGACAGAGACATTGATCTGTGTTGTCTATACCACTTTCTTATCAAACAAATAATTTAAATAGATAGAGACTATGCAGCATATTTAAACAAAAATTCAAAAAAATTGCCTGGGGTATGCATTTATCGCTACACAATGCACAAAGTAATGTAAATCATCAAACATGACTTCTGACTTTCTACCCTTATCAAATTTACTGGAGACATTGACTGTGTGCAATGGTCTGGGGTTACAAGGCAAGATTTTAATCAATAAACCAACGATTAAACCGTCTGAAGTGATGTGACTTAACATCCGCAAATGAAGAAGTATGGTCAGTTATTCTGTAACAGTAACGCTGGGCGGCTCCAACAGGGGACCACGTTTTATTTTATTTACTTTATTATTCAGTTTATTTTCTTTCATCACACACACATATACATACATATATACATAC
>JAOVYW010000007.1:6502005-6543647 GCA_025775045.1 Hiodon tergisus | reverse complement strand
ATGCAAGCCTTACATCACCAAGCACAATGCCAAGTGTCGGATGGAGTGGTGTAAAGCACGCCGCCACTGGACTCTGGAGCAGTGGAAACTTGTTCTGTGGATTGACGAATCACGCTTCTCTATCTGGCAGTCTGATGGACAAGTCTGGGTTTGGTGAATGCCAGGAGAACATTTCCTGCCTGACTGCATTGTGCCGACTGTAAAGTTTGGTGGAGGAGGGATAATGCTATGGGGTTGTTTTTCTGGGGTTGGCCTAAGCCCCTTAGTTCTATTGAAGGGAAATGTTAATGCCTCAGCTTACCAAGACATTTTGGGAAATTCTATGCTTTCAACTTTGTGGAAACAGTTTGGGGAAGGCCGTTTTCTGTTCCAGCATGACTGTGTCCCAGTGCACAAAGCAAGGTCCATAAAGACATGGCTGGATGAGTACAAAATCTTGTAGAAAGCCTTCCCAGAAGAATGGAAGCTGTTATAGCTGCAAAGGGCGGACCAACTTGATATTAATGCCTATGGATTTAGAATGGGATGTCATAAAAGCTCCTGTAGGTGGAATGTGTAGGTTTCCCAATACTTTTGTCCATATAGTGTTTATATATTGTTAATTAAAAATGACAGTAGGCTAAAAATGGAAAAAAAGTTTACTTACTTTATTCAACATGTATAATGCAGGTACACTTGTATTTAATTTAAATGTTGGGGCCCCAGAAAGCCTTATGTTACCAATGCGTTTCGACACGGTGGGCCCCTGACTGGGAATCAAACCCAGGCCCCTTAAGTTAAGGCACAACCTCGGACACAGAAACGAGTAGCTTGTTGAGCGAAAGACCAAAGTCTCCAGCCCATTGAACCCGTCCTGCTCTTGTCCAGACTCCAGCCACTGTCACTACATTCCGCACTAGACTCATTCTCAATGTGCATCGCTACATCACTATCTGTGGGGGTTTATTAAATCCCCTGACATGACCCAAGGATTAGCAACCGTCCAGAAGTGAGTCAGGAAGACTGAGAATGCAAATCTGCTGCTCTCCTTGGTGGCCTTGGACCTCTGGATCATCCTAGGCAAACAAACGTGGACATGCAACTCGTCACATCTCCTAAAAGGTGCAGGTTGAATGGGTGACAATCTGGATGGCTTATTCCTTCAGGCCATTCCCGTTCATGGCTCCGGTTAACAGCATCATTTCGGTTTGTGAAAGAAAAATATGACACACACAAACATCGCCATTTCTTTTAACATGGCCCAACCTCAAAAAATCCAATCGACGAGGCTATGATTAACTCGCCAGGGTACCAGAAAGTGTGTTGCTTCCAAGATATGAAGAATAATAATTTTTAAAAAAAGGCAAAAATCAAGCCGTTTGAAATGTAACATATTCCAAAAAAAGGGCTTTAATCCTGAAAGTGAAAGAAAAGGAAAAAAAAAACCCATTTCAGAGAAATCAAAGCAGGAAGACGGTTTGACAAAGACTGTAAAGGCTGGGTGAAAAAACATCAGAATGCAGGGGACGTGAAGCAGGTCACACAAAAGCAAGTGACAAAAATGTTAAAATCCATTTTATTCAAATCGTATCTGGGAACACCGCAATGAATTAGAGTGGAAACGGGAGACTGCCGTGTGGCCGCCGAGCCCGAAGGAGAGGAGAGTCTTCAGAAAGCGCGTTTATCCCGCGATTTGGTCAGGACTTTGTCGGAGGCTTGGGTTCTAAACGCTTAGAAGACGTAAGGCGCTCCAACTGCTTTAACACGCAATCGACATAAAACGTGCGTGTCTTTAAACACGCGACTGACATGTGACTTACCCAAAGGCTTCTCCGTTGTGCCTTTCAGGAGTTCTCCAGATTTAAGGGAGGGTGGAAAAAGTTTAACTAATTGGAATTATCTATGCGTTTATTCCCCCATTTTATTCCCTCAGTTCTTGATAACATTATTTAAGGTGGAGCATGGCCTGCTCAGAAATGACAGTCACATATCAGGACCACCTGAACAAAGCCTTTTTGTATTATTTTAAACACAAACTAACCAGAACACAATTTTCAACAACAAAAAACCCTATCAGAGACAAACAAACCGAAGACTCTGTCAATCCCAGATAAGAAAAAACCTTCTCCCTGACTCTGCATTTTAAAACAGCTATTAACTAACAAAGTACACACCAGCAGCTTGGAGCTTTCCCCTATAAAGTCTCACAGGATGGGTGCGTCCGAGCACGGGCTCATTAAGGTGTCAGTCTGTGATTGACAGGCAGGCCCTGACCGAATGGTTGTCACCTGGACTCAGCAATGGCAACTTGTAGCTATCTGACCGGTGAGTCTCTTGCAACTGCTTGCCATACAACCCATCTTATTTTAATTCATTCTGATATTGACAAAGTTTATCATTTCCATTTTATATATTTCATTGCCTTAGCGTAGGTCTTTATCCTTTATTTATTAAAATAGCTGTAGTCATTTTACTCAGGGCTTTGGACCCCTACTATTTTCACATGAAACCTATGGGTTACAAACCCAAAAATGTAACCTTACCATTTTACCTTATCAAAAGTACATGGCAAGCAAAGATGGCCGAGGAGAACTAGTAACACCACCTGTATCAAGGCAATAAGAAGAAAGCTAAGGCTGAATTTATAAAGTAAATTAAAGGTTAAGTTTGCAACGCATTGTAAAAACAATTTTGAGTGCACAGCAGTTCTATCGTCTAATATTTACCCAGGGTCATTGTAAAAATCGGTATGGAAAATGGGGGCAGCTGTTGGTTTAGTGGTGAAGGTGACAAGGTTGTAACGGAAGGGTTGTTGTTCAAGTACGGCTGTTGCATTCTTGAGCAAGGTACTCAACCTTAATTAAGTGAAATATCCAGCTGTATAAGGAGATGCAGAAATGGTCAGCTGTGTAAGTTGCTTTGGTTAAGTGTCTGCTAAGCTAATAAATTGTAATAAATTGTAAAATTCGATGATAGACCAAATTTTTATGGAAAAACTACGTTTAAAAGTTTTTTTCAGACTTCAGATCAGAACAGTTGCTCTCTCTTCCCCTACCACTACAAAAAAGCATGGTTTGAGCAGGTTTCAGGATTTTACTATATAACCGACAGATTGTGCTGCAATCCAGCATTGTCTCTGACAAGACGGAGTTGTTTATCCACACGTCGTTCCGTACTCCTCCCAGCAATAACACAAAGACGTCGTTTTAAAAGGATGACATGAAAAACAACGAGCCTGACAAGATGATCACTTTGACAGAATGTTTTAAAATATATCTTGGGGGTGGCACAATGATGTACAACAAAAAAGGGAGGGCTTTTCGGGCCACCTGGCCTGTGTTTATTTTCTTCTGGCTTCGTTCATTATGCAAATGCGTACAACACTTATTTCAAGTCATTTAAAAAAAAAATTTCAAAATATGAACCATTTGAGTGGCTTTTGAATAGGCTACGTTCTGAAACAGAGCATGCGCATTTTACTAATTAAATAATGTATTAATTTATTTATAAAGGCATAAGGTGACCGGTATTACCTATAAATATCCTATTTATCATCAATGACAGAACTGCGAAAGAACACCATTTCGAAACAATACTCCAGAACAAAAAAAGTGCCAAGCTGATTAAACTCCACAGAGACAGGTAGTAGCTTAACTGAAACACACCCCTAGCCTGCTGAAAGTCTTAAGCAACAAGTTGACCCTACACTTTTGCATGCACTTTCCGTCTACACTTGGAAATTTCAATTTCCTCTGCACTTTAGCTGTCGGTTATCGCCACTGCTGAACGTTAGCCATTTGTTGTTATCGTTAAGGATTACGAATCAAAATGTGCCCAGTCATGGCAAAACAAAATTTTAGTCTCTGTATACCTTGCTATGTGATTATTTCCCTGCTCAGGTGGAAGCTAATCTGAGTCACAGGCTCAGGACGTCTGGGCCAAGTCGCGTCAGGATCCCCAGCCCGACCGTAAGAGGCACGCAGAGGGCACAGGCTGAGTGCAAACTTTACTTAGCGCTTCTCCTTTAAGCACCCAATCAGAGGCGAAGTTACACTCCGGTCAGGATGTGAACGGCTCTCAGAACGCGGCACACACACTCATGGTGGCGAAGGGCAGGGATCCTTTTCCTTTCCTTGCGTCGCAGACGAGAAACACAGTAGACATGTTGACCCCTGTTTATAACGATAGTTTTCCTTCCAAATTATTTCATGCAGAATTTAGGTCTATATGCTGTAATAGTTTCCACTATCATGTGATTAAACTGTAATGAGGCACCCAATGGCTCAGTTCTAATCTCCTTTAATAAACTGCTCATCAGTAATAATGACATTTTTGGATGGATATGCTTGTCTTTGTCTCTTACTAGTCCCTAATGGAATGAAGCATTATAGTGTCTAAGCTAACAGCATACAAGCCTGGATATGGTGTTTTCTGGGCACCCACGTGATCGTGAACTGTCCCAATGCTGTTTTACCACCTTCAACCTTTGACGATGCAGTTAATAGTTTTAATAGCAGCCGCGAGACAACCCTTGATATTTTTGCCCCCACCAAAATCAAAACAGAAACCAAAAGCGCCATGGAAACATTGTGAAACATAGCCGCAAACGACAAACAGAGAAAGAAACAGCCGTGAAGCAGAGAGAAAATGGAGAAAGACCAAACTTCAGGTTCGCCATGATATTTTTTCAAAACTTTTCCAAAGTGATTGCAGAGAATGAAGCTAACTCTAAAGTGCTCTTTTCAACAATATACCATCTGATAAACCTTGCTCTGGCTGTCAACCCCTGCAGTAATTTTTTCTCTTCACCTAAGTGTGAAGAGTTTGCAAAATACATGAGAAAATAACCACTATTAAACTGAACATCTCGCAGACAAGAAAAAATTCAGTTTCAGGTCTTCCCAGTTTACGATGTTGAGGGGGTTTTGAGTTATTTTGCTACAGTAGACACTTTGGAAGATTGTACTGCAACAAAAAAAAAATCCTCTTCATGTTTTAAATGTTTTACAAACTGCAATGGTGAAGCCTCTTTTTTTTAAAAGGCCTGAGTTCAACGTTTGGACCCAAAGATCACACAATTCTTTTACATCAGCTTGAAAATTGTGTTGGCCTTTTCAGCACAGTGCTAAAGTGGTTTCAGATCTATCTAGCAGATAGACAATTCTTTGTGGCTTTTGGAGACCATGTGTCAGACAAAGAATACATTATTTTTTGTACACGCGTCCCCCCCAGGCAGAGTCATCAGAAGCCGATGATATGTAATTGTATATTTCAATAACTCCAAACGATCGATCGATGTGTCACTGATATACCTTTTTATCGATGTCACAGAATTGTCTCCCACTGAATCGAGGTAGAACAGAACTGCAAATCATAGGAGCTATGACAGAAAGAGATTCACTTTCTATATACTCGGGGCTGTTGCCTTCAAGTGCCAAATCTTGGTGTTGTTTTTGATCCTCATGTTGACAATGTAACCAAAAAAAATGCTTTTAAAATAAGGGCATTCTCCCAAGGCAGATGCAGAAAAGTTAATACATGTTGTTATTTTAATTAGACTGGACAACTGTAGTGCCCTCTTTTCTGGACTTTAACTGGAACGTTTTAACTTGAACCAGCAAATGAGCACACATTACCCCAGTACTGTCTCTACACTGGCTGACTGTTAGTATTAGAATCAGCTTTCAGATTCTTTATCTTCTTTTTCAAATAGCCTTGCACCAGAACTCATAACTGGTCTTTTAGAAAAACACTGGCCACAACGTTCCAACAGATTTCTGGCCTTGTTACAGTGCCCAAAGTTAACAACGGGAAAGCAGGGAGTTTTCCTTTTATTTTTATTTCCTTTTATTGTGGAACACAGACACAGAGTTCAAAATTTTGTCCAATATCAGCCTCTTTGCCAAGGGTCAGCCTGGATGAGGAGCTGGGGAAATCGCAGCGCTCTCAGGACACGGAACCCTCAGAGCGGTGTGGGAACAGCGGACGGACGGCCTTTGAACCGCAGTGCGGAAGAGATACGCTGGAGGGACCCGTGTGTGGCGGAGAGCGTCAGAGCCCCCTGCGAGTCCCGTTTGGACTCGTCAAAGGCGGCAGATTCATCTGTACATAGTTGGCATTCACGCATTTCACAAGCCCAGACTCCCTCCCCTGACCGCTGAAATGCTGAAGATGAGTTGCACGAGAAAGCTGACCTGCATCTAATCCGTGAACTTCTCCTTTTTTAAAGACTGGTATTCCCACCCTCCCTTCCAGCATCATCGCTTTTTCAAATCTAGACGGGTAGATCTTTGTTTGAAAGATAGATGGAAGAAAGCAATAATTTAACAATAGTTCTGTCACTGCTATTTACAAGTCTGAGCGCTTTGATGTTTTATCCACTGATTTGACACTGGCTCCTTTAGGTCTGCATCTTGCATATTCTGGCTAAAATGAGGCCGCAAAGGGATGAATTCGGGGTCTGTACATGTGAGCCAAGGATGACCCGCTGATGAGAGGGTAAGAAAAGGACATCAGTACCGCCAACAGCACTAATCAACACTACGGGCCTAAGAGGACATTTCACTTTCTTTTACATTTTTACGCCTTGATCCTCTGAGTAAACTGCCCAGGTGCAACATCACCGGCATCAAAATCTCTGGAGTACTAAACTCCCACAGAAAAATCTCCTTTCCTTATGTCCTCTAAGTACATTTTTGGTGAGGAACAGAACTCAAAACTACCATTAAAAAACTACTTTAATGCTGGACGATTAGATGTTTGTCTACGTGTTTATCAATAATTAATGTCAGTTCAGCTTATGTAAAAGACCATGTTTCGACCACTAAATGGTGTGTTGCCTTTATTTCGTCCCTTTACCCCTTGATGTAAAATTGTGGTTTCCATGGGAAACATCCACTAAGAGAAGGATACACTAATACTCAGGTTTTTGCTACGGTAGATGTCAGTGGAACTTTCAATGACTACCATTAGATTAAAAATTGCAGCACATTGATGGTTGCTAAAAAGGCTTTTAGATAAACAGTTTATGGAGAAAGGTGTTTATTTTGCGATCTGTGCCCCTCGGCTGAGATAATTACATCCCTCAAATCATGAGCCCTTTCTATAGCTTCTGCTCATCTAATGGCAAACAGAGGGTAACAAACGGGTGCAAACAGAGGGTAACAAACGGGTGCAAACAGAGGGTAACAAACGTGTGCAGAGGAAATGCTGGAAGTAAACAAAGTTTGTAGGCCGGAGGACATAAAGACCCCTGGAATGCCAAATCTGCAGAAAAGGCTTCTGACAGAGATGAGACATTGAAAAGTCCAGAGCATTAAAAGTGATGTCCCATTCATAAGGCAGAAATTACCCTCATACCGTTCTTTAAAAAAAAAAAAGGATTAAATTAAAATGTCCCGTTGTTTGCTTTCAAAGGGTTTCAAAGGGGATTGTGCACGCTGGTACAGAAATGACCCTCCTTGGTTTCCTGCTCTTTCTGTATTTACCCTTCAGGGCACTCAAGTTCCTGGGGTCTGGCTTTAAAAACGCTGGATCTGGGAGTGGAGGTCCGGTTTCCCAGGTGGTGCCTGACATTCGAGAGAAAGGTAGCATAAGTGCCCAAGCAGGTACATCATATGCTTTGTGGACATAAAATTGGTCCTGTTGTTAAAATACCCAGCTGGCCCGCAAGTCTGTGAAGACATCCATCCACCTTCAACATCTATGCAAGCAGAGAGGCTGCTTCCTTGAGGTACGTTTGCTGGGGTGAGAGACACTTTCCCTTAAACTCAGCTGGGTCCTCACTGAAACTGCAGTATAGGCATGTAAATTTGCTGTGAGGTACTTATATACATCTCATCAGAAACTCCATGAAAAAAACAGTGAGAGTCAGCGGTATGTGACTGGAGTTGGCGCTCACACAAACAGGCACATTTAAACATATGGTGATTAAAACGTTCAGCTTATTAATATCACATTCTGTTTTCCCCTTGATCTTTTGATTTATATCTCTGGCAAAGATTGCTGCCCTGCAGTGGATTATCTCATTAAAAGACGTAATGTTCTCTCTGTTCTGCAACTGTGCGGGCAAACGTGTAAAAGCGTTACAACGTTCCATTAACATTCTGATAACGTTTGTTAGCTTTGAAGAGGCAGGGGGTGTCTGCTGTCTATCAGCGCCCCCCTGACCACTGAAGACAAGACATGCATTATGTCAATAACTGAGCGGTTTTCATCAACCATTAAAAAATGTAAACCATTCAATGACACACCCTCTGCTATAAAGGCACACCTGCGTGCAAAGCACTTGGCCAGAGTACCACAAACTAAAACTTTTTTACAGAGTCCATTACCCGTGTGTGGAAGCTGTTAGACGTGTCACACACAGACACAGGACTTGGCTAAATGACTGGCAAAAACACCTCTAAATGAGCCATGTGTCACCAGCCCTGTGAACTCTTCTTCAGTAATGGGCTTTGGGAACTAAATGGAAGCCCACTATCCAAGTGTCCTATATGTTTATCGGTACTGTGAACTGTGAGCAAACGGCAGCCAGTCAGGCAGCATTACAGGACGACATTGTATCAGCGGCATTTTATTTCAATATTAACCCAGGTGAACTGAGTGACACCAACAGCAGTTAGCTGTGTCCGGCCGACGGAGGCAATGCTGGGAGATGCAGAAATTTGTTATTTATACTGCTATGATTTAAATAATCATATTTAACTCACAATTTTAGAACACTCTTCTTGGTCAGCGTATAGATAGTTAAGTATATGCATAATGATAAAATCTATAATGGCCGTTACCATTATCACCCTTCTCTCTAATAATAATTAAAAAAACATTGGAATCAACATTTTTCGCAAATAAATCACAAATACTGTCACAAACTGCAACACATCCCGCGTTCCCAAATCCTCGAGAAACGGTTGATTTATATTCACTGCACATTTAACTCGGCAGCGAAAAATCTTCTTTAATCACATGTCTGGTCCCGGTTCTTTATCAGACACAGTGATTGTATTGAAGACAGGATATGATTGAATGTTCAGCTCATTAGCACACTTCTCGAGAATCTGCGTCAGGAACATTGACAATGCAAAAAAAATCAATCACCCGGTACGTATATGATCACTTTGTTGCTCCGTTCCACGTACTTCTAATCACGGCGAGGATGAGAGAAAGGCAGCTCGGCTGAAATGAACTTCTGAGAGTGTAGGCGAGGGTGCTGAAAACGATGGAACGAGTGGAATGGTGCTTGTTCCATTTTCAACGCCCTGCACGGGTGATAATGAGATTCCAAAGGATCCTTGTCTTCCGGTTTTTCGCCGTAATCTCTCCACTGATTCAAATCTGATGAGCACGCATTGTTTTCCGATTCCGTCTGATTCAGGAACTAAACTCTTTTAAATACAATCTCTTATCAGTAATATTAAAAATTTCCCTGATTAAATTTAAACACAATTTTATACTGAAAATTATTTGAAAATATTTAACGTTTTAATGGAAAAAAATAAAGCAAGCATAATTAACCAATGTAAAGATATTTATTTGGAATAACAGTACAATATCGCCAGTGCTGTAGATAAAATGCTAAAACTATGGTGTCAGTAATTGCTTAACAAAATAACGCTATTGTTGATATATTTAAATCCGTTATAGCTCGAATGTTTTCCAGTTGAAGTAGAGAGGGGAAAAGTAGAGCCTTGCCTTTTGATTGCTTCACAAATTGCTGTAAGGTAACAAGTTGGACGAAAGATCAAAGGGTGGAGATCAGCAGACTGAAGTAGGGATGGATACTGAATGGAATGTTATGGTTAGAGGATCCCCGATCAACTAGCCACACAGAGGATTAATGGGTAACAAAACGTGTTTTATTTCTTGTTTCAACAAACCAACAACAATGCACCTATGTGGCAGGCAGCTGGAGGCCAAACCCACAAGCCCCATGGAAACACCCAGCTAGGGGCTGATGGACAACCAAGCCATTGGAGCCACACCCCCATAAAAGGACCTTGTTGCACACCTGAGTGTGTTTCTAATAATGGTAACTGCACTCAGGTGACAACAATTAAAATCTTTAAAAGAGCCAGCAGTGGCTCAAAGTGAGGAACAAAGGAGAGACAGGAACAGTCTGCGTAGGCTGGTAGTGAGCTTAGTGGTTTTCTTCAAAACTGGTTTAAGTATTTAACATGGTAGCTGTTAAATATGCCAGGTAAAGGCATCCCTGAAACCCCCGTTTCTGCCTACTACCGGGCCAGGGCAGGTCCAAGCCTGCAACAACCTGGTTCTCTTTCTCCTCCAACCCTCCCTGCAGGCCACCTGCAGTGCCGACCAGCTGAGGATGCCAGCTAGCCGGTACGTTCACTTTCACTATGGGACACATTCTTCTGTACTCTGGTGAATGCAAAAAATCAAAGTGACTTCTGTACGAGTGATGTTAAGAGCAAAAGCCTGACACAAATATTGCATGAAATACAGGGAACTACATCAACTTGGCCTCCACCCTCTCTAACCCACCAGGTTGAACACGGGGTTGAGCTGGGCTCCTTCCTGGCTTCTGGTCAGGTCGGTCCATTTGCACCTTCACCACACTCGGCCCACACACACACACACACACACACGGAGAGGTATTTTGTAAGGTTACTTCCCTTTCACCTGTGACGGAAGTTGAAACATTAAAATTGGATTGCCTCACCCACCAAAGCAGTGCATTTATAAAAATGAGGCACTGAACAGTCCAGCATGGCCAGAAAATGAGTGGTTTAGCCGTTACCTTGTGCTCGCTGCCACCAGGGCGGTGCCATGTAGCATTTCTGCTCTTTTTAAAGCATTGAAATGTCTCCAACCCCTTCAAATGGGAATATATGTGGTCAATTTACGTATTTGGCAAACAGAAACATGCATTCTGTAACACTGGGGTTTTCTATAGCTCTGGGGCTTGGGAAATTACATGAAAGAGATCCCAAAGAACTGTTTTGTTTTATATGTATCACTCTTCTGCCTGTGTTTAAAAGATCTCTTCTAACCAGAGGAGACTGTTAAATTAGCATAATCTGTGTGTTAGTGCCCACCAGCATTGTAATCTATCTTGGGTTCAGACCGAGCTGACATTTTCACTTTCTTGCCCCCTGCATCTCACTTAGACTCCTGTTTCGACTGTGATTGCCCAATTATTTTCTTCGTTCCCATCTCTGCACTGCGCAGGCTCCGTCCCTGCAAACGAAAGAGATTCAGATAGAATTTTGATTGCAAAAATTCAAACGAAATTATGCTGGGGATATGTGGGAAGCAGGACTATATTATTGACTTTGGTCTATAGATGAGAACAGCATCTTCAATTTGCCTCCCATTTATAAAAAAAAAAAACCATTTCGGAATTTGAAATGGAAAATGGACACCATCGAGCATGTATCCATATTATTGCATTTCCCGATACGAGCTGACCTTTTATTTGAGACCGCCGCAGCTGAGATTGTCCCGCCCAAAAATGTTTCTACACAATTACTTGCACCGTGGCAACTTCCTTGGTGAAGGCCCCCGTTAAGTTTAGGGCGATTGCCTCCGATTTATCGCTGCAGTAGGACTGGGGCTCGCTCTCACACCATTAATATTTATCTCCAGGTTGGTACAATTATATAGCCTGTAAGCATGGCACTTACTGGATCAGACTGGGTCTGTTGTTGATTATACCATTTCCACGTTTAATTCCTCAAACACCAGAGGTTAACAAGAACAAGCAGATGGTGGAATTAAAGCAGGGCACGATTTCAGACAAGGCCTTTATTGCCTAATGAAATTTCCTTATTGCTCTGTTCAGCCCAGGGAAAATGGATTCATGTCATAACTGCGGTTTTAAGAAGTTATTACCGTTGTTACCCTGAATCTGTACTTTCTTGTCCTTCAAGGCAAAACTAACTTTAAAAGTTCTGTTACCCAGAAACCCACCAGATTTGGGGCCGGGTGTTATGCGTCGTTTTTTGTCTCTGTAGACTAAATGGCTATCTTGTTGCAAACGTTCCACAGCTAAAACAAACATCGTGCACATGTCCGCCAAAACGCAGGTCAGTGCGTTTTAGAAAATAAAAATCTGAAAAGCAGTGGTATTCGCTAGACTGAGCAACTTGACCCAAGTCTGAGTTTTTGTTTGTTGCAGGACAGCTGTGAGAATCCTGGCCGTTTTGAGCTGAGAAACCTGCCAGGAGTGCTTTTTAACCTGCAGCCTCTCCTGTAGAGCGCCAGTCATGGCAAACCCAGAAGTAGCCAATGGCGTCGCTGGGAAGCTTATCCTTTGGTGAATCAGGAAAAGGCTTTGCGATGTGCGTGGTTCACATAAGGAGGAGTCCTGTGAGACTGACTGTTCTTATGAATCCACAATGACTAAAGTGCAGCAGAGCTTCGTCAATCTTAGCAATGCAGCAGAGTGTTCGACGTCGAGTACCGATGTGTGAAAGGCCTCATTTGTTGCAGCACTATCACTTCAACACGTCTTGAAGGACCGCTCGTTTCCACGTTCATGAAGTCTGATAGGTGTGCTGCTTTAAAAATAAAATAAAAAATCTTGTTTGTAGCCTGTTTATTTCTACACCACATGTTCACTGAAAGCATGACAAGTTTTTCTGCCTCTTCTCTCCCCTCCACCTAATCCTTGGCTGTAGCTTATGAAAGGGTGCATGGGAAACGCATTTTTTTTTTCTTTCCAGGCCGGGATTCCTTTATCCCCTATTCTATGGTTCAGTACCCTAATGTGAAAGCAGCCCCCCGGACTCGGCAGGGCCGTAACCCTGGTCCACCTCAGCAGTAATAAGCATGTAGTAGATTTGAGAATCTGCAGGTCCGACTC
Organism: Hiodon tergisus; assembly: GCA_025775045.1. Taxonomy (NCBI): domain Eukaryota; kingdom Metazoa; phylum Chordata; class Actinopteri; order Hiodontiformes; family Hiodontidae; genus Hiodon; species Hiodon tergisus. Next base: position 6,530,842 of record JAOVYW010000007.1, on the reverse strand, counting down.
GGCCTCATAATTAACCTTCAAATCTGCTTTCAGAGTGGCCCACAAAACCACTTATCCAGTTAAATACCTGGGCCAGTGTACCTACCAATATTGAGTGTCACGTTTTACTTGAACAAGACATGCTGTGTGTATATATGTGTATATGCTTGTGTTAATTTCAATTTGATAAATTAAGATTCATTGTGAACTCCTCTCCCACTAAGTTTTCCGTTTACATAAAGTAATCTTCCTCCAATTCTGTGAGTGATTGACCCGTGTATTTGCACTTCTCTCACGAGGACCGGGTTGCTGAAGAGAAGCCCGAGAGAACGTTTATCATGTCCCCTCAGCTGTTTCTGCTCATCTCCAGCATTGCGTCTCAGTTTGATTAATAAAGAGATTGGATGTGGCAGTGGGCACACTTTTTTTTTTTTTTGGGTGGGAAAAGATTGGATTTTGCTGGGAAAGGCTTTTTATCTGCAGGTAGCACCTGGTCTGAATAAGACCAATTTCTGGCTGTTATGTCTGCCAGTGCTGTGTGGCCTGTTTGGGCGTGTTACTGAGAGAGGGAACAGGTCGGTCAGGTGACGTGTAGTGAAGAGACAAAGGAAGTAATTTCAGAGTAATGAGTGTCTGTCGGAGAGAGTGCGTGAAGTAGATGCTGGTGAACGAGGGGTGATGAGAAGATCAGGGTATAAAGTGATTGGATAAATCAGAGGACGGACGGTCTTGTGTCTTGTGTAGAGGCAGGGAACTAACTGGTGTGGGAGGAGTAACCAGTGGCCATGGGTGTAGGTGATGGAGTGATGTTCTGTGTTTTGACAGACATTAGAAATACTGTTTACCGGGGTTAGGGTTATACGCAAGCAGATAAGTAGCTACTAGCAAACTTGAGGTATATGCATGGTTTTGCAAACGTTAACAAAGATAAACCTGAATAATAATACTGAGCCCTTATAAACGCATAGAATGACCACCGAATGCTTAACGTTAAACACGAATTAAACTAAAAATAGATATTCCCTATGTAAAATGTTTTTCTTCATGTTTACATTCAATGTTGACCGTTCTGTTGTCGACGAGATATAATAGCCTCATTAGCATCATGTTTGGAGCTACAAACTGCACACTCGTAGATCTTGGTTATTTTAAGGCCTGTTTTTAGTGTTTCAGGGGGAAAATTAGCATGCGCTTTGGTACGCAAATAAGTAGATAAATTAGTGATTTGCCCTGCAGCGTGGAGAGGGGAAAAAAAAAAAAATATATATATATATATATATATACAAATGGGGATGATGGTGTATAATTTAGGCTGGATGCAACAGGTTGCATCTAGGGATGGGGTCATTAACAGGAGGGGAAACGAAACCAGATGTTGACGTCAAATGGTTTTAACGGCCCCAAAGAGAGCCAGGACTATCCCACTGTCTCGGATCAGGTAAAAGTTGTGGCTCTCACTGAAGCATTTGTTTAAAATATGGACATTAAGTTTGACATGGTAGATTCAGGAAATGCTTGGTGGCTGTGAGACACCGGTTGTAATGGTTGATCAAAAAGGATCACTTTCTATAAAGGCAAGCTTGGGGGCAAATCTTTTACTGGCAGAAAAGGTTTTGGTTTAGTAATACATTTTAGATGACGGATTGCAATAAAAATAAAATAAATAAAAAAGTCATTGGGGTTGAAATGAAGGGTGAAACAACTTTTAGGGACACCATTCCTAACTTTCAAATCATTAAAAGATGTAAAAAAATTGGGATCTGCCTCAAAGTGAACATCCGCCTTAACCCTTAAGGCTTTTGTGTCTACTTCCATTGTGCCAAGGGTGGTGGATGGCTTTAATGACATGACGGAAGTATGTTATTAGCCCTAACCAAACACCATCTCTGTTTGCTGACATGATCTAAAGGCTGTGTACTAAGTTAGATTTTAAGTAGGGCATAAGCTGCACAATTTTCTTTAATATTTTTGACAGGAAAGGAAGGTTTGATGTAGGTAGTCTTCTTTTAATGCAACCAGGGTCTATATTGGGTTTATTAAGATGTGGCTTAATCGTGACAAGTCTGAAGGATTTTGGGACATGTCCTGATTACAGTATTCAGATTTGGCTATCCCAGCCCTGGGTGAATTTCCATCACAAGATTTATTGGTAACGAATCTAGTTAATGAGCGATAGCCTGGAGGACTCATTCTGTGAGATGTATAAACTGTATGAAATAAGGGAAAAAAATCAAGGGTTTTAGTTTTATCTGGGAAAGTAGGAAGGTTGTTATGGTCCTTTTAGAAGGGACTATACAGGTGGGGACCAGCTATAAAATTGAATCTGTTATTCATAACATTTTCATTAAAGCAGTTCACGAATTCGGCTGATTATTTGTCAAGCGAGCGACCGCGTTGAAAAGGAATGGAGGATTATTGTGGCTCCAGCATGGAAGATCTGATCTCATTTGTGACAGGTTCATGCCTGGGTTTAAGTGTTATCGGAGTGCCAGGGTGAATGTATTGACTATTTTCAAGAGAGCAAAATAATCAAGGGTATTGCACAATGTTTTATTGTTCCTGGCACCAATTCATCAACGAAGACAGAACTGCTGTTCTCTTCACGCTGAAATAAGGACTTTGACAGACGGTCAAGAAAAAAAGGGTTTAAGGTATGTTAAGGGTTTGGTCTGACCAAACTTGTGGTTTGCTGTTGCTCACATGAAGACCCTTTTAGGTCAATGTCCAACTATCCCGAGCCCTATGTTTAAATTATAATAACAGGTTTCAGGCAACCCCTCCGGCAGGGTGTAGACTTCAGTATTTGTTGCGTTGCTGTAGCAGATGCCTCACAGACATGGGTACTAAGATAAATCTTATCTTTCATGTGATGAAGAGAGATGGTCTCAATAAGGGTAGGCGCACAGACATTGGTTTCAGAGTGTGTGCAAGCCTGGCTCTGAATTGTTTAGATGGACAATGAACGGCACACCACACGCTGAAGAATGTGACTTGGTCAAAAAGACTGGGGGGTGGAAATCAAAAATATTTTTTTCAGTTACGTAGGGACCACGGTTCGTGCTCAAACTTAATGAAATTTCCTGAATTGGACTATAGTGCTATAATGTTTGATGAAATGAAAGAACGGATTTGACTTCTCTTCTATAAAGAAGTCAAATCATCAATATAGCCTACATTGTTTAAAGCTCTATTTAATAAGCCAGAGATTTGTACCATGGGGCCAGAGTCTGTTACACCTCATTGGCACCACCAAGAATAAGTATTTAAAAATGTGTAGATTTAACTTCAGCCAATCGACTCCATTGTTGTGGATTGAAATCAATGGTGGGTTGCTGCCGTTTTGGAGCCTTCACATATACAACTGCAGTAAAAAAAATTCTGTTTAAAAAGTTACTGGGAAGGCTTGTCACCTGGATGAAGCTGTATAAATAAGCTGTTTTCAGTGATGGCCAGTTGACGAGCTGTTGTCCAATCAATGGAAGCAGTGTGAGTCCGAAGTGCCCGACCATGGTAACGGCATGAAAGTGCCCAGCCACGGGAGAGGACAAAAGCTAAACATAATGTGTACAATTATGTTGGGGAATACACCATTTTATTTTCCCCCTTCAAACCAGAGAAAATCGCAGCCTTGGACTTGGATTTTCTTCTGCTTTGCCCTCAACAAATACAATAATTTTTGGTTAAGTGAAGTGCCGCGAGAATTCATCGGAGCAAATGTTTTTCCTTTGTTTCCTCCAAAAGGGCAGATTAGCAGTGGCGCCTTCTTCCTAAATTTCAGTGGAGGACAGAGGCAAGGCTAACTGACTCCTATATACTTAATGTGTTTAGTGAGTTTGTTCCAGTCTCTTAACAGTTTGCGTGTTATTTTCCTTTCTGTTAAAACTCTACGCATGCATATGTCTCCAGTGATGGAAGCAGTGACGTGTGATTTTTCTAATATCACTACCAATTTCTTGACACCTGCCATCTGTGAAGATGGGTCCTTGAACAACAGCCAATTGTCGATGTTCCAGAAACAAGTAGTTAACGAGCGAGCGAGCGACCGATGTCATTTATCGAGCATATGTTCAAAACCAACTTGCATTTTAGTGTTTTCCAAAAAATCGACACTTTCTCCTGCGCAACTTCAGCTAGATTGCTTGTACAGAGCTCATAAAAACAACTCTTCACCCCTCCCCCTCTTTATAGCCTCATTAAACGGCACTCGTTTGCTTGGTTTTGGTAGCTTTCCAACAGCGCACATGAGGTTCGCCTCTAATAAATAATTTTCTCCCCTGTGGCATATTGTGCTCCTCCATAATCCATTTCGAAATGGCCTCGGACCCCTTGGCACGAGACTGATTCTCTTCAGGGACATAAATCACTGGTGAAAACTGTAAGGTCTGCAATTTACCCCTGAACCCATTCACCGGTCTTCTTTCAGAGTTGGCAGCTCAGATGTAGGTAAATGACGAGAAGTGTGTGTGATCCCTGATTTTTAAATCCAATTTCGGTGAACCGTGCGGGCTGCTAAAGACCATGAACGGTCAGAGCAGGGTTGCTTATAAAGTGGGACATGACGGTCTTCCACAATGCAATATGTACTTATCCACACATTTTGTCGCTCCAACAATTACTGTTTTTTTTTAATAAATTACCATTAAGACTCTGTGCAAATGGTCTTCTCCTTCATTACTCCATCCACAAAGTAATCAGAGAATAACCCCTTTCAGCCTTCAGACACACCAGCTCTTGAACAGATGAATTAGCCATGCAAACACTGGTTCAGTTCCTCCTGCATTCTCAGAAATATTGTGAAGGAGATGTTGGCAGGCATCTTTTTAAAAATAGATTCTGCCATTTGTGGGTCACTTTGGAAAGTAGCTTGGGTTTTGACCTAGTAAATGCTGGCATTGTCATTTTGCTTCCTGTTTAAGGAAATGTAGAGGACACTTAAGGAGACTCTGTATTTTGTATCCGTGTAATGAGCCTGTTTACTTGCTGATTATTCAAGATAATGGTGCTGGGTGTCTTCAGTGTGCTGGGGGCACAGACAGGGGGTAAAGTACACAGTGACAACACTCATTAGACGGGAAATAGGCTGCTACAATACCGAGGCCTTGCTGTTGATGCTGCCAGACTTTTCTAATTATGAACTGCAACATCTGTCTCACAAAGTAATAACCCCTCGGTTTCTGCCTATGCAAATGTGATAAACTTGATAATTATACTCTATCTCAAAAGGCAAAAATAATATATGAAAGACCTACTGAAGATGGAGGGCGATTAACTAACCATCCCCTGTTTAATTTTTGTCCTCCTGGATCTGACCGTTTTTTTTTGCCTGAGTTATGGTTGAACACGTGTACTCTACATACCCTTCCATAGTGTTTGTTTGTTCTCGACCTTGGGAAATGTACAGTGGGCCTTTATAAACTGGCTGTTGGCGACGTCATCTTAGTAATATGGTTTTAATTATTTATTGGTTCACTCCTTTCCTTATAAGACGTAAAACTGAAATACGTATGTCTTCAGTCTCACCTTTACAGCAGTAAAAGATGAAGAAGAAAAAAAAACACACCTGGCGCAACTAAGACAGAGCCAAAGGCTGCATAACAAAGACACAATTCTCTGATGCCCTTTTAGCCAATATGTGAAATGGTTTAGCTAATGCGTATGCTAATTGAAATCCAGAGGCCTATCCTCTGATTCTGCAGTTGTTTCCAATTAGCACAATTAGGTTTTGTCCATCTGGCCAGCTCTAAAATGCCATTTCCTAGCAGTGATTTGAATTCTACTTCACTTTAAATTTTTTTTTTTTTTTTATATAGAGTGCATTCTTCTTCATGTCACTTGGTTCTGTTCGGCGAAAGGGCCAGTGATCTAAAGATTCTCTCAGCACATAAACAAGCCCGGAGGCCAGTTATTCAAAGAATGACCCAGATGGTCGTTCATTGGTACATCAATTTGTATTAATGCCATTCTGTGTTGTTGGGCAGAATTACAAAGCAGAGTACTTTTGAGATTAAACAACCAGGATTTGTATAACTTCAGCTTGTACAGAAACATCTCATTCCCATCACTTCAGTCCAGCTAAACTGTGGAGAATATGTTAGTAGCGGTTGGTTAGAGCACTGACAAAGACGGCACTGGCACCTGGCAGACTGTCTGTCTTCAGGAAATAATGAAGCTCCCCAGCACCATGATTCAACTGAGTCCTAACAAAAAACATATTTTTCAGGATTGCTTCATGTAATTTTCTCTTCACGACCTCGTCAGTATGTTGTTCCATTAATGTAGTTGCAATCTTGCTGAATGTAGTTGCCGAGAGCATGCGGAGACCCCGTGGAGACCCTGTGATAGCCCTGAAAATGAAAATGTGGAAATCTGGTCAAGACTTTCTACAGGGCTGGATGTACAACCTGTATCGGTAAATGTAATTTCCAGTATTGCAACCTAGGAGGTGAATGCTGATACAATAGTGTATTGGGAAAACAGAAAATAAACTTATTTTTGATTAGATTATGACACTTAGGGCAGAAATGAGTCGCGTCTACTGATCTGAAACGCTAAGTCTTTATTCAGTTTTTAAGGTATCTTTGTCCTAAGACCAGGTGTTCTTAAGCTGGGCTACCTACTAGGTCATGACCCCTTTTTTAAGCACCAACTTTTTGTGATTGTAATTGATTGATATGGAAATTTCTGATAAGTGTTAATATTTATATATAATACTCTTTTTTTTTTTTTTTTTTTTTTTTTAACCCTCTGGCCCTTTTTTGGGTATGCTCTGGAAGGCATCTCATCGACACAAAATAATATATCCAGAAATATTATTAGACAGTAGTGTAAAATAGAATGGTGACCTCAATTTGAATTTGATTAATGATGTTATAAAATTCTAGAAATTAGCTACCTAAAATGGCAAATCAGTCTGTTTCTGGGAGTGTTCATATACTCTTGTTTACCTAAATATGAAACGAATTTGTTCTTAGTCAGTTGATCCTTTATTAGAAGAATCCTTTGTGCAATTAAAAGCATGCAACTACTTTTGCTTCTTTCATTTATATTTCGTTTTAGGTGCCAGGACATATTTAGCTTTTATCTAGATCCAGTATACACTCAGCAGCCAGTTTTTATTTAGGTATGCCACTCCATTCACAAATATGGTCCCTCCTACAGGCGAGTCATGTGGCCATGGCTTGCTATATAAAGGCATAGAGGCATTCAGATACTTTTTCATAACGAGAGAAATGAGTGACCCAACCAACACTGAGGACTGTTTGATCGTCTGTGCCAGGTGTGCTGGTTCCAGTGTCCCATAAACACCCACCCTCCTGGGCTTTTCATGCACAACAGTGTCTAGGAATTACAGGGGATGGTGCCAGAAACGCAAAAGTTCCAGGCGGCGGCAGTCCTGTGGGTGAAAACGGCTTGCTGATGAGGGGGGGGGGGAGGAGGAGGAGAAAAAACCGTGGAAGCCACAAACGGGTAAATAACGGCACAGCACAACAGTGGTGTGCAGAACAGCATCTCGTAAGCCACACCTGTCCTTGTCACGGATGGGCTATTGCAGCAGACGGACTCACTGGGCTCCACTACTATCAGCTACAAACAAGAAGAGAACCTCTGGTGGGCACGTGATATCCCACACGATAACTGAGGGGTAGAAAAAATTAGCTTGCTCTGACAAATCCCCATTTCTATTGTCTTGCAGATGGCAGTCAGAACCCATCCTGCATGGACTTGGATTTTAAACCACCTGTCGGGCAGTTCCGACCTGTACCAAGACGTGGGGGTAACCCCGAATGATATTGCTAGATGGGGCTAGGGTCTGTCCAAGTGCATGTGAGCAAGTAGTGGCAGTGTTTGTCCCACCGTGTGGTACTGTAGGGAGTTGTGTGTAGTGGCTCTTTTTGTCTAACCGTGTGTTTCTGTAGTGAGCTGTAAGTGAGAAGTGTCTGTTTGTCCCACTGTTTGGTGTTGTATGGAGTTGTAAGTGTGTAGTATCTGCATTTGTCCAACAGTGTGGTTGTAAGGCTCTGTTTGTCCCACTGTGATGCTGTAATGCATTGTAACGGGATCCAGCCCAGTAAAGAGCAGTTCCTTGTCGGTATGTTTGTCTCCTAAGAGCTTACACAAATGCTACAATAATTTCTGCAGATTCTTGAAATTACTTTTTGAAAGTACAGAACAAAAAAGAATTTTGTCATGATAAATTCCCACTATTAGCGTCTAGAATCCTGATTATTAAAACAAAAAAAAATTAACAATGCTATTTTACTGACATAAAAAAAAACTTACGTGAGCGCTATTAGCATATGTATTGATCCTTAGGAAGAAGTTGTATAAAAGATGTTACTTTACTGATATATTATACATATATTTGTTTAGACTATTGTTTATTTAAAAATTGGTAATTATTTTAGTAATATTCTCCCGTCTCTTTTCCACACTGCACAGCCCCCAGGAGGGGTCAGTGCCATTTGGAAGTGAGACACGTCTCTCACGGCACTCAGCCCTGAACAGTAAAGAGTGGTGGAATGCATTTCATCAGGTCCCCTTCTTTTCTTAGATATAAGGGTTGGGGAGATAATATTGAGAAATACCTGTCGTCCATATAATTATTTACATTTCATGCAACGCCTCAATGAATAATCCTGATTTATATTTAGCGAGATTATTTCTATGATCATTACTATTGCGTCTGTGAAGACATTGCAATAATCAATCACGTTAACGTCTTCACCGCAACGCATTTTCGCTCTGTTTTAACCACAATACAAATACATTGATTTAGCTTTTAAACTTAGATGAGAGTATATACATTTATCGTACTGCTGTAGTGAATGGAACACTTTAAAGGGAATCTGTTGATTTACGGTGACCGATGTCATGCAGGTGGACGTAAAATTCGACGGCAATCACGTGGGATGGGGTTCCCCGAGGATTCCCCAAATAATATACCACGCCTCCCAGTCTTGGCGCTGCCCAGCGTGCCTTGTTGCTTTCAGAAATGTACCATCTCCGCTACCAGCAGTGCGCACTCCGGTTGTGTAGGGAAGCAGGCAGGTCGTATTTACCGTGCAGTGGCCGGGAAAGCAAAGTTATGCCGAGTGCGGTAAATGTATCAATTAAACATAGTTTTAAATTATTATAAATGCGCAGTTTATATAAACAGAACATTCTGTAATGGCTCGAATCCACCGCACTGACTCTTAAAACACTAGCCGTGGGAAAACCCTATCACAGCCATGATCAGGACTGTTTTAGTATTTTATCTCGTAAATATTGTTTTTGGGAATAAAACGGACGAACGGCCGCGATTCTTTCACGGACACATATTTGAGAACTCACCACTGGGCTCCAAAGTGAACGGGATAAATATCCCGGTAAAACGATTAGGTGGCCAAAAATGGTGCCCAGAGATTGGAATGCATTTGAACCTATCCGGGGACGGAAATGAGAATTTCCGAATTTTTGCCCATCACAAACGCGGCCACATCCTAATGAAAACTTCAAGGATCCTGGACAGGGAAGAGCAGTCTCGATACATACTCAGCCTGGGGTTCTGCTGCGAAAGTTGCTCTTCTGTTGACCGAGTAGTGGCCGAAGTTGCGTCTCTGGAAATCGAAATACTGGACACCAACGACCACGATCCTGCCTTTCACAATCAAGATATTAAAATAACTTTGGACGATGCCACCGCCCTCAGATCTGTAGTATACACGGCGACAGCGGATGACACTGACATTGGCAAGAATTCCGAGTTGATTTATTACGCAGTTCCGAAAAATAACAGTTTTTACGTCGTGCCAAAAACTGGAGATGTTTTATTGGTGGATTCCATTCTGGGTCTGGCGACCCCACTTAAGTTCAGTGTGTTCGCAAAAGACCACGGCTGGCCCTCTAGAACGAGTCCAAGTTTGGAAATCGAGATAAATCCACGGAAAATGGCATCGATGCCGCCACCCCACTCAAAAAAACCTGCCTCCGGACATTCACGGAGGTCGAGGTCCTTATTGGAGCCGGATAACCCGGTCATTATCAATGTTTCCGAGGACGCAAGTATTGGTTCTGTTGTGATGAACCTGAACCCAGTGAGATTTCAAACGGCTAGCTTTGAATTGATGAGTCCAGGTTCTGAGAACTCTCCGGTCACCGTCAGCCGGGATAGCGGGGATATCATGATTGCGAGGCGCCTAGACAGGGAAACGGAACCAGTCCTGAATATTATTGTTAAAATACAAGATAAAAGAGGTGAGCGTTATCACCCTTTATTCAAGCATATTTTGATCAAAACGCAGTGTATACATTCTATGCTTCGATGGGGAAATACGGTTTCCTTTATTTCTTTGCGGAATTAATTGTACGATGCCTTATCTGAACTTTAAATTGCACTTGTTTGTATCCCTTCTACACTCAAAACTAAGGTAACTACCCATTCTTTAATAAGAAACGGTTTTCATTCAAATGCTGTTAATGGAACCCTGGGGTTGAAAAGGAGATACCGACTTATAAAAACGTATATTCCCAAATAAACTTTCCATCGAATATTGTATAATTCCGGTATGAATGAACGTACTTCTTCATTTCTGATACTTCCCCTTAAGTTTAACATTGATGGTGGGCTACTTAATATTTGGTTGATTATCACCGACCCATATTTCTTGCATAAAATCTAGTCCTGCAGCAAGGAAATGTATGCCATGCCAAATTAGCTGCTGTACCTGATAAGCGATCTGACAATTAACTACGAATTCTGTACCCGTGCTAAATTTTGTCGTTCTCCCTATTGTTTTAGGAGATACTTATTTCGCAAATTCCCTCAGATGGCCTTTTAAATTAAAAGTCCCCCAGATTACATTAGCTCCCTATTTTCACGTTATTAGGTCTCACTTTCTTCATTGTATTTACCAGTTTAAAGGGTTTTAATGTATAGGCTACATATGTGCACTTTCCTGTCGGTGTCAACAACATCCGTTACCAAAGTTCAAATGAAAACAGAAAAATAATAATGCATTCATTTAAAAACTAGAAAACGGCACATCTGCCGTTTTGTTGTAATGCGGTTATTGATTATCCACTGTTCATTAAGTTCATTAAATCAATGAGCAACAACCTCGAAAAAAAAAAAAAAACTGCGCGCCCTAGACTACCGTTTATGTGAAGTTTATACTGAGCGCTTGTAGAATCCCGTGTCACTTTCATACTGTGCTTAAGTTTCAAAAGTGGACTATAAACTTTAACGGCTTGAAGTTAAAGGTTGATTGTATAAGAAATGTAATGTACAATGCAGGTACATAGATGCGTCGCATTTCAATTAGTTTTTTTCGCCGTATTATATTATCTTTCGGTAATGGATGGTGATTGTATGGTGCTCTACGTTGGATTCAGGCATGTATGTATGTGTCTGTCCTGTCTAGCTAATATTATTTAATACAAACGATTGACTTCTCAGACCTTTTAAATATATACAGTATTAGATTAGACCATAATGTCGTTATTTATTTATTTGAAGCAGCAAAATGATGTCCGGGAGTAACACGCCCTAAAATCCATCCCTGACGCTTAATATTTAATTTCAGTCTTGATGCGCTGACACATCTGAGTTTGGAAGAAGCGTCGAGAGATCTGGTCGCGTTTAATCCTTTTTGAGTAGAGATCCTTAGCGACCTTTCTTCATCTGCTAGCATTAGCTGTGTAATCCCCTTTCACTCTATTTCTCAACTGAGCCATTTAGAGTGGCAGCACATTAGTTGAGAACCTCTGAATTTATTGGGGAGGGAAAAACGGAGTTTAATCCGGAATTTATTGGGATTATGTTCCTCGGCCGTGCATAACGCTCAATTATTTGCATCTACCCCCGTACTGTTCTGTGTTGTGCGCATTCAAAGGCAGACTTTTAATTTGCATATCATGTTGGTTGCCTTTCTGGGTGGCGGTCTAATGTCCAATGCTCTTCCAGTCCGCGCGTGCATTCGCGTTTTTGCGACAATTGGTGCGCGCGTGCACATTGGTTTCCAGAAACAACGCGCGTTCAAATCAAATGTAATCAAGTAGATTGTGTTTGTTTTATTAGATTTTCCTCATGAAGTAGTAATGTTTGTTCGGTTCAGCATTTGTCGTCAGTACAGCTGTTGGTATTATACTATTTAGTTTCCTCTTGACTGCATGCTTGTTGTTGTTGGTGGTGCTGTTTACGAGGCTGCTTTGGGGAATTTTGGTATCCGGTGTCACACTTTCTTTTACCCCTTGAAGGATTTTTAGTTTTGCTGGGACAGGACAGCGCAAGCCAATGCATTCATATCAGTGTTTCTCGAGGCTCCCTCTGACACATTTGTTTCGTCCGTTCACAAACTGCATTAGCTAAACTTTGCCTGTCTGTAACTTTAATTAGTTAAAAATGTAAAATTAACTAATTTTGTATGTATACATACATACATTTTACTGTGCGGCAATATCTCCAAAATATACATGCACATGTTTAACAGATGTTTTGTTTGAGGTCGGTGTCCAGTCGTTACTACGGTGAAATCTTTTAATCTGGTTAGAAAGAGCTGGAGAATTATTGAGCATATCGAAAACATCTTCGGCGCGGGAAGAACGTTGTTGTGCGTTAATAACGGGGTCGCATCCAGCAAGCTGCTTACCGCAGACTGGCAGCAGGGATCGACAAAAGCGCTGGTGCTGGGTAAAAACCAATCGCAGCGAATACGTGAGCACTGCTTCGATCTGAGTCTCTGGTATCAGACGGGAGTATGAAACCAGTTCGATGAGCCCGATTTTTGTGTACCTCCTTGATCTGAAACTGGCTCAAAACTACAGCATGTAACACAGGAAATACGATTTAGGGCCAACTACGCTGGGAATGTTATCTACATACATACTTCTGCACATATGTCTATGCAGGTAGTTGCCACAAGTAAGTGCAAAGCAGGAGAGATGACGATTATAACAATATGCTAATTGGCAGAACAGCCAACCACACCCACTATCCTCCCATAAGTTATCAATTGAAACGCAGTGTTGACCTGAAAGCTATGCATCCCATTCTTCAAGGCGGGAGAACGTTTGGGTTAGTTAATTTGGAGCTCCCTGTAAAAGGAACCCAAATCCTTGATCTTTTCAAACATTCTAAATTTGTCACCCCGTTTCCTTTCTCTCGTTGTTGTGCGCCATTTTTTGGAGACAGAATGTAGTGGGTTGAAAGAGCCACGGTTGACAGTAATCCTCGGGTGGATTAATTATGAAAAGGACCACGGTTGTGTTAAAAGAGAGATGTTTAACCACTCAGAGGGCCGATCTTACACCCAACCTCCCGTCTCCCCAGTGACATGCTGCCAGACTCTGGTTTCCTCACATCAACCTTTGAGCCAACAGCCCCCCTCCCACTACCCATCCACCTCCGCCCCCGGCACTCCTGCTCTTTTCTCCCGGCTCTGCCTTCTCCTGCATTGCTTGTCTCCTTTGTCCTTTATCCTTCCCTTCTCACGGTTTCAGCCTCAGTCCATTCCACCCCTCAGTCTCCTTCCTCCTCTCTCTGTCCTCAGTTTGCTGTGCCTTCTGATGCCTCACTTGTTGATCGGGTTAATAGACAAATAGCACAGTTTAGCAGCGAAATCATCCCGCCATCGATCCTGCTGTCTATGCATCTAAAGTCAATGTTTGACGTCATTGGGTTTTTTTCTTCTTTTTTCTCAAAGGCTTTAAATCTTTCAGCTCAAACCGCTTGCTAAAGCGCTACACGTAAAGGCTAGGGTCCTAAATTGCAAGATTCGATTATGTGGGCAATTAAAAGCAATCCCCTGGAGCTTGCTGCCAAACTAGCTTGTTTGCAACCTTTGTTGTCACATTTAGTAATCGTCTCTGTACAATTAAACCTTCATTTTGAACCTGCAATGTCCAAATGCTAATTGATGCTTAGGGTAAAAGCCTAGTCTTACACAATTTATCCGAAAGGGTTACCCTTTCTGTTGCCTTTCTGCTAATCTGAGTATTTGACACTGAGCGCTTTAGTCCACCATCCTCTGTTTTGACAGCAGACATTAATGGCCGTTCTGTGTCATTCACCTTTAAAGCCTGAGAAAACGACCCAATGAAAGCTGCACCAAGGACACAGAGAGAACTTTACAATATAATATGAATACATATTGTAATAGCATACAATATGAAATAAGTTTTAGCCATAAATGAACGGACAGTCCTATTATGGCAGTGGTGTACCTGGAGGGTGGGGTGGGGGGGGGGGGGGGTCGTCAATACAAAACATCCGCCCAACCAGGCCATCCAGTTTCAGCAAACCATCTCTCTATAGACACTTATGGAGCCCACGCCCTTGATGTCAAGGCCCAGAACTGGAGTGGGCTTTGTCTTCCCGCTAGGAGAATAGTTTACACAGAAGCTCAAAGACACAAAGGCCATCAGTCCCGCTGAGTGGATTTCTTTGATAAAAAAAAAAATATATATATTTTTTATTCCTCTGCATACAAACATGTTGTTTTGTAGCACAGCATGTTCTGTTTCCCCACCATCGATTTCATTAAAATGCTGTTCTTATTATCGTTGATTAGCGTGACCTTTTTAACCGTTTGCGAAACAATAAAATGAATACGCTGCGGCGACTTGCAAATGCATTAAAAATTCCTTTTAATCACAGTGGACATTTTTAATCATCTGAGCAAATTGTCTTTGTTAGGTTAGGGCGTTACTTTTCAATTTACTCAAAGCGCGGAACAGATTTCAGCCTTCTCTTAGCAGCGCCCCTCAACACCTGAGCTACAAACCCGTGCATTCTCACATGCCTTTTTCAAGTCCTCACAGCCTTGAATCGAGACTTGAGTCAGAGACGTGTGGGAAGCACTCTTGGGCTTGGCCCTCGTTTACAAAACTTCCGCAGCTTACTAGCTGGTGCCTTTCGGCTGCAGTTAGAACATGACGAGACAAAGTGCGCGTGCACAATTCCTTGGCAACAACATTCCCCTTGCTGTTCATTAAGTGTGCTCATTTCCCACCCAGAAAAGCCTTGCTTTTATTTGATATCTAGGCTCCTCGTGCTCAGTTCCTCTCATTTGCTGAAAGCTTAGGGGGATACGGGTTGTCTCGATACGCGATACTAATTGGACTTGAGTACTCGGTTAGGAAATAGTTTGTGGAGCTGACAGATGGAGCTGCTGTTACTTTGCCCCCTCGTCTGCAGGCTGAAGACTCCAATTACGGTGGTGGCTCTGCCCCCAATAAGAATGTAACAAATGTCCTTTTTAGGCTTAAGTGAGCGAGGCCGGCTACTTGGGAAACCATCCGTGTGCTCATGAGACTAGGACTTCAGAGGTTGCCCGAGGCGCTCGCAACATCTTTGAGAGAAGAGTAGCCTAATGGCACAAAATTGTACGGGGCATGTTCCTGATGCCAGTCCTGGGGGGTTTGTTCGAGCAGTGTCCCCCCCCGTTGAACGGAGCATACCTTGTCCTGGAGGGTGGCGGCGGCGGCGGTGATCTGAGTGCATCAATTTGTGCCAGCTCGACTTTTGCCAGCACGTCAGGCTGTCGCGCTGTGCCAATCTGAGCGTTAACGTGTCAGGAAGGAGTTAGTCTCCGGAGGGAGTGAGATTGCGGGCCTTCCATAAGGAACCAATATTCACAACAATAAATCGCTGACCGCCCCCTTTTTTTTTTCCCCCAGCCATTTTCTGTCTGAAGCCGCACGCCCCTTAATCACACAGTTTTGAGTGTCATCCACAAAGGTGCCCCTCAGAGTCACCAACAGAGTGCTCGAATCAACAAAGCTGTTCTCCTTCAACAGAGTTCACCATGCATCGCGATCACAAAGGCAGCCTGCTTTGCGGTTTTGAGGCGTATCTCCAACGAAGAGAACTTGATGGGCTTTGAGGCCTCTTACAAGCCAGTCGCTGAAACTGTGGCACGAGCACAGAATCTAGGGCATCTTTTATGCTTCTATTGGCTGCTCATATATTGTGATTTATACGTCCATTTCTTAAGAGCCAGTAGAGGCCCCTGGGGAATGTAGAGACTGAATGCTGGGTTCATCATGCCACAGCACTGAAGATTCCCCAAATGCCTCCTGTTGCTTGCTGCTGGGTTTAGTAAACAGTGAAACTTTTTTTTTTTGTGGGGCCATCAGTCTAAAGCTTCAGGTTTTAAACTCGGCAATTTCTGCCCAGCGTTTGAGGAAGAATAGGCGAGATGGCACATGAGTTGGGGTTTGTAAAACATCATTGTCGACAATTACTTTTCCATGAATTTCTTTAAGAAAAGGCAACACCAATTGCAATTAAGTTATTCCTGTTTGCTCAATAAACAAGAGCTTGGGCATTAAACGAGTGCTATTTCACTTCACAGTTAAAGTTAAAATGGAAAAAGGAAGATTACTTGGTGTAATAACATCCAGGCCCCTCCACCCTTGCATTCTCTTTTGTAATTGATTTATCATCTGAAGTATGAGACACGGTCCTCAGATCTGTGAAAATGCAAAGAAATAAAGGAACAGAGAAAGTCTGACTGAAGGCTTGTGAGAGAGAATGGGTGTTCATAATGTTTGATCAGTTTCGATTGTTGGTGATTGGATGTGATCATTTTGCAGTTTAGCGAGGGGGGCCAAAAGTTCTGTTTCGTAAATGTTTTCTGAAAACTGCCACCATGCTGAAGAGTCACTTGCATGCAGTGCTTTATTTTTCCATTTCCCTGTCTATGCCATGTGAAAAGTGTTTTTGTCGGTTATTCTTTTGAGGAAGAATGCGAGTGCGTCCTTTTGCATTTGTCCTGCAGTCCGGCTCTGTCCTTGGATCCCGACATTTAATCTGCTTGGAGTTCTGAGAATGGGCAGATGTGAAGACGCGTAAAGCCCCGTCGCACGAGTTGTTGTATAGACCCAGTGCTCCAATTATCGAGCTCTGCTTAATTAGCTGAGCTGTGGGATCCCAGCGAAAAGGCAAGGCAGGGGGCGGTGTGGGGTATAGGATGGATCGCGAGGCGAACTGCAGGCAGCCCCACCTACCACAGGGAGAATCCAGTGTACCCAGCGACACCCTCACCAGTGTGGCGGGTTGAGGCAATGTTTAGATAAAAATATCTCGTTTGAGGGGCTTCACTGAGTTTTTTTTTATGCCAGGGGAACAAAGTGATTGTTCTTCACTGACATGAATAAAACCAAAACGTGTGTTGCCAGCACTTTCATGTCTTTGAAAATATTTATTTTTGCCCAAATTTACACGAGCAAAGTCATTCATAAGCCCCTGAATACCAAGATTTTCCCCCCTTTTCTCTCCCACTTGGGCAGTTTATCTTTTGTCTTTCAAAGGGAACTAGCGATCAGTCTTGGATTATCAGAAGGGATGTGGTGGCCTTAGGCCTAAAAGGACGTGAGAGGAGAGAGGTATCGGGAGTTCCGGTCATTTCCTAAATGATTTTGACAAACTGTATCTGAGAGAGGAAATGACGCCATCGCCTCTTTCCAATAATTTGTAGCTCACCCCTGTGCACAAGGACGTACTTAATTAGGACATTTCCGGTGCTCCTCGTCCGTTAGAAAGGGCTGAAATGTTGAGGTGGTCAGTGGCCTTGTCCTCTGATAGCATGGTCATGCTGCGTTTTCACCTTCTCTTAACCGGGGGGAAAGGACAAACCAAGCGACATATGTAGAGTTGCAATGCGTTTTATTTATATAAATTAATTTTATATTGATTTATCAGCCGATAATTGACCGTCAGCAGAACTTTAATAGATTCATCCTGAAATATTTAACAAGCGGAAACTTTATTTTCTTCTATGAAACCATGGACAAACAATGTTTACATGGAATACTCAGACAAGAGGACTGTATGTCGTGTATTTATACAAAACGAGGCACCCCCACACCTATATGAGCAGAATGTTATTCTCTTCCTGAAAATTTTCTCGCCATGTGTGTATAATTGGGTTGTGACTAGAGAGATGGCTAGAATGTTGCGAGGTATCACCTTGAAAGTGCTCGGGGGCCTTAGGGAAATATGTTCTCGTCTCAGAGCAAAGGGGGAGTCTAGACACGAACAAATACTATACTCTGTGATCAGTTTACTGGGCACACCCATCTAGGTCAGAATCCTCTTTGCCCACAGAACAGCCCGAATTCATCTACAAGGTGTTGATAATGTTCCTCAGGGATGTTGGTCCATTGTGCAGTTGCTGCAGATTGGGCAGTGCATTCATGCTGCCAACAGCCCGATCCATTTCACCCCAAAGATGAGGTCTGGGGACAGCACATACCAATCAAGTAAACTTAACTCTTCATGTTCCTACAACCATTCTGGGACAATGCCTGCTTTGTGACACGGCACATTATCCTGCTGGAAGTATACGTGTGAAGGATGAGCTGAAGACTTGAAGGGATGCACCTAGTCAGCAACAATGTTCAGATGCGCTGTGGTGTTCCTCTGTTGGCATCAAGGGACCCTAACGTGTGCCAGGAAAACATTCCTCAACATTACGCCTTCAACCTGCGCTGCGCGCCGAACATGATAGGTCCGTGGACAATGGCATACAGCTTAAGCCAAATCGTGATTCTGCCGTAGGCATGGCGCGACAGGAACTGGGATTCGTCGGACCAGGCGATGTTTTTCCACTCTTTAATTGTCCAGTGTTGGTGATCGTGTGTCCACTGGAGCTGCTGCTGCTTGTTTTTAGCTGATAGGAGTCTGGAGCAATAGCCCATCCGTGTTCAGTAACTGAATGCCTCGATGCCTGTCTGCTTTATCAAGACCTCCACAACTCGCATGCTTAGGAGTTAGTCTGCTGGAGAAACACCTTTGCTGGTAGTAAAAAAAGAAAAAAGAATAACATTTGATTGCTTTTGCTATGTGAATCTGGTTACGGATGCTCATATCAAACTATGCAAAATATTCCATGTAATCTGAATTTGCTGTGAGCTTGTATATTTCTCAGACTAAATTTGCAGGGCAATGAACAATCCCTTTAATCAAAATGTAATAGAAAGTGACTGCAGCGACACTGAAGAGTAATGAGGAGTAATATGAATACACAAATAGTAATATTCACAGACGTGAGTCAGACTGGCCCTTGGTGCCGCCATAATATGGGTACGCTCTCATTAAATATCGAGTGGAAAAATGCATGCAATTTGGATGCAAATATTCAGTAATGTTATGTATTGGCCCTTGTTGAAACAGATGCAACGCCAGCACCCGGCTTGTCTGGTGGCATTTAGGGGAAGATCCACAGCAAGGGATGAAAGGATGTGAATTTTAATTTCATATTGGGGAAGTAAATGTTCAGGGGAGCAGTGACTTTCCACAAGATGAGCCGAGATGTCTGGAGATCTGCGTTGGTGTTGCTCTTTGGAGAAACAATTTAAGGGGGTGCCATCCTTCACAAGTAAGGCCAGAGAAGGCGGAAGAGATGATCTGGAGTTTTCCCTGAGTTTAATTAAGCTTGCACTAGTAATTCTTAATTCTGAATTGGCCCTGTTAGCTTCTTCTGTTTTTGTTGTTGGAGTAATCCACCCCATCTGGAGAATTGTCTGTGTGGATGTTATGATGCTGGATTAAAACAGTGTGGGGTCTGACGCTGCTCATACTTGCCCCCTTGATATAATTTCATAAAATTCTCTGCGGAATAAAAAAAAAAAACTCTTCATTCCTGTAAATGGGTTTGTGCTGGCAATGCGTTTACCACGGCCGGATTGTTTCAGCCACATCAACGGGGACAGAAAAAAAAACCTATTTAAATTCAATGGTGTTCATTTTAACAGACGTCAACTACACGACAACAAGTGGATGTAAACAAAAGAGCCTGGATGGGAGTGATGGGGAAGGGGCAGAGAGACTCCACTAATCAGGGAGAAAAGGCTGCATTATTGATGTCCATTACTGGTAATATTTCTTCCCCAGGACATGGCGGAGATGAGTGGGGGGAGGGAAGGCGAGGGTGGTGGGCTGGTAATTGGCTGGTAGTCTTTTCCTGCACGTATTGCAACTATGTTTGTTAGCTTTTTGCTGTGAATATGTTTTTATTTGTGTTTTTTTTCCTTTTTCTTCCCCCCCCCCCTCTCTTGGGAGACCCAACACCTATTTCCTAGGGAAAAAAACAAACAAACCCGAACTAATGTGTCACTGAGCCGACTGATTGATGTGCGCTGTGGATGGATGGGAAGGGGAACAATCGATATCCTGAGCAGGGCGAGGCTCCTTGCCGATGGACAGAGCTAGTTTTGGAGAGGCAGACGCAAACACAGATTAAACCGAACGGCAACATAAATAAATAGATTACACACGCGGCGAGTGGATTTCAGCCTTGCAGGTCCCACTCCTTCGCCAGGCCAGTGTGTTTCCTGCGCAGTGAAATTGATTTCTTCTTCCGATTGAACCTGCAATTTTTGTCCATCTCAGACAGCAGCTCAGAATGGCACAATCTATCACGCCAACTTGCGGTAGGATGCTTGGAGTCTGAGTTTTCCTGATTGGCCTCAAATGGGAGAAGTCTGTACGGACTGTATAAGCCGTGATTGGTGATTGTGGTCTGTTTTTAGTAGAACTGTACTTCACATTTGCCTCATTTTTCAAAAGGACTTATCCAACTTTGGTGAGGGGGCTTACACAGGGGGTCACCATGCCGAAACATGTTTGCCTTTATTGATTTTGTTTTGCTACAGCATTCAGGATTACTCCATGTTGTGTGTTCCAGCACTGCGAGGCTAACATGTAAGTAAGTGAATACTTGTAGTTGTAATGAAAACGAAAAATACACAAACTCTTCAGTGTAGATCTAGGATCTATCACCATTCTTCAACAAGGAATTGCTTCAGTTCTTGTCAGTTTGGCAGAGACTCCAAACGTTCTCCTTTAAACCACTTGTTGACCATATGGCCTGTGGACTCGGTGTTGTTATTCTGGGAGACACTCTCCCAGCAGTGGAGATATGTTGCTTCACAGGATACAGATGTAACTCTGCTATCTAATGAAACACAGGGGCAGGCCCATTTTCGTTGAACACGGCGAGTCACACATCTAGAACTCCTGTTTTTTTTTTAAGTTTCTTTTTCATCCATATAAATTCAGTTTGAAAAGCTGACGTTATCGTGATTCATTGCCATCAAGGCTGACATCGATTTTTATTTTTTTAATGAGGTAATGCAGAAATGTGTCTCTTGAGGAGAATGTCACTGTAATAACTTTCATAGTGGCTGCCATTGTGTCAGTGATACCAGGTGCTGTCTGTGAGCACTGTCGATTCAACGATGGATCCCGGCCCTGGCACACTGGCTGGTTTCACGGTGCAGGGAATGGCTTTTATGTATAGTTACTGTTTCACCTTACTGAGTATTCCCACCACCTTTTATTAATGCCCTGCCAACTTCTGTACATTATTTAGGAGCCACTTGACGAATTGCAGTCAACCCGGAGCTTTTATTATCAGATCCTCAGAAATCATATTTTAGCTCCAGAGGTATTTCAACAAGAGTTGAATACGGACTGGTAAAAATTGAAGGTTAAATGTAATGTTTGGTAATTACGCCATTCAAAGAGGAATCAAATGTAACATTTATAGAGGGAGAACAAGAAAATAATGTTTTCAGCCCATTAGGATTACTGAAGTAATGTGCAACTTCTCTGCAGTAATAAGTGATAACGCTGGAATCTGGCAGCCTCGGTAAAGTTAAACCAACATGATCGCACGCCAGATCCGTCTGAAGTCCAACAACAAGTCAGAGGTCCAGACTTGCGTGAAATGATACGAATCTGACATTTTTACTTTGCGTGTGATTTTCAGATGAATCAGGCGTAGGATCTCGTCTTTAGCAGTCCTCCACGCTGGCTGCTTTTGCGTATTTACGGAGTGCGTGGAAGCTCTACTCTGAGATCACCTGCAGCCTGATATTCCTTTTCAGTACGCGACTGTGCTCTTCTCGCGGAAAGGCTGACGAGATTCCCGTATTCTCTACTAATACTCCACACAGCATGGGTGGATTTTCACTGGCTATGTAAAACATGAGCTCAATAGATGCTAAGTTGGGATGCCCTTATGATCAGTTTACGGCTCGACATGTGATATAATTGATCTGCAATAGTACTCAGGAACTCGTGCAGCCTTAACTTCTCAAATTTCTCCACACAACGATTACTGCTGATGTCGGCTAGCCTGCTAATCCCACTCACTTCTCTGTAATTCAGATCTGGGCGTCTGAGGGAAACTATCCGGCAGTCTGGGACATTTTTGTTAATCAAATTAACACTAAATAGGGAAGCGCTTGTCTGCTCGGTTCTTGGCTCAGCCTCGGTATCCGCCTCCGTCTGAAGGGTTGATCATGACACCCCACTCTAGACCAACATGCTACCACAGGGATTCCACAGGAGGCGGACATTTGGGTTCTTCCTTTTTGACTTGAAGTCCCATCCTAAAGACTGAGGGACACTTGCTAGTCTCACCTGAACTTGGATACCTGTGGAAACCTCATCCTCACTAGCCACTGTACCAGTGAATAGCGTCTTCCATGTTTAAATGTGATTAATGTCTGCTAATGAAAAACCTCTCTCTGTGAGCCGGCGGGCCAGGACGCCTCATGACCACCACTGCCATCAAGCTGTCATTCGCCCCAACAGCCCTCTGCAGATCGCCGGAGGGACAGTGAGAGGGGGCATCTCCATGGTGACACCTTCATGGGATGTTTGCACAGGTGTGCCTGACCTCATCGGTGTAGATGCGACGAATGAACTCAACTTGGGAAGAGGCTGTCAGTGGAAGCTTAGGGGATTTGCCCGACCACTAATTAATCCTTCTCCAAACGCCCAGAGACATTATTCCAAATGCTGTTTATTCAATCAAGCCTCACCATGCCAACTGTGGGTCCAGGGCCATTTCACACATAAAATAGCAGTTTCTTTCATTGGCTATGATTCTTCTATATGTTTTTCAAGATATATTGTATACATCTACAGTGCAGACTGACAATCGTATTTATGTGAGGTTAAAATGAATGAGCATGCAAAAATAAGCATGGATTACTGAGACGGCACTGTGCTGTAACACTGGAAGCAGGGAAAGCCTTGTCCAGAAATCGAAAAGTAGAAAAGCGCTATTGTGGCTTTGCAAATGTAGCTCTATGTGCTTAGGCTTCATTATGAGCATTGTTACATGGAGATGTCACTGAGCTGGATGTGGTAAGAACAAGTGTCGAGGCCCTCAGTGTTGGGGAAAAAAATGCCCTTTAAGAAAACCGTTTTCAATCAGAACCACACCGTGGTGCCCCAACAGGGTCTCTCCATACTGGTGACTAAAGAACTGAATCACTTCCGACAGTCAACCCCAGGATATGGTAACCCCAGGATCTTAAGCAGCTTTGACTCATGAAACCGAGCCTGTGCTCCACCCGTGAAGTACCTTAACGGTTTGCTCAGGCTTAGGTTGAAGAAGCGCTAGGTTGTTCTGTTGACACGGAGCACGGGGGCAGCTGAAATCTGAAAGGTTCTCTAATGGCCCACATGTACAGGCGAGAGGGGCAGCTGATGAACGTTTGAGGGATTTAATTGAAAAAAAAAGCCTTAACACATGGGTTGGGTAACTTCACCCGGAACCCTCGCCTCACCGATTTGAAGTCCTCACGGAGCGCTACCACGACACCAACGGCAATTGTTTCACGTACCAACGCAGCTGTATAACTGGGTTACAGAACGTGAAATATTCTGTTGTGTTGCAATGTACCCCCCCCCCCAAAAGAACATCCGCTAAGCAAATAAACAAAGCTACATCAAGTTTAGGTGAAAGGTTTGAGTGAAGGTAATTGGATTATGCTGGTAATGCGAGCTACACTCCGTCCACGTGGCGAGCAGGGCGCTGTGGGAGGGATGTAAGTGAAGCGCTGGCAAAGTGCCAGAATGGGAACATCTATGTCAAATAAATAACTCCATTACTCTCCATTAGGAGCCCCGTCCGTGCCTGAAACATCGCGGAGACTGAGCTTCGAGGGCCCGGCTCTTGGGGGCTATGTTCATATCCTCCAATGTGATTACATTTTTTACCGTCATAACACGCGCGCACACACGCAAAAAGAGCTGTCATCGCACCCAAGGAGACCCCTTTATTAAGACTGATTGTGAAATTAAACTAGTTTTATGAGCAATTCTCTTAGTTTAAGTATTGGTCGATGACTATAAAGATGACTGGCGGTAATATCCGCAGTAGCTCGTCTCATAAGCCTCTGAGGATAGACTGTTTGATATTTAAACTTATAAAATACCTAACATTTGATCTTGCAATGCTATTGCGGAATGGGGCAAGAGGATGCTACTTTTTCAAGTATGGAAGATTGAGAAAATATTTTTGGCTCAGTTGGTAAAGACCCTTGTCTGAGGGCAGAGTGAGTCCTATGAAATGGAGTTTCCTGGTTCGAATCCAGCTCGTTTCATTTGCCGATTCTGACCGAGGGAGCACAGCGATGGGGTGGGTTAAATCGTTAAAGCTTGACTTGTTGCTAACGAGCGTCTCCTACCTGTTGACCGCTCATCAGCCCCCTCTTTGGAGACCAGTTGTCAGGGGTTTGGTTGTATCGCTGTGGCTTAGGGGGTTTAAAAAGAAGCCTAGCCGGTGTGTACTGTGGAAAATGTTTAGAGGGAGTTTCTCCTGGTCAAACTGCAGTGCAGCTTTTGAAAGACGGGTTCACACAGGGCGGCATAGGAACCCCAGCGGAACAGGGTGGCCCGTGGAGTAATGCTAGCGCAATCCAGATAGTGAGTTAAAGACTTCTGTGCCATTGCTTTGGGTGCTGTCTTTATACATGCTGTTTGAACTGAGCTGAGAGTTGGGTTGAAACCTTACACTTTTCTGCTAAACAGGATGGGATTTGATTTATTTCAGGGGTGATAAATTGCTTATTACAAAGCAATATTTGAATGGAAAAATGAAAACTTAAGTCTGCTGCAGTCTGAAATCTGGGTATTTTTAGAATTAACACTGGATTCTTTGCATGCAATTCTCAGCCCATCGTGGGGGTTTCCATCTTTCAGTCATCTCCTTCCTTTTTTCTCAGGATATATCAGCCCTACTTAAGTGAAGTTCGCAAAGCTAGAGTTTCTAAATTCAACTTAAATTATATTTTTGTTCAGAATGATAGACAGAACGGGATTTATTTTCTGTCTTTCTGCTGTTGGCTGTTTGAGTGTGAGTGTACTGGGGTGATAATATGGTTGGGTAGTGTTCTTGTAATTCATTTTATAATCCCTGCTAGATTCCATGTGGAGATGGGTGATGTGAGGTAATACACATGATATTATTTTCTGACAGAAATTGGGTGGTTGTGAATGAATGGGTGGGTGGTTGTCCATTTGTTTATGTGGCAGGGGTTGTGGCATTAGGATCTCTCTTTTGTCTTGATGGGGTATGCAAAATGTATAGTTACCATAGTCTTCTTTTCTTCACAACAAGCCTTGAAATGTTTTGTGAGACTCAATTCCCAGTATGGGGATTGCAGTTCGAAAAAGGCAATTGTAGTTTAATTAGATCTGCGTCGTAGGCCTGGGTGGCTATTATTTGAGAAGGTTAATGATTGTGCTGATGGTCTATTTGCCGCATATCCAAAATACTGCTGACTCCACCATCCCCCAAGCATCATGAACTGTGAGAGAGTGGTCCTCAGGTGGACCTTCTAAGGCTGTTAGTTTGAGATCAGGCGTTTAGGTCATTACATCAAACTCTTGTTTGCAAAGTCTCTGAATTATCTGAGGGAAAAGTGGCAGCAATGAGAAAGATAATTGCTGTGTTGGACACACTTATTGCTGAAGGTTTAACCCCTCGAATGACAGACAGAAGCCTTTTGGGAGTAAGGCAATATTCAGCTCTGCTTGTAGCCCTCCTGGCAAGGGAAATTATCTGCTATGAGTCTGAGCATTTGTCTGATGTAGCTCAACAGTGACAGTGCCAGTGTTCTCCCTAATTCATTAAAACATGCTGGGATATTCGCTGTACTCCAACCAGACAAGAACGAATGCTACATATTATGTGCCTATTGCCCTCATTTCAGATGTGTGAATGGATAAAGGAAAGCCTGGTGTTCAAGGTTGTCGTATTATATTTAGAGCTCTACTCCTACCATAATATTTCCCCTGCTGAATACCCAAGGCTCTTTGAAGATCTGAATGAGATTGAATTGGAGGGGTTTTTGGTTGTTATGCTTTATATTGAAAAAGCTTATGATATACTTTATTGCAAAGATATTCCAATAAAATCTGGATGGCTGGGTGATGCCTGCTTTTTTCTTCAGTTCATAGCAGATGCCGATCTAGCTACCTCAAGCTTCTTGCTTGGTACTTCAGATATAGCGACTGTATACCAAGCTACCTCAAGCTCTCCCTTGGTACTTCAGATATAGCGGCTGTATACCAAGCTACCTCAAGCTCTCTCAGTACTTCAGATAAAGCGGCTGTATACCAAGCCACCTCAGGCTCTCCCTTGGTACTTCAGATATAGCGGCTGTATACCAAGCCACCTCAAGCTCTCTCTTAGTACTTCCTATATTGCAGAAAAACTACCCTAAGTTCTCTCACCTGGATATCGGCCAGCTTGACAAAAGTGGCACACTGCCATCTGAGGCCTCATGAGGTACTACTGTGATGCCCATTGACCATTGGCTACCTGAAAGCCAACTAGTCATTCGGAGGCATGATCCAAGTTTTACTTGGCACCACGAATCATCGCCACAGCGAAGCATCAGAATGGCAGAGTTTGAAATAACAGACCTGAAATCCCAGGCTTAGTTTAGCAGCAGTCTGCCTTATAACGAGCGTTAGCTGTAATTAGCTTAAGTACACATGAAATCCCTGGGAGCATGTAAGTCGGTGAGGAACGGAAATGCTTTGAACTCTTTTCAGGAGCTGGAAAAGTTCTATACATCAGGAAATATCTTTCAGATTACTTTCATTATTATGTCTTATTACTCAGTAGTTAAATGTTAAACATATTATATTTGAATAATGTTTATTATTCAGTATAATGTACTGTTCCAGTTGGTAAAGTAAAACATATATTTTGTATACATACATCCTGAATGTACATTGTTATATTTACAGTCAGTGCTTGCTGTAATTTCTCTGACTGACAATGTAGTTCAATAATTTGTTTGTTTTTTTGAAGGATCTTTGTGTTTTATTGTGATGGATTGAGATGGCTGTGCGGATATAGTAACTATTTAGTTCTTGGAACATCAACCAACATCCTGGCCAGCATCCTGTGGTGATTGCCACTTATGAACCAACGAGCATTATTTTCTAAAACCTCTCCATGAGCTCAGAACGCCCAGGAGAGCAAAGCAGGAGAGCGAGTGCAACCTCTGATTCATGCTTGATGCATGATACAGATTCCACAAATGGACATTCATAATTCAGGAGGCCAATCCGGAATCTGGGTTCGTTATGCTGTGGGTGAGGATTGTTCCCCAGCAGACCCAATGTTACTGTTCTGGCCCATTCACTAACGATTCGCTTTCGCGTTTCGCTCTGCGGATTCGCGCCAATATTGATGAAGTGTGAGAGCGCAGGATAGTGATTTATGACGAGTAGGCGAGTCTCAATCCCTGCTGCTTGGATGTGTAACTGTGCTTCAGAATGATTATAATGCAGAGACGTGCAGGCCTTGGTAAAGAGCGGCATTCACTTGCATGCACTGTAGTACTGAGACAATCCTCATTCACCTCGCCACAACTTTGCTGCGCCCGTGAATCTTCCGCAGGTTGTATGGAAGCGTTTGTTCAGACGGTAAGGCTTCTGAGCCTAGATAGATTAAGAATAAGTTAATAGTTGGGCATTAGCAGCCCTTGGAGGGAAGGTTCAGTTATACAAATGGCACACGCCCACTCCACTCCCACTCGTAAGACAATTATCATTGACCCTCATCATTGTTTCTTTACTCATCAGCGAACATGCTAAGCTTGTTTGCATTCTGTGAACGGGATTTGCTGTCAACTCTCTAGGAGACATGAGCTCATATCACTCCCTGCATTTATGCCAAATCCACCACACTACTATCAAGACACAAGGCAGAGAAAAAAACGGAATATAGCATTTATTACTGGTCACCCAGACAACCGCACTCTCCAATGAGACGATGTCCTAGAAATCTTTTTTCAGACCGTGTTTGCTCTGTAATGACATGTACAGTTGATTTGCTGTTTTCCTACTTGATTGTTAAACAGGATGAAATGGGATTTTGGGTGATGCAATCCTTGTATCCTTTAGCTTTAATGTGTCATGGTTCCCTTCTTGGTAGGGAGCTGCTTAATAGTTTAAACATTAAGTTATTTTTTACTTCCTTTGTACATTTTGATTTATTTGTATGGTACCTAAGATAAACTAAGATTTATCAGAAAATAAAAAACAGGAGAAAGAAAAAATAGAAATGCTAAGCAATATGTGAATATTTATCATCTAACAAGGCGTTGGGCCACCCTTTGCCTTCAGAACAACTTCAATCCAACTTGATGCTGATATACAAATTGTTTCTAGTGAGATGTTGGACCGTTATTCAAGAAGAAAAACTTCTAGTTCTTTGAGAGGTGGAAATGTACTGCACACCCATAAAGGGTCAAAGATCTGGTGACTTAGGAGGCTATGTAAGGAATTTGACTCCATCCTAGTGTTCATGAAAGTGCTCTTGACTCCATTTAGCAGTGTGTATAGGGGGGTTGGCCTTGGTCAGAAGCGATTTCCATATGGCAGCCCTACCAAAAATATCAGCCTAAGTTGGGGGTTTGTATGGAGGGTTTGTATTGAGGTCGAGGGATGACGCTCTGCTTCTCAATCCAATGAAGAATGGCACTGGATTCACGTTTATTCAACAATAACAATAGCAATGTCAAACCGTAACTATTCCCTGCTCATTAACACTAC
>JAOVYW010000007.1:6457378-6482846 GCA_025775045.1 Hiodon tergisus | reverse complement strand
AGCACCGTGCCCGCCTTCACCATCCACCCGGACACAGGTAAGAGGGCGCTTGGGGCATCGTTGTGTGTGTGTGTGTGGGAGTGTCCAGTGGTCAGGATAAAATAGCGTGGTGTAGCGCTGGAGTACACTATCCTCATCCTAGCTGACAGCATTGTCCACTTATTTTTAATTCTTCCTTGCCTTGTTGTTTAAAGGAATTATTTGAATTATCAATGATCTCGCTGCCATTGCAATTACAACACTGAGTGCCCCGAGTGTATTGGGTTTGCAGTGACAAGTAATATTTACTCTGGGCCGGAGTGTGGAGCAGCACCAAGCCCCCACCATGTGACATAGAGTTCAGGCTAGCAGTGTTCGGAGCAGCGGTGTAATCTTGCTCTGTGCGTAGGTGAGCAGAATTCTGTGGTAACCACAGGCTGGAGACGTGCAATGCAGTCTCTTTAAACAAGGCCCCTTTGAAAACTCAGAGAAATCCGTCTCTAATGCTGTTGGTTGTATAAACAATGTGAGTTACCCAGTGGTAATAAAGGGAGAAGACAATACAGCTACAAAGTAAGGGCAATGTAGTTACACGGCCCCTGCAGGGGCTCCAGCTTACAGACATTCCTGTTAATGGTCTCTCTCTGTTATTTCACAACTTCTTGCTGAAACTAATACTTTTCATTCAGCCTAATTCACAGCAATAAAAAAAACAAACTGCTGAAATTCCAAAGAGAAAGGGGGCTACAAACTACAGGATTTTATAAACTGTAACTACGCTCAACTATGCCCATTTTCATTGAACATAGCTGTACATGTGTAGATGAAAGCTACCAGAGAGACATGAGGTACGCTAAAATCAATCACAACACTTGAAAACTTCCAACATAGAAAAACAATGCAATATTTATCATGAGAATAAGATACTGCGATACAGATACTGAGCAGTATTACTCAGTAAAGAGGAGGGGAAGATATATTCCAGGATGGGTATGCTGTGAATGACCGGAAAATGACCTGTGAATGGCCTGATCTGGTCTCTCCGCCTCTTGAAGGCGTGATCGTCACGGCCAGGGAGTTTGACCGTGAGAGGCAGAGGGAGTACGCCATCACTGTGACAGCTACGGACAAGGCAGCGGAACCGCTCATCGGAATCTGCCAGCTCAACATCATGATCCTGGATGAGAACGACAACAGCCCCAAGTTCGAGAACCTCCGCTACGAGCGTGAGTGTCGCCCGGGAACGGATACGTGGCTGTGTGCCTTTTTGCCATCGCCGTAATGTGCATGTGACCTTCAGCATCATGTGATCCCTCAGAGTGCTTTATTGGCAGCATTGTGTTGAAGCTTTGGAGGCCTGTAACCAGAATGTTGCCAGTTCAAACCCAACTGCTTTTGTTGTGTGGCACTTAACAGAGTTTCTACTACTGAACATCCTGCTGAATAAGTCGAATTGCTGTCATATTAAGTTGCTCTGGGTATCATGGTAAAAGCACCTGTGGAAATATTGATACCTGTCTTAGAAAGTCCTAGAAAACCACAAAGCGGTTCATTATTATTATTGTTGAGAGATTCATAACGACTACGTGAATGAGTGGATGTAGCCCTTCCTAATGAGAACTATTAATATTGTCGTCTAATTGTATAATAATAATAAAATCGCCTGTATCCTGCATGTATTTACTGGATAGGTCTGGTGGGATTTTATTCAGTTAAATGTTCCTTTTCTGAACTTGTAGAGTGATGTGTGATGGAACGTCAACGCGGTCCATTTTATATGTGACCTTAACTCTGCCTGTGGGTATGTGACTAACAGCCGCTCTCTCACTGCTCAGACTTCCTGCGGGAGGACACGATGATTGGCACAAGCTTCCTCCGCGTGGCTGCCCACGACGACGACTACGGCGCCAACGCGGCCGTCACCTACTCCATGTCCACGGAGCAGCCCGAGTACCTGCGGGTCAACCCGGTTACGGGCTGGGTGTATGTCAATCAGCCCATTTCGCAGGTGAGATTCAGGACCGTCAAGACTGTAGAGTTGGAATGCCTGTGTTATGCGTCCCATTTTAAAGTGTCAGTCTCGCGTCACGGGTGCCGCCCGCGTAAAGCTGCCAACCTGGCCATCACACCATAGAAGCTGAAGAAATGGAACATGAAACAAGCTATTAGTGTCTTTCTCTGCAAGATTCATGTCATAATGAAACATTTTAGAAATGCTGAAGCGTGACATTGGCTGCTGAAAAGTGAAAATGGGAGCTATTCTTCTAAAAATCTCAGAAAAGCTGCTGCAATTACTTTGGAGGTCATTCAGCAGTTGTTACCATACTGTTAAATCCTAATTGAGGTTTTGCACAGCCATTAAAGCTGAGGTCTTGCATCAAGGTATGACCTCTGCATCGATGGTAATGTAACACTGCTGGTGAGAGCTGGTCTTCACACTGGTGTGGTTTTGCTCCAACCCTCTCCAGAGGTCCTACATCACGCGGGAGATCGTGGCCACTGACGGGGGGAACCGCAGCAGGGCAGTGGAGCTGGCCGTTACCATCACCAACGTGAAGAACCAGCCACCCCAGTGGGAGAGGGACAGCTACGAGGTGGTCATCCCTGAGAACACCGTGAGGGACACGGCCATAGTGGTGCGCACCCCAGTGGGAATGGTGGCAGCGGTGGGATGTGGGCTGAGAGATTGCGGTCTGGAGCAATGCAGCCTCCCCAGCTCTTCCTTCTGTTTTCACCCCAGACCATCAAGGCCATCTCACCTCTGGGCGACCCCAGAGTGACCTACAACCTGGAGGATGGGATGGTGCCTGAGACCAACATGCCGGTGCGCTTCTACCTGACGCCCAATCGGGAGGACGGATCCGCCTCCATCCTGGTGGCTGAGCCGC
This sequence comes from Hiodon tergisus, assembly GCA_025775045.1. NCBI lineage: Eukaryota > Metazoa > Chordata > Actinopteri > Hiodontiformes > Hiodontidae > Hiodon > Hiodon tergisus. The sequence goes on along the minus strand of JAOVYW010000007.1, from coordinate 6,479,979 downwards.
TGGACTACGAGACGACGCGGAACTTTGTGCTGAGGGTCCGGGCTCAGAATGTGGCCGCCGTGCCACTGGCAGCCTTCACCACTGTCTTCATAAACATCACAGGTGTGCCACCCATCCCCCTTACTCCGCAAAGTACCCACTCTGTCTCTATCGTTTCATTGCACCACCCAAAGAATTAGCGTTCAGAGCCACAGCAGTACCGTTTCCATCATACATGGGTTAAAGACAGTGAAATTATTTATACAACCAGCGTCTATCTAATGTATTGTCAGAATAGATTGAGTTAAATAATTAATTCATAGGTAATGCACTCTTATTTATGAACAAAGTGTATGGTTTGGAAAATAGAATTAGACTACTTTTATTAAATATTGAATTATTCTTGGGAAGGTATCCGATTGAGATTAATATATTCACAAAGTAACCCAAAAATTGTTACTCATGAAGCAAGTAATGTTTGAGGGGGTATGAGTCAGTGCTAAAGGGTAATCGCTGAAGCGTAAAGCCTTCTTTGAAATTAGTCAGTGCAAGTAATGGCTGGATGTGGATTTCATGTTCTTGTTTATGCTACCAATGACCGTTCATTACAGGGCGATTATATCAATTTATTTAAGAATAAAAGTGCAACGGCAAACTCATTCCAATGTGTAGAAACGAGAGGCAAACCTTATATATTCACATGATGATATTAAGATGACAACTGTAAATTACTATGTAAATTGAATTTAGATTTTTTACAATTTAGGTTCATGCAATTGTTATCTGGGGAATCCCTGTTTCTGGCTGCAACCCCACTCCTTATTTCCCTTACTTCTAACCCTATACCTTACGTCTAAGCCCAACGCAATCCTTTACTTCTAAGCCTAAACCTTACTTCTAAACCCAACTCCATCTCTTATTTCTGACCCTAAACCTATTCTCGGCTCTTAATTTGGCTCAAAATTTAGCCTCAATTCCTGACCTCTTGTTATGTACAAGTATACGGAATATCAGTTATCAGTGTAATATTGTGGAACAACATGTCACACCGATGACAGTCTGGATTAAAGGAGTTTTGCCCTCTTCCTCAGACGTGAACGACAACGTGCCGTTCTTCACCTCCTCCATCTATGAGGCAACAGTGACGGAGGGAGCAGCAGTCGGGACCTTCGTCCTCCAGGTGTCCTCTACCGACCTGGACCTGGACCTTAATGGAAAGGTAAGTATGCCCTCTCAAACTTGAAGTTTGTGTCGTTTTCTTCTGCATTACAGTTGCACATTGAATGAAACGAAAAATAAGCCCTAAATTAGGGAATCTGTGGCCTAATCATTTTTGTGAAATTAACAAAGATTTCAGCACATAAGTCCTCAAAAGGGTGCCACCTTGATTATGTCATTGCTTGAGTTTAGTCTGAATATGATATACTATATCATAGGTGTCGTACTGTCCCAATTTTAGACTCTCTGAATTATCTCTATGCAAAAATATTATTTATCCACGTTTTTTTGAGTTTATGGATTAAACTGTGGACTCAGATATTTTTTAATCGTTATGTTTAATTCGTTTCCTTCCCTTCCTTTTCTCTGTTAATTAAAATCTTTATTTGGTAGAGTGTAATATTGTTTACCGATTTTAAAATATTTCAGTGAAGAACGTTTGGCTCTGTACAGTAGTGTTTAATAGTAGCAAAACGACCCTTTTGTGCTTTCCTCAGTAATTAAAATTCCCCTCTCAATTTTCAGGGACATTTCTTAGCTGCACACTTTATTATTTCCTGAGTAAATGTAACAAACAGAGAAAGTCTGCGTATTTCTGGATCATTCATATATTGGCAAAACCGCCCCTTACGGATGCAGTATTATATGCAGATAACCGGATATCTGTTATGACCAGCTTCGCCTTTAAAGACCATTGCAATTCTTTTAGGGAGACTTTCAAATGAATTTGTAATAAACTCCTGAGAAAAAGTGCTTCTCTTCATATAGGATCCTCTACTGATCATCTAAAAAAACTAGAAATTCCCACCACAAATAGACCTATACTGCTGAGTTTTGGACTTTGGGGGGGGGGGGATTACATTGGGTGACTCCAACCCTGCCACAGGGTTCCCGTGGAGAAGATCTATATGAACCACCAACACATGAGCAGTACAGGCTACTGAATTGATGAGTCAAGTTAATAAAAGAGGAAACCGCCTTATTTACTTGTCAAGGACAATGGGTAATTAAAAACGTCTATGCCCAGACAGCCAATTTAGCCATTGGTTAATGTTTATTGGAAGTCCGCAATCCTATATATATGTGTATGTGTATGTGTATATATGTATATATATATATGTATGTATGTATGTGTGTGTATGTATGTATATATGTATGTATGTGTGTATGTATATATGTGTGTATATATGTATGTATGTATATATGTGTGTATATATTACTCATATACAAACTAAAATTATATAAAACAATATGTAACTTTAATGAAAGGTTAAAGCAGTTATGTGATTTTTTAAATTAAATTAAATTTTTTCCCTCTTGATGGGGAAAAAAAATCCCTGTAAAGGTCTGTGTAACTTACTCCAAGTATTAGGGGTGTCATTCCTCACTCCAAGTGTTAGGGGTGTCATTCCTCACTCAAGTGTGCCGGTCCTCCTGCAGATCTCCTACTCCCTGCTGAAGGACCGCAGTGGCGATCACCAGTTCTTCCACGTCGACCCAGAGACGGGCGCCATCTACACCGAGGCCGTGTTTGACCGGGAGATGAAGGGGTCCTACCTGTTGGAGGTGCAGTCCACCGACGGGTGGGAGTCGGCCCGGCCGGGGAAACACGGGCAGCCCAACTCCGGTGAGCGGACCGCGTCCTACGTGCCTGGGGGGCTTTTAGCCAATGAGAGTGCCCTGCCAGTCTTGCACTCTGCTTTCCAGCGACTGGGTGGGGACCTGCTTGTTTCCAGGGCAAGATTCGCAAAAGTGTGGCACGGGGCTTCGCCCTGCTGTTCTGTTGCTCTCGTGGAAACGCAAACTGCTCCGCTCCTCACTCCGAAAATCAGCCTCAGTGAAAATGTATTTTTCATACGCGTTGTCATTGATTATTAAGTTATTTTCGGTTTGGACTAATTCATCCCTTGTGATATTTTGACAGCATAAAAACCGTTCAAATATTAAAGGCAATGAAATGCGCTACTCGATGCTAGGAAGGCTTTTATGAATGTTGGATGAAGAGGTCGAAGCTTCAGAGTTCCGAAGGCAGATAGTATCCTGGCTGCTTAGCATTTACAATTAGCTTGAGAAATGCCTGCTCCTGCACAGCGTCTGTACTATAAGGCCCCCTTTACCCACCTTAGCTACCTGTCATCCTTCACACTTGCAGGAATACAGAGACGGTCTGAAAATAGAACTGGCCCTGGATCTTAAACAGGCTCGCATCGAGAATAGCTGGAAAAAATGGAAATGGAACGGAAACATAGTTATTTACACTCAGAAATATCTGTTGGATATAAAAAACAGTGAGAATGGAGCATATTCAGACAGACAGGGTACACAGCGGCAAGGTAGACATTCTGTGGTTACACTAGATGAGAAACATGTATTGTTTATTGTTTTTGTTGAAATTTCACTGTTATATATTTGCTGTGAGGGATCCTTATCCCAGTGTTAAACTGAACTCTCTCTGCAACTAGTTTATCTTATCTTTAGGGGTGTACAGCACATATTCGTTTTGACGCTGATATTAAATCAAACATTTTTCCAGGGTGAGAGTTTGAGAGGTCCCATCCTGCCCTTAAGGGAAGGCTTTTTTTCCATTACCTGTCTGGAGATGGGTCCAAAACAAAACAGAGAGATGGATGGAGAGAGAGAGCGAGACGGAGAGGGAGAAGGGGAGAGAAGGAGAGAGAGAGAGAGAGCAGGTGCAGTCTGACAGAATAAAAACACCCGGGTGTTTAATCTCTCACTCATCACTTTCGCAGACACAGCCTATGTGCGCGTTTTCATCAGCGACGTGAATGATAACAAGCCCGTCTTCGCTTTGAGCGTCTACGAAGTCGACGCAGACGAGAGCGTGGATGTCGGCTTCGCCGTCGTCACTGTCTGCGCTAATGACGACGATGAAGGTGGGTTGCGGAGGTGAAGAAAGACCAAGAACGTTTTTTTTTTTTTTTTGCAAGGCTTTGGGGTAAGGTTGATGGCGAGTGACCCGGGGGTGTTGCGATTTTAACGACACACAGGAGGCACAAATGATGATTAATTTATGAAGGTGATGTGAACCAAGGCACCTCGTTACCCTGAGACTACCCCGGTTTCTGTGGCACGGAGCAGGCCCGCTCCCGACTGAAAGCACGTTTACCCCAATGCGTCACTGTGGTGCCTTTGTTCCGACTACACGGTCAACTTAAAAGACTTAAAACATTAAAAGATGGGCCAACATTTAAATCCCAAATCGACTGCTTTTCACAGGGTATGGTATTGCAGGTCGCGGCAGCTGTCAGACCGAGCGGAGCCCTGGCCCTTCAGGGGGCCCTGTTATGATTGGCGTTTCCAGGCCTGACGCATGGATCTCAGAGCCGAGCTCCGCTCACTCCAGTCAGTGCGGTTAATCCCCTGCGCGATGAGTGGGGGGTGTGCAGGAACTCTTATTTTCGGCCTGGGAATTGTAGGATATTATCAGGCATTTATCTTGACAGCGTTTGGCGCTTGTAGAGCGTTGTATCCCTGTGATGAATGAGGTTTTTATTGTTGCCATCTATATCACTGCCGTCTGAGGAAGCGTGTTTGCATAAGTAACAAGGCCGCTCCGCTTTGTTTGAAACCCCACACAGGTTGAGGGGAGTTTGTCTCATTTCCCAGGAGCAAACACGGGTGCCAAGAAATCAACTGTCTTCTTGATAGTTTCACGCTAATAGCCAAATTCCTCCCCCCACTGTTTGAACAGGGTAATGGAGGAAAAAAAAAAAATAACATGCAGAATTGCAATTTGTTTTATTTGTTTGTTTATACTATTCCCTGTGCCTTTGGCGGTCTCCGCTGGGATCTGGTTGATTAGGATCGTTTCTAAAAGCACGACTGTTGCATTCAAGGCTCTGCCATTAATTATTACAGCGAACACAATGAAACAAACATTTGTTGAATGTTGCTTATTAGCTTGGAGTTGCAGGTCTTGTTTATTTCTTGCTGTTTCTTATTTCAAGCCACTAATTAATCTTGATTAAACTGACTGTTTACTCTTCCTCCATTTGAGGTTCATAAAAGGCAGGTGTATGCGGTTAATTGGGTTTGACTGAGATATATAAATTGAATATTAGTGCTAGATTTGATTAATTCAGATGAATTAGTTGTTCTAATTAAATCTCAATTGTCACATTGAGATTATCACGTTGGTGGGACACCTATTGGCTAAAATTAGAAGCGCCTTCATTATTTTTTCAGTCTTTTGTTGGATCTCTTTTTCCTGTGCGGTAGGCAACTGTCAAGAGATGTCAAATCAAGATTGAAGAGTGCAGTTTTCAATTGACAGCTGTAATTAAATGAATAATCTGAGTTTAGGACATGATTTCCTGATGAAAACTGAACCTCTTTTTAGGCCTTTGTTTCTACCACTTTTCAGAACACTGTTGGAAGGGTCCTGTCAGCATGAGGATAAATGGTATCAGGTGGTTAATTTAAGTGGAGCGAAACCCTGTAGGGCCTGAATGGCCCTGATGCATACATAGATCATTTCTGTGCCATGTTTTCCATCTTTTATACCGTGCCGCAGGCGCCAACGCCAAGCTGCGCTACCAGATCACCTCGGGCAACGCTGGGGGCGCCTTCGACGTGGAGCCTGAGGTGGGCACCATCTTCGTGGCTCAGCCGCTCGACTACGAGCGCGTCAGGCGCTACCAGCTGCACGTCTTGGCCTCGGACGGCAGGTGGGAGGACTACGCGGTGGTGCTGGTCAACGTCCTCAACAAGAACGACGAGGCACCGGTGTTCTCCATGAACGAGTACTACGGGAGCGTGACGGAGGAGTTGGACGGCTCGCCTGTGTTTGTGCTTCAGGTGTGTCACCCAAGCTCAAGGAGAATAAAGACGTTGGATCTAATTTCGGGTCTCCACGAGGGTCCTTTCCTTTCCATAGCTTATCACACTGATTCCAAGGCAGCAGAAGAACTTCAGTCAGTTTGCTTCAATTAGACTGTTGATTGAATTAAGTTTCTAGGTGGTGATTGCTGGATGAATCGTGTTCTGAATTAATCCCCCTCAGCAATCTAACTTAAATTGCTCAATTTTTTATTTATTTTAATGACTCTTATAAATGAACTCCTTCCATACCTATTTTTATTTTCATTATTTTCCCTGGTAGAACTGTGTGTTGCTAAGTGCTAATTAATATCTATTATATACCCTTTACACACAGCTGAAAACAGCACAGCCACTGAAACAAGCAGGTCCAGTGTGTGTGTGTGTGTGTGTATGTTTATATATATATATATATATATACACACGTTTGCCCAGTGACAAAGAAATGATCAGTGTATAATTTTAATGGTAGGTTTATTTGAACAGCGAGAGACAGAATAACAAAAAATCCAGAAAAACGCATGCGACTTAATATTACCGATACATGCATGTTATTTAAAATTGTGGTAGGTTTCAGATACCTGCTTTTTCAATAGTAAATTTAATTGCATTTAAAAAAATTCTTCTTCGCAAATTTTCCCTTTCATTCTGTATGGTTAAGGGTTTCACTGACAAACATGTAATACAAACATAGTATAGAACAGAATGTCAGAGCTTCCACATCAGTAAGCAGAACTACAAATGATCCTTCATCCATGGTAAACCGTCCTTCAGCCCAGACGCATCAACATTTACACCTGCATCTTCCTTACTGCTGTCTCTGATTGCAGTGGGTCTCAATCCTGGTCAAAATTTTAAAGTCAGATTTAGCTAATTTTGACTTTAGTTGGTTCTTAAGTTAATTGAGGACTAGTGTTGAAAAGCCCTGTTCTTATGGACCTGCTTGTTTCCGTGGCTGCGCGGTTTTGAACTGTGTATGAAACGCTCCACTCTGATTTGCACTGCACTTGGTGTATTGCTGCATCCATTCTGAATGTAATGCATTGCAGATGGCCGCTTAAAGATGGCTTCTGTGAAACGGTATTGCAAACTTTTATTTATTACGCGGTGAAGTTCTGAAGCACCGAATCCGTATTTTCCAGTAAACAACAACCGTTTAGGGGTCGACAGAGTTAAAAACGTGGATTAAATTACATTAAAATGCTGAGAAATGCTTGTAGGTATGCAAAATGAATTTTATTTCCTCTGGTGGGTTATCACACACCTGCCATATTATTGATTTTTTCATGTGCCCAGGAAGCCCTGCAGCAAATCCTTGACATAAATAAAACATTGTAAAAATCATCTTCATGTACCTGGAGTCAAACATTTAGCTGTTTTATCAAAGGTCTAAAAAACCACTTTCTTGAAATAGTATTTAAAAAAATAAACATTAATGTATAAACATTCATTTAATAAAAAGATAAAAAATGAAATTTCTGACCATACATAATCTTTCACTGCATTCCAATTTTAAGGGGGAGGAAAACTGACATAATTAATTGCAAATTCACGTGGAGTGGATAACAATATCAGACGAGTGTATGACCCATACTATAATCGGTAATTAAACACTGCTAAACCTAAGTAAAATGCATGTATTTGTTTAAAAAAATGGTTTAATCTCCTAGGTAACTGCGACTGATCCAGACAAAGATTCCGCCCAGGAGGCCTTGAGGTACTCTCTTCACGGTCAGGGTGCGGAGAGTGAATTCATCATAGATGAGGTAACGGGGAAGATCTACGCTCAGAAGACCCTGAATCGTGAGGAGCGGGCCGTCTGGCGGTTTGTGGTGCTGGCTACCGATGAGGGTGGCGAGGGACTGACGGGCTTCACAGACGTCATCATCAACGTGTGGGACATCAACGACAATGCTCCCGTCTTCACCTGCATGCCGGACAGCTGCCAGGGCCACGTGCCAGAGAACTCCCCTCCCGACACCTCCGTCATGGAGATGAGCGCCTCCGACATGGACGACAGCGCCGTGGGGCAGAACGCTGTACTCTCCTACAGGATTGTGGGAAACGCCTGGGGCAGCTCCAGTGCCAATCTCTTTGACATCAACCCTAGCACGGGCACCATCTCTGTGATGCTCGGCAGCCTGGACCGGGAACGGACGGAGAAGTACCTGCTGCTGGTGGAGGCCAGGGACGGTGGCGGCATGACGGGGACGGGCACTGCCACCGTCTGGGTGACTGATGTCAACGACCACGCCCCTCGGTTCTCGCCCAACTCCTGCCGGGCCCGGATCTCCGAGAGCAGTGAGCTGAACTCGGCCGTGCTGGAGGTGTTGGCCACAGACGAGGACGTGGGGGAGAACGCCCGGCTTACCTTCAGCGTTGTGGGCGGAGACCCGGAGCAGAAGTTCTACATGGTGAGCCACCGGCAGGAACAGCGTGGCACGCTCCGGCTGAAGAAGAAGCTGGACTACGAGAAGTCGAGTGAGCAGAGGTTCAACCTCACTATCAAGGTGGAGGACCTGGACTTCTCTAGTTTGATTCACTGCGTCATCGACGTGGACGACCACAATGACCACGCCCCTGTCTTCATTCCACATTTCTACCAGCTTGCGCCCTTGCCCGAGGATGTTCCTGTTGGTACCAGCATCGCCAAGGTTGTTGCCAGTGACTCTGACTCAGGTCAGAATCAAGAAATAACATATACCATTCTTCGAGATTCAGACCCGTACAGGCAGTTTTCTGTGGACCAGACTGGCCTCATCAGCGTGGCTCACCCGCTGGACAGAGAAATGGTGGCCCAGCACTACTTGGTTGTCTTGGCGACAGATCAAGGGAGCCCGGCTCAGACAGGAAGTGCGACAGTTCAGCTCAGCCTCCTTGACGTCAATGACAATGGACCGGAGTTTGAGGCGCCTTACATGCCAGTGGTCTGGGAGAACGTCCCTGGTCCTCAGATCGTACGATTGAATGAAACCTCAATGCTGCTGCACGCAGTGGACCGGGACGCTGTGGAAAACGGGCCTCCGTTCTCCTTCTTCCTGCCCCCAGAGTTCCATGACAGGGGAGACTTCCTCCTACAGGACAATGGCAATAGCACAGCCACCATCATCTCATTGCGCACCTTTGACCGCGAAGAGCAGAAAGAGTTCCATCTGCCAATTGTCATGAAGGACAGTGGCCAGCCATGTATGAGTGTCACCAGCACACTGACTATAACCATAGGTGACGAGAATGACCACGGCCATCAAGCTGGAGACAAGGAGATCTTTATCAACATCCACAGAGGTAAGGCTTCCAGGCAAAGCCTTTCTAGGGGTTACACAATAATTTTCCTTAGATCTCCTCAGGACAGAATGGCTGCAACTGGCAGCCAATAATCTTCTCTGAGAACAAAATGTTGTGGTCTTAATGTTGCATTATTGTAGAAAACAGCTCAATTAACTGGCAAGGGTAGCACAGCTCGATCTGTCAAAGCATATTTAATTTGTTCAGCCAAAAGGCTTTTTGCTTCTATGCGGTGAAGCCATTCTCCCTTTAAACAAACATTTAAAACATGTTCAGCAAGTGGCTTTTAATAGTATGATTTGTGTTGACTGGACCTGATGCTCAGAAACACAAAATGAAAAGTCTCAAGTCCACCACCCCAACAATAAAAACCGCTCTCCTTCCTCACACAGGAAGGATACCGACCGCGGTCCTGGGGAAAGTTTATGCTCTGGACCCAGACGACTGGGATAACAAGACGTACGCCTTCGTGGGACATGTGCCAAAGTAATTTTTCCCCCTGCCTCGGCGCTCTTGAGAGAGGTTAAAACCTCTGGAATATTTAAGGCGAGTGCCGTGCCATTGATGTTCACCTGAAAGGTAGACAGGCGATGAGTCAACCTGACAGCATGATTAATGCAGGCTTTGAAATGTCTCTGAAGCCTCAGCATTGACAAGCACTTCCCTCTGAACATCTCCCATGTGCCACGTAACGTGAGGCCTGCAGGCAAATGCCAAAGTCTGTGGAATTCAGATGATGGAAAATTCTAGAACTTGATGCATTCAAAGGAACCAGGGGAAAAAAAAGACAATAGTTTTTTTTTAGATTTTATGAAGCCATGAGCATGGTTAAACGGATATTTCATTTATAAATGCATTATAACTGCCCACCAACTCAACTGAACTCCGGGGGTATTGAGTAATTCATTAACAAATGTAGCATTTGAAAGTCTGGATGGCAAGTGTTCAATGAACAGGAGCCAAAATGTGTACTTCTTTCCTTTGCTGATTATTAGGATTAGGATGCTAATGAGCGTGTGCTGGCTGTCCGATGTTCATCAGTGCGTCGAATGGTGTAACAGGTTGTGAACAAACGTTTAACTTGAGCGTCGTTCGTTGCGGTCTCCTGAACCACTCTCCCTCCTACAGCTACTTCACGCTGAACAAAAGGACCGGCTTTCTGGCCGTCAAGGAAAACGCTCCACCAGGCAGCTACGAGTTCAGGGTGCAAGTGTCGGACGGGGTGTGGCCAGATGTCGTATCCACGGTGACCGTGCACGTGAGAGAGCTGCAGGACGAGGCCATCCACAACTCTGGCTCGCTCCGTCTGGCAGGTATCTACATTCAGGGCAGGTGGAATGTGCAAGTCAGGGGCTGCTTTGGGTTTCATGGCATTCGGTAGCAATGGGTTTTTAAAGCGTTTATGTAGCGTTTCGTTTGATTTTAACTGAGTGCCCCCCTTTTCCCATGAAAAAGGACAAATGTTGGCCGCTATTATCATCTTAAAAGGTTACGTGATACCACATTAAGCACCGGCAGAAGGGCGTATGTATTCTAGGTAAACAAAGCGGGAACAATCGAAGCAATCTCTACAATGCGTCACACATTGTGTTCTGATGTGAATTCAGCAGGGCGATAAACATTGTCCATTTGTATCCGTTTTTAACATTTTTAAAAGGCAGGGGGGCAAGGTATGGAGGGTTCTGCAGCGAATCAATCCATTCCAGGTGGGGGGGGGGGGGCGGTTTTACCGCGCAGACATCCTAATACATTCCAGCACAGCCTCATCAGAAAGAGAACCGAGGCACGTTTTGCTTCCATTTCAAATGCCGAGTCTGTTGTTGTTAAGGTTCTACATTTCCAGCAGAAATAAACAAATCACTATGAATATCGTCAAGTTTCATTGGGGGGAAAACGCTAAGATCTAGAGGATCTCAATGCCCGACTCTAATTTCATTACAAATGAATGGAATTTCTAACGTATACTCCACCCGAGCACAGAGGTTTTAATAAAAAGGGAAATTTTTTCTTTTCTTTAGCATACCCAGATTGTGTGTCACACGCTGTGTATATCTTCGCTGGATTATGTATATTGCAGCCAATAGAAATTTAATCCAGGCTTTCGTTTATCCCCTTTGCCTGTGCTCTTGTTCCGAGCAACTTGCAATGTTTACAAAACAGATACGTTTTCCCATTCTTTATCACTTCCGTTTTTTTATTTTATTCTCCGGCACGATGTGTTCCAGCATAAAGATACAACTTCAGGCTATCGCAATGATTGGGGCCCACTGCCTCCAAGCCCAGGGTCTAGTGACCATATGTGACATATGTGTCTTTGTCCAGCTGTGAACTTTCCGATCAACATGATCCTAAACATAAAAAAAAGAAAGAAAAAAGAAATTTCATTCTTTGACAAATGCTGGCAGCCTTGAAGCATAGAAGCCTATAAAATCCTGTTTTGAAGACAAATGAACAAATTCATCTCTATTAATTCTGCTTTACAGGGATTAGAATGAGGGAAAATTTTAAAGGTAAAATGTGTAAAACACAAAAGGACACCTACGTAGTCTTTGAGAACCCACAACTAATAAATCTATCTGTATGGTTAGAGATCATCTGACGGGGGTGTTTCAGTAAGTTTTGTCTGAGCCAAAGCGATTTGCAGCCAGTAAGAGGAATTTTGCCATTCAGCCTGGTTTCATCTGGTTTCAGCATTTTCTTTCTTCAAAAATGTTCATTCTATGTTGCATTTAAATTGCATGATGGATAGCTCCAGTCTTTCATTAGTGTTATTCTTCCTTTTCTTCTGTATTTGAAGAGAGTGCCAGCTTTTGTAAATCGGTTTAACATCAACTAAGGCCTGATGCCCTTCATAGACACAGGCTTTTGGGTTAGCAGCGGTTTAACTCTCGTTCGCCTTGCGGGAGACCTATTACTCTGCTGCTAAGTTCAGACCGCCGCGTCTTCCCACCAACAGCCGAAGGAAGGAAAGACCATCCGAGGAATAATTAAGAGAGACAACAGCCCCTCTCTTGATGTTCCTTTGAATGTAGGAGAGCATCTGTAGCTACGCTATCAACCTGTTGCCTTGAGACTATCCACAGGGGACCTGCCTCTGTTAAGCAGGCTAAGCAAAGCTGAGGGCCCGTGTCTGTTAACAGCACTGTGGGGAATCGCGGCAGCTCAGCGAACTGCTTGATTTTAAACCGTGCTGAAAATTGAAGCAGACTGTGACTCCTCCACGATGTGCCTTAACACAGCAGCTACAATTCAAGTACAGCTATTATATCTATGATATAGGCCAGTGTCATGGAAATAGGGTGTTTTTTATTATTTATCTTTTGCAAGTGAAAAATGTTTTCAGGAATATCACATGCAGGGGGGTATTTATTGCTGTTTTGATATGGAAAGATACAATTTTTTTGTTTTGTTTAAATTAAAAATATAATATCCCTTCTAACTGGTAACAATTCATGAATGTGCCCCTTTGATGCCCCTTTGATTTTCAGAAAAAAGGCCATGTTTATTTGATTTATTTTCTTTGCACTTTGAGATAAATATGTTTGAAAATGTGAGGCAAATGATATCGGGTGTTGCTTAATGCAGACATCACTGCCGAGGAGTTTATAGAGCGCGGTCCGGTGGCCAGGAGCCGGCACCAGATGTTCTGCGACTTCCTGTCCAAGATGTTTCCCACCAGCCCTGACCGCGTCAACGTCTTCAGCCTGACCGAGGTCCAGGCGGGGTACCTGGATGTCCGCTTCTCTGTCAACGACGACGTTTTCCTCAAACCCGAGAAGCTGCATGGGTATCTCGCCGCTCACAAACAGAAGGTACGTCTGCTACATGCTACAACTTGTGGTTCCCCACCACTCCGACTAAATTCTCCGCTGGCACTGGGTCTACCCATGGGTCTACTTGCCTCAAGCCCATCTGAAGATGAGTCAGAATAAGTTTCAGGGCAGTTAGAGGTGGAGAATGGGAGAAGGCTTCATTATAAATGTTTGGAATCCAAATTCTTGCAAACATTGGATGGAATTTTCACTCGAGTTTTTCGTTGAGCGTTTGTGTGTGTGTGTGCGCACAACTGCTCTCCCAATAGTGTTACCCACTCTGACAAATGTTTCTGCATGTGCTCTAATAAAGTGAGTGCCAATCATGGTAATAACTGCAATTTAAGGAGCAAAACACAAATCTGACTTCAGATGAAGACCAAAAACCACATATTGCCAAAATCCTATTTTGTTACAAACAACCAGAAAACCACATTAACTTTCTAAGCCGTATGACATTTAAATAAATTAACATGTAAATTGCCAAGAAAAATGTTTGTGCAATGGTGTTGCATGACAAGCCAATTTCCGTCTTCCTGCTGCTGATGATCAAAAGATAAACTGAAAGTGCATTTTTAATTTACACATAACTGTAACTAACGTGTGTGACTGCAAGAAAGAAGCGTTCAGTATTTTTTATGCAGACACATGTAAATCGCCATTAACCTGCTGGTAATTCTCTTGCAACTCCTTCAGATTGTCAGGAGTTAACACGTTTTAGTTCAAGGAGCAATTTATACGTTTTATCTTAAAATGTGCCAGGTTAAAGACAAATGTGTTATAGTAATGGATTAATAATAGGCTACAGCAACGTTTCATTTGAGTTATCGGATGGGGTTTATTTTATAAATCAAAAACGAGATGTAAAATGGTGAATGTGTGTCAGTGGACAGGAGAAAAGACGGGAGAAAGGGGGCGAGGGGGGAGGGGAGACGGAGATGGGGCCCCCCGGAGCTACTGACTCTGAACAGAATTCACAGACTGCGGATAACGGCTTATCCTCTGCTCTGAACTCTACCAACTCCCCCCAAAAATCAGCCCCCCTGGGGTGTATGGGAGTGTCTTCACACAACCCCACGCAAACGCTCCCACTGTCTGATCTCTGTCAAGGTTCAAAGGCAAAGGGGATATGCACATAGCGTGTGTGTATAAATATATATATGTATGTATGTGTGTGTTTGCATATAAATAAAAAACCGCACTCGGCTCTGGGTAACTTTCGCCTGCCGGGTTGTGTGCTTTTTGAGCCTGGCTCGTCGCGTGAATAATGGGTTGTTTCATTAAACGGCACTTGGAATGAGGGGGGAGGAGATAGGTTGGCGTCCTTACTTCAGTCAAGGCACAGGGAACCAGACCGTCGCTCGAGCTCCTGAGCGACACGCTTATTGGCCGGGAGTCCCGACCCTATCTGTTCAAGGAAACAGATTCCGGAGTTGAATGACTCTTTCCTGCACAGCTGAAAGTGTTCACGTTTTTCTAATGACTGTGTCTGTGGGTGTCTCTGGGGAGGGCTCTCCAGTGTGCCAGGTGGGAAGGAATGGGGGTGGGTTTGGGTGTGATGGTGGCTGGGGGGGTTTGATGGTGGACGGTGGGAAGGAATAGGGGGTGGGATTGATAGGGGCTTTTGGAACGGGGGGCGAAAGCAGAAAGCAGGTGGCATGCCCTCTCAGCTGCTTGGCATTGGGGGGCATTTTCCTGGCCACCCTCGTTCACCAACCCCTCTGACTCCCGCTGTTCGGCCTGTGATTTTAGAAGGCTAAATTAAACTGTTTCACAAACTACATAAGATGACACAATGCTCAGCACATGACCTCATGAACACCTTCTCAATGCAGCGCTTCTGGTGCAATCCCCCAACCGCCCTCGAAAACAAGGTTTTAAGTGTGAGTAGACCCCCACGGCTTGCCTCTCAGTTCAGGCCAGTCTGGGCCTGTCCCCAGTGCTGAGGATGGGGCTCCTGGTTGTGTGCCATGGTATCCTCCTCTGCAGTGTAGATAGACTAAATAATAGACTAACGTGCGCAAACCGGCACCGTTTGTCTGCCTAAACAACCGTTTAACATAGGCCCCTACAAACCGTTGAATAAACATATACAAACGTGTGCGTCCAAACAGATGGCTCGATGCAGATGCAGTTGTGCACGCAAGCTCCAACACATCCTCTAATGCACCCACACACACACACGCATCTTTTACATCCATCCATTTTCCCCCAAAATGCTCATAGTGGAAAGTGACGTTTTCTCCTTGGAGCAGTTACTGTTGAAGTCGAAGTAGCGCTAAGATGCTAACGCGTAATGACAGCGCCACAAGCTAGGACAGTCCGTTGCCGACTCTCTGTGCTGAAATGCGCAGGTCGTTTCACTTAGGGTGAATGTCACTAATCGCCCCCCAGCCCCCCAACTTAAAATGAAGTATTCGATTCAATGTGTTAGCCCTTGATTTATGTTAATCTAATCTAAGAAAATAAAATTAGCTTAATTGTGTTTGCATTGCGAATAAACACTCAACTCCTGTGAGTGTAATTGTGCTCTCTCTCTCTCCTTCTCTCAGCTGCAGTCATTTCTGCGGGTGAACATCAGCCAGGTACAGGTGGACGTGTGTGCCTACACTGACTGCGGGGGCAGCGAGGGGTGTTCCAACCACCTGACCGTCAGTGACACGCCCACCGTGGTGGATTCCGGGAGCACTGCCTTGGTGACGATAACAGTGGCGACCACCGCCGTGTGCATCTGCCCAGGGCGCGAGCGTGTGCACCAGGCCTGCTCTGCTTACCCCCGGAGGAACCCCTGTCTTAACGGCGGGGTCTGCGTGGACAGCCAGGGCGGATACAGGTGAGCAGAGTGGCGGCTCACCTGCGTGACTATGGTGCACGTCCAGCTTTCGCTATCTGACACTCTATCCTGAGGGTCCCCACAGATAGACACGCAAGACCTGAGGCTTGGGCAAGGTTAGGGAAACTGCTATCCTTGAGGGTCCCGGGGTCTGCTGCTCTCAGAGTTAGCAGCTAATTTATACCTGGAGCAGTAGGTGAGAGGATTTTCGCTTAAGATAATGTATTTAATGATTTAAAGAATAGGGGTTATGGTATCAGTAGTGCAACTGCTCAGGTACTTCTGGAATAATGAAAATGATGCTCTGTTTTTCCAGTTTGGCTGCCTGATGTTGGAAATAAATTCCCAATTACTTTCTAAAGGTCATACCAAAAAAACAACCTTGGATGAAATACCTTTGTTATTTGTTGATATGAATAAAGTAAGCCTTAAAACGAGCCAGAATGATGAAATACGCTGAAATGTTGTTTTCACATGGTTACTTCAGATGCAAAGGAATTCAACTTGCACTGAATAAATCAGAGTTGAACTTAGCAACCATGCCTCTCTAAGTATACTGGCACCTACGATATGGAGTACACATTGCCTATGTGGCGCATGTTCAAAAAAGGTCTTTTTTTTTTAAACATCCAATAGCGGCGTTCGCTGATCAGCCATTCAGACACATGTGATGGCTCTCGCCCAATCAAATCACTCACCACGTCTGACATTAGGGTGGGAAGAGGTGGACTTTATTGGCTTTACGTGGTCCTGTGCTCTCACCGTCATACGGTATATCTAACAGAGCAGAGAAACGGACTGGTACCTGCTAGGTCTGGTCCTTTTGGTGCCACCTATACCGCTGCTTGCTCATTCGACACTCACTTGCTGTGTCGTTTGAGAGGAACCCACCTCCTTACTCTGACTAACGAAAGCTGGACTGCTGCTGGTTTGTTTGTTGTTGGCTCTGTCAGTATCGCTTCTAATCAAAAATGCCTCTCCTGCTAATTTACGCACTGAAACGAAAGATTAGGGCCCGTCCACCTTTTCGTGGTGGCTGTTTAAGGACGATCGGGGCACAATATAACTTCTGTGACATCTATGCTTCCAGAGCAGAAATGTTAATTCCATTGCGGACCTGCCACGAAGAAGCAGGGAAATGTCTTGTAGGTGCATTTCTCCTTTTTTTTCGTGACTGTCTGCACTACCCATGATTACCTCTGTGTGGATGGTATGCCCTTGCTTTAAGTGGTTTTGTATCAGTGAATGACTGAAATAATGATGAAAATGATAAGACGAGTGCCAAGCGCGGGTCTGCGAAGTTTCGCCCATGGCAAGATTCCACGCACACATATTAGCATTCTGCCTCCAAAGCGCCCGCGTTCAAATTCCTGAATCAGAAAATAGCAGGCTCCTCACCTTGACATTATATTTTAACGTATGTTCAACAGGCATTCGAAATCCACTAAAGAAGAAAATTGATTTCTGAAAAGGCGATTTTATTTGTTTAGACCTAGTAAGCGGTCGATAGTGTCACCTGCTAGCTCGAAACCAGAATTAATTGATAATGCAGTATCAGTACAATAATGGGCGACAATGGGCGACCGTGTGGAGTATTAGTTAACCCAACTGGCCTTCTGAGTGCAGGAGCAGGTGTTTAGGTGGAGACGAGGGGAGTGGCGTGCCAAAGAGCCAGGACTGAAGCCCTAAACGGGGATGGGATGTGGGTGGGAATGGGGAGCCAGTGGAGGCGTGAGTGTTGACGCATGGGTGTGAGCGGCCAGTCTAGCAGCAGAGCAGTTGCAGAGGTCTAGGTGGGTGGAATTCAGAGAAAGTCACTCTATGGAGGAGACTTCACTGGTGGTAACAGAGACTGCAGGCTAAATTCAGAGAGCGTGAACCCTAACGAACACACATAGCAGCTATAAAACGGGTCCTCTGAATTTGAACAGAGGTACATAACACAGGCATCTTTGGTCCGTGCGTCCCTGTGGCATTTACTAAATGAGGATATGCATAGCTACATAAACTGCTTTAATTTACTCAAACACAGAAAATAGATGATTTTCCTTTCTGTGTTCTGTGAATAGCATCCAAACTGTTCTGTATGGAATTCTGAATAGATGATGGATAGCAATTTTCTGAATGAATTATGGTTGGATATTGCAGCAGTGTTTTTGAGTGAATTTTTTTCCATAAATGGCATTTCTTCTGGTGTAACAACTGGATTTATTTTTGAATCGATATATTTACCAGCCATTGTATTGTCTTCAGTTATCATAGTTCAAGCACAGAAAACATTCCGGCCTTACGGTTCTGCAAGAGATCTGGTTCAGCTTCAGTCAGACCTGAATTAAACTGGGGCTTCTGAATTCCCACTGCGTCACTCTGAATCTGGATTTTACCTTAATGGGAACCGACCATCCAGATAGTTTATCTTCCAAAGAAAGGTGGTTTGGAGTGTTGGAAATAAATTTTTAAAAACCCAGAAGACATAACACCGTTGCAGGGGGGCGGCTGTTTTTTTCCATCTGTAAACGGAATCCTTTAATTTTGTGTGTCAGTCCTGCTCAGTTTATGGTTGGGTTATGTCTGAAAGATTAACTGAATTACGTTGGCTATCCCTCTGTTTGTTATTCAGATGAACGCTCCAGTTTGCCGTCGCTTCCCATTGCTCTACCTTGTCTTATCTGCTCTCTGCAGTCTGTTTTGCAAACACGGGCCTCCGTTTGATTGCTCTTCGCAGTTATTAGAAGGAGCACGCGATTGCATTAGCCCAGGCGCCCAGTCCCCCCGTCGTCACCATCCATTTTCATGTCTGTCAGGCTGGCGAGTCAAACGACGCCGTTTCCGACTCTGATCGGAGCGGGGGTTGGGGGAAGAAGAGGAGGCTTAACTCAGACAGATTTGAGTGAGTTCTCTCAACCAGAGAAACATGGGATAAAACATGAAAGTGACAGGTGAGACATGACAGACACATCATAAGACTTGCTGGAGTAGATCCTAGAAACACGAACGGGAAAATAGCTGCTGTTTTGAGGAGAAAAAACTGAGTAATGTCTGCGGGCTTGTGATGTGCGATGTGCAAGGGGTTCTCCTCAGGTGGATGGAGTGTGTATCACACAGGAGTTCACACTCATAACTATTATGTTTGTTTTTATGGGTTACGTGGCCTTTAAAATACGTTGGGTACAATAGGGAAAAAGCGTGCACAGGAACTGTTATTCTTAGTTGGTAAAACATATTAGAGTTGAAACAGGCCGAAATAAATGGCATCGTTCTGTGCTTTTGCCTCACATTAATTTTTTAATCGTATTTTCATAAGCCTTGTGTGCACGTCATAAATATACATTTTGACTTTACTGTCCCCTGTGGAGGAAACTGTAGATATGAAATGAGGATCAATAAAAGTCAGATGAAAGGAGAGGAGGGCATCAAAATATTTTGAGGTCAGATTTGTGTCTCCCAGAAAGAGGTAAAATGGACAAAGTGAAAAGTATCATAGCCCAGTGTATGGTACATATGGAGGGTAGACAAAATAATGGAAATGCCTCACAAAAAAAATGAAAGCCCAATCAAAACTGAAAAGAATGTGTTCCGTACAAATTTCAATTCCAATTTCACTTAACAATATGTGTCTGCTACAAAAAGACGTTGACACATTATTGTCGGATTTTAAGTCTTTGTGGGAGATCTAACTGATTTTAAAAAGAGGTCTCCTGAATTGCAGGTGTGTCAGAAACTGCTACATGATCTAATGTGTTATAGAGACCCATGTTGAAAAGAATGATAGTGTATCCAAACTGCGTCAGTGATCGCAAGTCGGAGCTTAACTACAGAGATAAATGGACATCCAACAGGATGGCTGCTGAATACCACAATGTGAATGGCCACAGAGTTGAATATATTCCTTCATGACCCACGCGCAACAAAAACTGCTCTGTGAGCTTTATAAAGCTGATACTTTTTGTAGGGCTGACATTCGTAAACCCCTTGTAACCAAGGCCAGTACACTGCAACGCCTAGCCTGATGTAATTGTACCTTCTGTGCAGTGGAAGGCAGTAATATGTTCCAATGAGTTGCCCTTTTCCTACACCAGGACGGGTTTATGTTTGAGCTGTGGAGATGGTAAAATTGGTGATCTTTTTCTCTTTCCTACATCTGGACAGGTTCAGGTTTTGAGAAAGCCAAAGGGAAGCTTCCACCCCATTGACTGCTTCCAACTTTTGAACATGGTGGAAGATCTGTTTTGATATGGGCAACATCTTTTGGGAGTCATTCAACCTTTATCGGATACATATGGGATATTTACGCGTACTCTTGTTGCTCTCTCCAACTCTTTGTCACTCTCAAAGTCCCACCCCTGAGGGAAAAACATAGAACAAGACAGATTAAAAATTAGTTTTTGAAATATACACACTGCTCATAGATATTACAAGCCTCTTCACAAAGTGAATACTATGAATAGTATTTCAACGTTTGAAAAAGAATAGCAGAGCAGGGCAAAATCCCAGACGTTTTGTTATTTAAAAAACCCTGCCTGACGAACAGAGATTAAAAGCCTGAATATTGATTACTTGGAATTTTGCGTTCTGAGATTAGTTCGGACACTGACGTTTTCAGACTTGTAGATGCACTCGAATTTTAAAAAGGCGTTCAAAAACACAACAATTAACCTAATGTTAATTGAATCTTAATACGACATCTTTTAATTGCTGTGTGTGTGTGTGTGTGTGTGTGTGTGTGTCGGTCTGGCAGTGGCGTCTGTATTGCTCCCCCTGTGCGTTGCACACGAGTGGGGGAGACTGGATAGGATGGGCGTTGTTTGAGTTTCCTACTCCTGCAGGAGACGTGTCACACGTCATTGGCTGAAGGCGATGTGTGTGCCAGAGGTTATTGAGCAACCAGGCTCTTATCTCGCCTCATGGGCGACCTGTGCTCTGTGAGCTTCAGTTTTAGCAACCAGCGAACGATTCGTCTGACCTTGTGTCCACTCCGTTTAGGGATATCTTAATCAAAGCGTTTTTATATTTTTGTTTGCTTTCCTCAGCCGTCTGAAAAAAAGACGACAAATTGCCCTGGCATAAAAAATGCATCCTGCAAGAGAGAGCTGTCTCTGCATGCATAAGAACTTGCGTCCTGTGGTATTGCAATTACGCTGTCCTGTCGTGCAAAAGCTAGCCATGACAGACTCCGGTGGGATGTGACAGGGAAGCTGCCTTGTGAAGAATCTGAATTCATTGGTTCTGAAATGTTTCTGCCATGTTCCTCTTTTTGGTCGTAGGTGCCAGTGCCCTCCACAGTTCGAGGGCCCGGAGTGCCAGCAGACCAAGCACAGTTTCCACGGCGACGGGTATGCTTGGTTTCCCCCCATAATGCCGTGCTTCGAGAGCCACCTCTCCCTGGAGTTCATTACCGAGGTGGCGGATGGCCTGCTTCTCTACAACGGCCCGGTGGCCCAGCTGCAGCCGTGGGAGCCCGAGGACTTCCTGGCAATAGGTACCGTTTCAAGCGCAGAGCTCCAGAAACGTTCCAGCGCAGCGACGAGGGGGGATGAGTTGTGTAAGTGTAAGGATTTACTGGTTCAACAGAAACTAGAGCGAGAAGGGACATCGCCGGAAGACCTGGCAAGCGACGCTGCTTAAATGCTCCGTGAAACTCTGGTAATCTGCTAACAATGACATGCAGTTTGCATATCCTAGCCACATGGATACCAGTAATATTACCTTTTGTTGCATCCATGTGGCATATCTACCGCATCAGATCTCAGACTTGATTTATTTGTGCCTATACTTGGTATTCCACAGTAAATGGCTGGGGACAGGACGACTATAAACAGAAGAGCAGCCTGCGCGCATAGGATTGTATAGGGTTTGATGAAACTTTGTGCTCATAAGTTGTAGCATTAGCATTAGCGGCAGGGCAGCACCAGGGCTTGTACACACATTTGAGAGCCAGGAGAGGGTGCTGAGGAGTACTGTAGTGTGGCCAGAGCGAGGGAGGCTAAACGGCAGAACGCAAGCCTCATTCTGGATGGCTTGAAGCTATTGGCTGGCAGACCAACGAAGGGGAAGGCAGGAGTGCAGCGGGACCTGGACCAGGAGTGGCGTCGAGTTAGGGGTGAATCCTGTGGATGTTGTCTAGAGAGAAGTCACAGGGACGATCCTGTGGAGTTTTGATCCTGTGGGCAGTGTATGACAGCTGGCTGCTAGGGAACTTGGTCAGTGCCATAAAACCCACAAGTGATCATCAGTGTAGCTGACTTAGCTGGCATACCACGAAAGTCAGATTCTGAGAGGTAACTAAATTATATTAAGGAATGCTCTCTCTGGAACCAATATCAAATACCAAAATGTAGTGAGGGCTCATTTTCTCTTTCTTGGGTGCCAAAGCAAAGGCTGAGGAGAAATTCCCGAGACTCTCTTCGTCTGCGTTATTATCTCCATAAAACACGCTCGGCTGGGTAGGTCCACCAGGTTCTCTGTAGGTACTCTGAAGGAAATGAGAATCAGATGGCACAATCCAGTTTGGAAATGGGCTCCACCACTCAAGTTTTTAACGCCTCCCACAAACCGCTTTGCCTTCTCTGATTCAGTCTATTTGCCCTTAACGCTTCACACCGCTTCCAAATCGCAGCATATCATCCTCTGAAGCT